>JAVLUZ010000160.1:4795216-5151397 GCA_036768485.1 Mermis nigrescens
TTGTCAAGGATTAAAGTTTTTACATTTAAACTTAACTTAAAGAAATCGTTGTAGGGTAGATGCACTGAAATCTGAACGATTTGAAATTCGAAATAACAAAAACACAAAGTGGTCTAAGAGAAGGGTATAAAAACTAGAGTCCGTTTCTCACATGTTTCGGCATAAATTTTAAAAACTATGTCTTACAATAAGCTGACAGATTGTGATTATAGCATTGATTTGATATATAATCATCGTTATCCGTCGACTTACTTTCGAAAAAATTCCAAAATTTATGACCAAACTTATTTGAAGCAGACTATAGTAATCATACCTGTCGTTCTGCCTGGCCTTATAGTAATACGATTTTAATCGTTTAAAAGAAAAGACATTCGGCTGACAGACCTCTTACTTATAGCTTCAAATTAACAAAATTCGTTACGGAAACAAATCTTTGCAAACCCAACTTTTTTAAAGAATACGAGCGCTATTAGTGTAGCATGGTAAAAACTCATAAACTCAATCAAAGCGAATAATAAAATGGATAATTGTGAATCCAAGAAAAATTAGCAACAGATCAAAGACGCTTTCATGACCACTTCCGCTGATAAAATCAGATTGACGTTTCAAGCAGATATTTACTAAAGCAAAGAAAAATGCTCCGATGGAACAAAAAAAGGGGAATAAACTTGGGATTGAGAATTATCGAGGATGTAAAAGGAGGGGACTAGGAAAAATCTCCCTATGTTATATGCCAAAAATCGCAAAATATGTTAAAAACCAGACTTTGTCTAAACAATGCAAAAAATCTAAGTATATTCTGCGGCCTTTGAAAAATGTAAAAGTTTAGTAAACAAGTGTTGTAGACATGTGTAAAAGAGTATCTACATAAGGTCTGTTGCACGTCAGCTTTCGTGTTTCCTTACTGCTTTGAACCAACAATATCATCGATTGTCTTTAATGCATCGATATGTACTATTTCATTCAATTCGCTTAGCTACTGCATTGCTAATTCGCTGCTTTTTTCAATCAATTTTTTAGTAAATAGTTTATTTCTATTGGGAGGCCGCAGAATATACTTCGATTTTTTGCATTGTTTAGAGAAAGTCTGGTTTTTAACATATTTTGCGATTTTTGGCATATAACATAGGGAGATTTTTCCTAGTCCCCTCCTTTTACATCCTCGATAATTCTCAATCCCAAGTATATTACCCTTTTTTGTTCCATCGGAGCATTTTTCTTTGCTAGTACCCCACTTTTAATTAGCAAGATTTGGAAATACAATACTAGATTTCATTTACTGTGCGGTTCTTCTAATAATTGAATGGTTTAAACTTTACAAAACTACTAGTTGTAGAAGAAACAAACATTCTGATTAGTAATTCTTATGTTACGTAGAACACCCTGTAAAGAAAAATGCTTCTAAAACTTTCTAGAGCTAAACTTAATTTACATTTTAAACTTTACACAAGAGTGTAAAGAATTTTAGTGGAATTAATAATTTCGATATTGCTCTGATATAACGATCAGCATTTATTAAGAAACGAAACCTCTATAATGTTCTAAGAACAAATTAACATTAGGTGTTAATCAATTTACACTACTCTTCATGCGCCTTTAGCAGACGTATCACATCTGTTTCCATCTATATTTTACGACTTTAGGGAAAAAATAACTTACCGTGAGGCTCTAGAATGGAGCTTATTATATAGTGTAAACTTTAAACTAGCAACGAGTGTAAAGAAGATTTTAGTCGGATTTGTAAATTCGATATTACTCGGATATTACGATCAACATTCATGAAAAAATTACATATCCATAACGGTTTAAGGACAAATAGACACAGATGTAAACCACTTTACATCACTCTTGAGTGTAAACAAACGCGCCCAGCTGACGTCCTATACTTCATTCCCTGTAAATTTTTAGATCTCAGGAAAAAATTTCGGTTTTTGCAATGCTCTAGAACAAAGGCTAACATGCAGTGTAAACTTTACACAACCGCCTAGTGTAAAGAGGATTTTATTTCGATTTGTAAATCTGATATTACTCGGATATTATTACCAACATTTATGAAAAAATTGCATGTCTACAATGGTCTGAGGACAAATAAACAATGAGTGTAAACTACTTTACATCACTGTTGGATGTAAACAAATGCGCCTAAGTGATGTCTCACATTTGATTCTTTGAAAATTTCTAGACTCCAGGAAAAAATTAGGTTTCTGGAATGCTCAAAAACGAAGATAAATACATATGTAGTGTAAACTTCATGTAAGCACCTAGTGTAAAGAAGATTTTGGTCAGATTCGTAATTTTGATATTGTTCCGATATTACGATTAATATTTATGAAAAAAATTAAGTCTCCATAATGTATCTATAAGCAAACTAACAATAGGTGTAAACCACTTTACAACACTGTAGAGTGTAAACATATGCGCCAGACTGGCATATCAAATTTGGTTCCTGGTCCATTTCTAGACTTGATAAACGTGTCCCTGACTCGTAACCGGAGAAGCAGGCAGAAAAAACAAGACAGAAACGCATTTTAAACACCAAATTTTTGACTTTACACTCGCTAAATATTAATGTATAGACAATTTGCTTTGACATGCACCCGATATAAAGCACTTTATTTTTATTCTATTGGACTTTTATCCCGACTTCTGGACGGAGAAAGTGGCGAACAAAAAACGCAACAAAAACGTATTTTCCATCATTTAGAACACTGTAAACTTTAAAATTCCGTACCGAACTCCCCATTGAGTTTAAAAAAATTCGGTTTGTTACAATTTTTAGCTTTTAAATCGTAGTACATTCCTGTGTGCCAAAATTCTGTTGCAAAAATTATTTGGTATGATTTATTAATCAAACTTCGGAAAAAACGTGTTTTTTCGCCCATTTTTTACCTCTGATTTCGAACTTTACACCCCCATAAATAAGTCAATATTGCGTTTTTTAAATGCGGTTTGCCGCGATGTGTAGCCCCTGTGAGGAACTTTATTAATGCTGTCTTCAATTTACACTGACTCATAAGCGGAAAAATTTGGCAGAGAAATCTTACTTAAAATCCGTTTTTTACACCATCCACTAGAGTGTAAACTTTAAACCCCGGGATCTAACTCACCATAGAGCGTAGAAGACTTTGCTTATATGCAGAATGTAGCCCTTGATCTGCTCTACATTTCTGTCAGAAAACATTTCAAAAAACTCACAACCGTAGTTAGTATCAGACATAAGCAGGTTGAAAACTCGACCAAAAAGTGCTTTTTCACCCCCAGATTTTCGCACTCTTTACACTGCCATTCGAGAACTAATGCAAATTTCAAAAAACCAAAAAATGTTGGTCTGTAGAATTCATCCCTCTATAATCCTTTGCTGTTCAATTGTTCGAGTCATCAATACTCAGTTGTCCACATGCCGTGACAAAAAGGTCCCAAAATTTGTCCTATGTTATAACGTTACAGAAAAACTTTACACCTTCTTTACACAGTCAGTTTTGAGTTTCAAGAAAAACAAAAAAACATGGGCAGCGAATTTTTCTATTATCTTTCTTTTGAAAAAAACCGCACCTTCCAGAAGTGTCCCGTTATAGCTGTAGGGGGGTGCACAGGTGTTAGGGGTACCCAAGTATATTATAGGTACGCGCTAACGCGCTGCCTAAAGCGCCTACAAGATGATACTTTTTATGTTGTAACATGCCAAAAAAATAATGTTTACAGAAGCATAAACTCTTAAGGCAAGTAGTAATAACCTATTAAACTTCTAAATTTTGTTACGCTATATGTGTTCCTCCAAAAACTCTTGAAAAATTCCTAAAATGCAGCCATAGTTATATTAAAAAATTTGTTATTTTTTTATTGAAATTTAAAGCTGTTTTGTTTATCGGCCATTTTTATTCTCTGTTTCCTCTTTTATCAATCTTTGTCCCTAGAATTGTCTTAAATCGAAGTCTAGAGCCATACATCACCTTCTTTGACGGCCGAAGCGTCCTTCGGATTTTTCCCTGCCACCAGTGGTATGGAACGAAATCGTGGACACTAAAGCAAATTATAATAAATTCAATTAGGCGCTAATAAAACACTAACTTTTACATTTCATGCAATAAAGTGAATGACACAAAGCATCAAATGGAAATAAGCATACTAAAATGCTCCATTGGAAATTGAAATAAGCTCATGATATATGATATAATTTTGTTTCACAATTTTAATGAATTAGGATTTGTCTTTAGACCGTATATTTAGTGGTATAATGATTTTTACCTCGTTGTGAAGGCCGTCTCGCTCCAACGTCCAAAAACGCCTCCGAAATAAAACCAATGTACATATATACACATAATTTTTGCAATAAACGGAAACTGATCAAAGATTTTTAGGCCTTAATGACAGAACCGGGTTAACTGTTGCATTAGTTTTAAAAAAATGTTGACTTGAATTTTTGATATGACAGAAAGCGGATAAACTGGAAAACAATTTCTAAGTAGAGTAATATAACGAGTATATTTTCTTTTGTATATTTTATTTCTGCACCATTTTATCTGTTTTAGATTTTATATTGTTTTGTCTTTAGTTTAGTGTAACGTTTGAGCGACGATCAGCTTTACCTTTTAACGGTCTTAAAAATGTCTTCGATATATTATTTTCCGTTTTGCCTCTGGTGTACTCAAGGCCAGTGAGCATACTTTAGCAGTACCCAAATTTTGGGGTCTGCTGATTCAAAATTGTGAAAAATGGTACAAAAATGTCAAAACTTAAATTCTAGGAGTCTGCGGAAGCTAATTTGAATTCTGGGGAAGAGCCCGCTTGCATCCTTGAGCCACTGTGTCGTTAGTCAAGGGTAAAGACCATACGTGGGCAGCAAAACAATTCTGAGGGGGTGCAAGATTTTTTGAAGGTCAAAAAATGGCCTTAAAAATGGTGGTATGGTGATAAAAACACCATTTTTCGACGTTTCTCATCAAGCACTATCCATTGGCATCAAAAAATTGCGAAAAAAACGAAAAAAATTTTCAGAAATTATATTCTGGGGGGAATTTTGATTTCTGGGGGGTATTTTGGTTTCTGGGGGCATGCCCCCCAAACCCCCTCACGCCCAGGTGTGGTAAAGACCCGAATTTTCAAATTAAATTAGTTGTTTTGATCTTAACACCTTAATAGCGATCTGTCATTCAGGCCTAAATTTATTATTAAAAAATTACCCGAAGGAGTCGTAGTAGACGTTTCTTTAACCTTTTTGCGGAAAAGCGACACTAAACATTAAAGAGTAGATTTTTAGGGAACTGAATAATAGTAGTAAATTAGAAGATATTTCAACTTACGGTGTTTACACTTGCACTTTTTTATCATCGTTACATCTGTTACGTCAGCGTGACAATTGCTGCAGTAATAAAATGCCCTGAAACCGAAAACATCATAACATCAGACATAGGTGTGCAAGTATAAAAAGCGATAAGAAATTTTCGACAGACCAAGAATAAAGTACTACTCAGTGAAAGATGATAGAAAAAACAACTGAATAATATTCGTAAGTGCATCGCTACAGAACATTTATTTTTCTTTATATTTAATTCTCAATTCTAATTCTCTATAATTTCCAATTTAATAAATTTGAATGAAGTCTAATCATGTCAAGGCTCAACATAATTGCAGAGCATTGCAAGAGATCATTTTGCGAGTTCGTGTGTCATGTGCGCAGTACTACGTGTTCTTTTCGCATATATCTTGTAAGATAATACGCATATCGAAAATTTACTGTAGATTTTAAGAAATTTTATTCAATCAAATGTAGAATAGACAATTTTACACGAAATTAATAACGATTTGTAAGTCAGCTATTAACAATAATTAATATGTTCGAAGGAAATCGATTGGAAGCAAAATTCCAAAATGATATTTGGAATTTTAGCTTTCTTTCTTTCAAATTGGTGCAATGAAAATTGGCTTTTCCTAACCCTAGATGCATACTATGGTTACTCTGGGGATCAGTCGGAGATTTTTGTTTCAGCTAAGATGGCATTAAAAATTTGTATAACGATTTAATGCCTGCTCACTGTTTACCTTTTAACCTCGTCCGCGGACTGCGCTATGAAAAAACCAATCGTTTGCATTTCGATAAATGCTTTTTGTCCTGGATTTATGTGAATGTTGCATTCCTTCAATTCGTAATCTTTCTTTTCTAATGCGATCAGCATTAAATTGAGCTTTGTGTACAACAACCTAAAAAAATTAAGAAATAAATTTTCAGCCACATCTGTGCTACGTGCTTCTTTATACAAAGCCGCTTCTTGAAATGTCATCCCGACGAAACTATGCGATAGGGTTTCCGTGTACATCTCCATTCCCGCGCCACATAAATATAACGAACGCCAGTCAGCGGCATCTGGAAGCTGAAACATTATTCGATTAAATGGTTAAGCAAAGACATTAAAATAACAAATGATTCTGAAACATTTATGTATGCTGAGAAAGGTAGAGAAAAACTCAAAAAGAAGCAGCTGTAGGTAAAAGAATTTATAAGACGTGAATCAAGGTTTAAGTTTGCGATATGATCTAATGTTACCGATTTTCCTTGTAAATTTTCAGGTTCGAAAAATAAACTAATTTTCAAACAATATCCACACGGAACACTAATTCGGCGAAAGTTTTTTCAGCAGTGCACATGTAGACAGAGTTTTTAGTAGATCAGACGACGTACTATCTTGAATGATCGCATGGCGAATAAGTTTGCGACCATAGTGGAAAATCCTGGAGCCAAGCAACTTTGAGCTATGAGTCCAAGTTTTAATTCGGCCAGACAAATAACATCATCACCCCGAGTCCAGTCCCAGCTCGGTATGTTCAGTAGATATGCCTGTAAAATCATCCTATCCATTAGTTCTTGTACGAAACATTAGGAGTTCATTAAAATAACAATGCCTAAAAGATACTTTAAAAAAGTAGTGATCAAAATAATTGAAAGATTAGCATGAAAATTCAAGGTCATGTCGATCTTTAGGAGTGGCTTAGCTCCGCCTAAAACTGATATTATGACTAATCATTTGCGTGAAAAGTTTCTGTACACTTTCAAGTGCATGACTTTTTTTACTTTCTCCAGGATGATTTCTCTACCTTTCGAATGAAGCACTAAGCGTAAATACCTACTCTTAAAAAATATTATGCATCAATTGAGTAGCAGGGAAAAAAGATTGTTATTTCGTGGTCCGTCGTGGCTATTGCGGTTTTAATTTATTTCGTCGTCCTTCAAACTGATATTGTCACATAGATAGCTTGATATTACTTGAAAAATTCCAACTTTATTTTAGAATACGAGTATTCCGAGCATTTATGCACTCACTCTGACTTACGTTTTAATTGTACGTTTTCAACCATATCGTCCAACTAATAACAGATATTAATAGCGGCAAGAGCTTACTGATTTCATAAATATACAACAAGATGGTAAATTATTGATGTCATTAATATAATTACTGCAAGTTTTAATTTTTCTTAGAAGCTCTTTGGCATGATAGACATAAAATCTTTTACAGGAAAGATAAATGTAAATAATTCACAAATGGCACTTAAGTTGCATTTTTAGCTGCATAATTCTATGAAAATTTGACTGCTCTTGGCATTGATTGAAAATTAATCTGAAGAACGTCAATTCTAAGCTAAGCTTTCTTCACTTTAGAATGGATCTTTTCAAAGTTATAGGTACCTTATTGTGATATTGCATCAACTGGACGATCACTCGGATATCTGATAAGTAGTTCTTGACTGAAATCACTCTCATTATATTGGCCGCGTCTTCTGCATCCGGTTCTTGAGAATACTTGTTGGCCAAAACTAAGCAGGCGTCAGCCTCTCCTATCTAAAAAATTATATGTTAAGAGGCATTTCGTAATTTAGCTTATATGTAAAGGTTTTCATCAATGTTAAGAATGGTCCAACAGTGATTTTTGTTAAAATTATTAAATTAGATGTCGCTGCATTCTCTTTCAATTGATTGAACGTTAAGAATCGTTGTGGTGACATTTTCTACATCATTTATCGAATTGAAAACGAAGCTAACGTAAAATTAGCATTTGATGTATTATGTTCCTTATATTTAAGTTCATGCTCGTAAAATCCTTGCGAATAGCGTATTATTTCGCATCAGCTTCTCTCAACTTTATTCCACATCATTTTTTATATAAATGGATAGAATCTGAGGAATTTTGTTCCCTCGCTTACTCGGACTCTGGCCAGATCCATAGCATCCATGACTGTGCCTTGAAAAAATTCAACTTTCGTGAAATGCCGCTTGAACAAGCCTTCTAGCTCTAGATCAGGTGGTAATCTTTCAGAAAAAATAAAAAAGAACAAATAATAAATTGCAGGCTTGTGATTGGTTAGAGGTACATACCTATGTAAAAATACGACTTCCACGTCGACATCTTCTCTATCTTCATGCAAGAAGTCTTGTAGAAAGTGACTAACCGATTCGAAGGTTATATATCCGCAAACCACAATATGTCTGAATGAAAACTACTTTTCTTGTTTGACACTGATTATGCGCTTAGACTACATATTTTTTGCATCGTTATTATTAATCAATTTATTAATTTAAAAATATCAATTCAACTAATTTCTCATATACGAAAACTGATGTGAAGCAATAAAAAGTTCGGATGCAAAGGAAACTTTACTGAAAATCCATTTATTTGTCTTTAAATTTAAAAGGCCACGCAATCATCCTTTTCAATCAAGCATGATTCGATAATGAAAATTCTAACACTTCCTAAACAAGCAAACCTTTTTCCTCTTTCTCCTTTATATTCGCCGCCATATTTTTGTCTCGAACCTACCAGATCAGCTATTTCGGGAATATAACTGGCGAACATAGCCAAACAATAATTTCGAACGATTATTGAAATGAGCGAGTGACAAATGAATAAAAAATCAGGAAAGGAAGGTGAATAACAACGGTAAACGGTATAAAAGTGGCCCGGAAATATAAAAATAAACAAACGAGAAATGCAAGGAATGTATTGTAACACATTGAAATTAAATAAAGGTATATATATATAATTTAAGACGGAACACAAACTAGCAAATGAATAAAAAAAGCACTTTCTAGTTGTTTCTTGTGTTCATCAATATGACTTACCAAACCACCCAAAATGAAGAACACCATGAACATTTTTCCTAGGACGGTTTTGCAAAAAATATCGCCGTAGCCCACTGTACTCATGGTCACTACAAAAAATCACTGATCACAATTTATATAAAAAAGTAACATATCATTCGTTAGAAAAATCCATGTTACCCATTAAGAAGTAAACACAATCCCAATAATTTATGCGCTGGGGGTTCGAAAAATTGTCAAATGGATCTCCGCTGTTTTCGAGCTGAAAATCAGGTAGACAAGTAAATTAGATGAATCAAGGGAAAATCGTGATTTTAATCATTGAGTACTGATTGAGGAGCTGTTTATATAGAGATTTTAAATTTTCGAAAAAAGCGTTATATCCTGTCAGCTGATTTTCTATGCTGATGTACAGAAATATTTTCTGTAATTTTAAGCTAATCGCAGTTTTGTTGTCGCATGATCAATATTTGCGTTAAACTTAAGTCTGACAATCTGAGCAAATCGAGAACGGCTTAAAGCAGGCTTAAATGTGGCCTTGTATCTTTCAAACCGAAGTCAGCTTTTAAGCCTGGCTAAAGCCTAACCATATTGAAAATGGGAGGCACTAGCTTCAGAAATAATTGTTAAAGTTGTTGTCAATAAAAGTATAACATCCTTAAATACGGATGAAATGGCTTCATAACGGTTTGAATAAGCCTTGGTGGCGCACAACTTTTTGCTTTCTAGCGGGGACCTGGTCTATATAAATTGTAGCTTATACTATGATAAAAAAGAGAAAAATAAAATAATAAAAAATAAACATAGATAAGGTAGGCAGTGTTCAATTTGTCGAATGTTTAAACATTGTCGTTAGGTTCAATTGACTTAAGCCGGTGCATATAGAAACTGGCTTAAGCCAGGCTTAAATCTGGCCGTGTGTTTCTTTAAACGTTTTAGTCTGGCTTAAGCTTGAGTTTATAGAAACCGGGCCCAAAAATATAAGAAGGAACTTACAAACTGGTTTAAAGTATACTGGTAATTGTAAGACACGAAAAACAGCTGTACTTTGATTCACGCATTAGTTTTTATAGCAATACTTTTTAGATTTGTTAGTATAATTTCCTAACGACTTATATTGATCCCAAAAGATTAAAAATTTTAAGAAAAAGGCAAGATTAGAATGAAAAAGGATGCTTTTCAAAATTTTATACCCTATCGCTATTTACTATTTTATGATTTTTTTCTCGTCCTCGCAATTATGTACAAAAATTAAAGAGCTATGTCAATCCATATTGTCCACCAACAGACGTACTCATTGGAGAGGGAGGAGGTTTGGGAAGTCTAGATCCAAGAATCGAAAAACGAGAAATTTTAAATGGAAAATGAGACAAAATGAAGGCAAAAATTGATGAAAATTGAAAGTTTTCTTCAAAACTGCGTCAAATTGACCATAAACTGTGAAATAATGTAATTTTAACGCTACTTTAACATTTATGTTAGTTTTTGAAGTCCTTTTAGCCTTGGAAAAGATCAATTTTTGACCCCTTTACCAGATTTGACCCCTCCAGATCGGCCGTGCTGTGCATCTGTTGTCACTAGTACATGCAGTATAAGTAATACTTTCGCCCAGCCGTAAATTTTGTCTGTTGTACTTACTAGGTGGATGACACCAGCTGCTGTCAAGCTGACACTGATAAAAATACTGACCAATTGAGCTAGACGTATTGAGCTACTAGTTTTCAAAACGTTTAAATACTGTAAAATATCTGGAAACGTCATAATCCGTAATGCACGCAAAAATCTCAATCCTAAAATAAATTATGCGATAAAATATCGTTAATCTGAAAGAAGAAATATTGCGTATTCATTATTTTTTAAGTAAATGATTAAAACTTTAACCACAATTACTGTATTAGCTTAAATTTAATGTTTAATAAGTGAAAAGTTTGTTTGTTCTAATCAAGCTTTTGAGTACTTTCAGATGTATTAATAATAAAATGGAATTATAATATTCAGTTTCATAATAAAGATTAATTTTAGAATTCATGCTTATATCATAGGTATCGTAGTTCGAACAAATAGCAGGAGATTCACCACCTCATGTTCTAGGAAATCTGTCAAAAACAATTAAAAAAATCAAAGAAATTTAGCTGTCTTGATCTTGTACAGTCTAAGAAAGCGGCCTTAATGTTAAATCGTAGTTTTAAATAATTTAATTTATTTTCTGCATATTTTAAAATATTTTTAAAGCATTTTTAAATAAAAAAAGCAAACTTTCTACAGTTTTTAGATTATAATTCCTCTGCATATGGTAGTTTGCGAAACGTAAAAAATTAGATTTTCAAGCTCAATAACAATTCATTTTCGCCTTTTTTTATTTGCCAATTCCTTTGGGCATAATTGTAGTACCGGGGACCCGTACTTTGTGTGTGCCCATGCACTTTACGTGAATCGATTTGTTGTAGTAACTGCAACTGCAATAAACTTAGTTTTAAATCTTGAAATCAATGGTGTGCGAAAGATTACACCGGCAATTTAGGTGACTAGAAGGTTATAAGGTCTCAACGCATCGCACTAAGCTTTTTAAAACTAATCTTACGCTTACAATGAATAAATTTGAGGTTTTTGTTAATTTTCTGAGCGAACTAGAAGGATTAAGAACATGAGACATAGCTCATTAGAAATAACATAAAATTTTCTAGCTATTTACTGAAAAAAATTTTGAAATACGTCAGAAACTCACAAAATAACAGCTGAAAACATCAAAAGTTACTGTATGACAGCCTTCCTGGCGGCTATATTAAAAAACTGGAATTCTTTACTAAATCAGACAAACAGTATATTATTCGACAGAACTTTTTTGGGCTTTCTAAAATCTTCTTAAACATTAAAAAATATGAAACATAGCGCGAGTAAAATGAATAACTTATGGGGGCAGCCATATTGGAAAAAATTAAATTGAAATTGCAGGACGAACTATTCATTAACCCGGAAAACAAAAAAGAGTGAAATTTAGAGCACAAAAATATCTAACTATTTTGCTATTTTTCAAAATATGAAACAAAACCTGTATACTGTAGTGATCAGGCAAAGTTTGAGCACTTTTTAGAGCCTAGCATACTGTAGACATAAGCTAGCACAACTTTTCTTGGCAAAATAGTTTCGTTTAAAATTATCTACCCAGAACACTTTATTTTATTGAAACTCATCAAGTGGTTCCTGTGTTAATCTCAAAAATACCCATTTCATTGAAAATGATGGTAAGGAGGTATACTTGCTTTGGCCTGCAGTTATACTGCAGTTGCATGGTATTATATAATTTGTATAACTATAACCTTCTAGTCACCGAAATTGCCGATGTAATCTTTCGCACACCATTGATTTCAAGAATTAAAACTAAGTTTATTGCAGTTACAGTTACTACAAAAAATCGATTGACGTAAAGCGCATGGGCACACAGAAAGTACGGGTCCCCGGTACTACAATCATGCCTTCCTTTGTAGCCGAGATACGAGTGCAGACAAAACAGAAAAAAAAATAAAAATTAAGCCATATAGTTAGCTCATCTCTCACCAAGCCAGTTCCTCTCTAAATATATTGCTACGAATGCTGGTGGTACGGTAAAATAATCCACAAAGCTATGAACCTCCATCAAAAACCATAATTTGTCAGACGAGGCGATAAACTATCAATAAAATGATTTCAATTGATATAATGAATAGGGAATGCATTGCTTACTCGAATAAAGAAATAAATTAAGAAAAAAATATTGAAGGCCAAATCGATTTGTTGAGACGGTGTCCTTGACCACGATGAGCACGACTCGACTTGGAATTGAGCGCTTAATATAAGCATATCACATGAATGCGAAATCTTTCAAGTTTAAAATTAATGATTTCAAATTCTCGTTTGTATACGCTAAAATACTACCAATCCAGAACTTACGTACTTTGAAGCGTCGAAAAAGTAGATCATTAATGAAGCTAAGCTTAGCACGAATATCAAGACGACCAAAATGCAAAATAAACATCGTACTATGCTACTAAATAACAAACTAATGAGCTTACGGTCTTAGTAGCCAAAAAGAAGCGCAGACTTAAGTGTCCTGACTTGTTTAAGGAATGACAATATTATTTGTTATTTAGTAAATTTTTCAACGAAAAACGACTTAGTATTTGAGAAGCCTTGCAATTATAAAGAGGGTCATATAAATGGCCTCTATTCTTTTGTGTTTCTTTGCTTATTTATTTTCTTTATTTTGTTTTCTATTAAACAAAACCTGAAAAAATACACATAAGAGACTTTGTATCGAGTAATCGCTGATTTGAGGCTAACGATACAAATATCTGAATTCAGCACAGCGATCAGATAAAGTCTTGAATTAATGGAGAAGGAACTCCACTTTAATCACAATTTACTAATTTTGCGCTGCTTGCTATTATGTATCTTATTATTTTTCTATTGGATTTATTTACAGGCCCTAGATGCAAAGAACCCTTCAGCGACATCGGAGTCATAATTGAAGTCAAAATTTAAAGTATTAATCAACTCAACACTTACTACAAAAATAATCAAAGTACTTCCTTTTTCGTAGTTGCTCCAGCTAGCTCTAGTAAAATTAAGGGGTATAGTTTAAGCCCTAAGGGCTAGCCTGCCCCAGCTAGCTCTGGTAATTCAAGCTGGAGCAAGCTAGCGCCTAGGGAGCGCTTGCCCCAGCTAGCTCTGGTAATTCACGGAGCACTGGTACTTGAAGGCACAAGTACAAGTGTACTAGTTGTAGGCCATATAACATCACTTATCCTAGCGTCAGAGGGACAAACGGTTTATACATGCTACCGACGGTTTAGACTCCCAGAATCCGGTAATCCCCAAAAATCGATAGATCCCCAGAATAAAATTTTTGTCGTTTCTTTGTGGGATTTTCGCCGGTTTAACACCACCCAGACCCCCGAGAATTTGCCTGCTGCTAATGTATGATCCCCATGCATTCATTTTTGCTTCAACTACGAAGTAAATCTCTGATGATGTTATTTTCGTTGGATTCAAATCCTCCAACAGTCACTGCAAAAAGTAAGAAGCTAACCAAAATTCGCCCTGTTGTACTTTGACCGGATATGAGTTCGCCAGCCCAGTCTTTCGCTTCGGTTATCCAGCCAATCTGAATTTCCTCCTGCTGCTTTGGCGGTTCGTAAACGAATTGCTTGCGGTATGCATCTTCGTCATATATTATTTTGTGAACTGATCTAAATGCACGTTATTTTCTTACAATCAAGATGACGGAGTGAACCATTCGAACTATAGTCTGTTTCATACAAATTTAGGCATAAGCTTTAAAAACTATCTCCGACAATAAACTGGCAGATTGCGGTTATGGCATTGATCTGATATATACATAAATATCGTAGTCTATCGGGCTCACTGTCGATTGAAAATTCTTAAAATTTTTGCCCGAACTTATGTTAAACAGACTATAACGTGCATGTTCTGCAAGAAATAATTTTTAATTAATATGCGCGAAAAATAAAGAATTGAATCGAAATTCTTCTTACGCGTCTTAAATTACCGTAATAAACAGCGGGAGACTGAACAGGGTGTGCAAAAAATGGACATCTATGGTAATTCTGTAGGATTCACTTTTGTAGCAATGCTATCTGTTTTTTAAGCGATTCAAAATGCTAAAAAGAGAATGTTCTTTACTCACTGTGTATATGACAACATAAAGCGAATGTTGTTATATAAATAACTAGTTGAGCTGCCCGGCGTTGCCCGGGCTGAACTTAGGCCTGATAGCTATATGGAATTAATATGTCTCTTGTATTTTTTATTTTTCAAGACTTTTGATGTTTTTGGGATATTTCTAAAAAAATTGTTGGTACAAACCATATTTTATTTTTTTGGATTTTTTTAAAATGTCTTTTGTCCACCATTTTTTTTGATCAAATCCATATTTTGGACGTTACAGAATGGTTTTGAAAATTGTTTAGCCATAATCATATTTTTGATGTTCTGGGGTGTTCTGGAAATTTTTTTAATAAAACTCATATTGTTGATGTTTTGGGATGTTTTGGAAAATTTTTTTCGTCAAACCATACTTTTGATGTTTTAGGATGCTTTGGAAAATTTTTTTAATCAAACCCATATTTTTGATGTTTTGGGATGTTTTGGAAAATTTTTTCGTCAAACCATATTTTTGATGTTTTAGGATGTTTTGAAAAATTTTTTCGGTCAAACCATATTTTTGATGTTTTAAACATTTTTTGTTTGTTGAAGCAAAGGGTGTCATATATCACGTGATATGTTATAGCTGATGATATCTCCTATCTTATATCACTGCATGTTATGGCACAGACAGGGTATCTATACCAAACCTATCTTATAGCATTGCCTATCTCGTAGCACAGGGTATCTTATATCCCATACTATCTTATAACATTGCCTATCTTGCAGCTCGGGGTATCTTATATCACTTCTTATCTTATAGCATTGCCTATCTTAAAGCACGGGGTATCTTTTATAACGTTCTATCTTATAGCATTGCCTATCCTGTAGTACAGAGTATCTTATATCACGTCCTATCTTATAGCATTGCTTATCTTGTTGCACATAGTATCTCATACCATGCATATCTTATAAAATTGCCTATGTTATAGCATCATTTGGTTAAACCCGGATTTTGATGTTTCACAGTGCCGACCAATGCTATAACATATAACAATGTACATAGTGTCGCCAGGCATGCTCCTCTTGGCCGGGGTATCCCTATACAAACAGTATAAACTAATTTTTGAAAAAAATAGCAAAAAATCGGCCATCTCCCGAAATCGTGGAGGCTTATAGCACAGGGGCCAAACCCTGCTCCCTCCTGCCCAGGGCCAATGGGTGCGTTTGTCGAAATTTCAAGATCGCTACGGCTCCTTCCCCATTGGACCGACCTCGGCCCAAAATATCAGCCCACCAAATTTCATTGGGCCGGAGCCAACCCGGCACAAACATACATACATACAAACAAACAAATTTTCAAAAATATATAGTAGATTCTGTAAATAAATAAAATAAAGATCAATAAACGAGGAACAATGCAATGCTAGGAAGTCTGTCGATTTTCGGAAGGGGGTAGTCCGCTGGATTCTCTGGTGTTCAGACCACGAGACACCCACGCCCATGTGTGGTCACTTTTTTGTTTGCATTTATTAACTCTAAGCATTAGGTACATACTTGCAACATAGGAAGGAGCTCTGTGCTTGCGGCGTTTTCTGTCTTTCTCGGCGGTTTGTTCCGATTTTCGCACTAATTTTGCACGTTTTTTATAGGAAGCTTTCGAAAAGTTTCAAGCTATATGGAAATGATGCATCAGAAATAATGCTGCCTATCAGTAGATGGCAAAAAAATCGATTCTTTATGCATAATGAACGAATTTTTCGGACAATTTTTGACACTACAAGGGAAATTTGCGATTCCGTTCTCTTGTCAGAAAATGCTGCATCCGCCACTGAATCAAAGAAGGACAAATCGAACAACTTAATCCAACCCGGTATCAATGGGGGCCGGGTCGGTATGAACGGGAAAACCTGTAAGTATCAATGGGTAATTTTCTAAAATGCCATGCGAATCCAAAAGAAATTATATAAATACATAAAATGAGTCTAATACTAACTAATCAGACAATCAATTAAAAAATGGAAGATGAATGTAGGAAAAAAGATAGAAATGATTCGAAAACCAATTAATCAATCAACCAATCAGTCAATAACTAACCAACCAACAATCAATAACCGATCAAACAGACAATAATTGGCCAATCAACCACTAAGCAACCAATCAACCAACCGAACAACCACTTTGTGAAAGGACAACTGACCGAAAAATTGAGCAACTGGTATCAATGTAAAGAACGGCCTTTGTCCATATATGCACTGAATGTTGTCAAGTAAATACCTTCGAGGAGCGGGAAGAGGCACATGCGCCGTTTCGACCGCCATGGCAGCAGCGGCAGCGCCAACTGCACTAGGCGGTGCAGCCGATGGCGACGATCCGCCACCGCACCAGTGGCTGAACATTCGCCAAACGAGCACAAGTAACATCAGGCAGCAAAAAGTGACGATGGACGATAACAGGAAGCACCAGTATTTTCGGTCTTTGATGCAATCGTCAATGGGCACTTGGTCGTAAGAAGTGGGCATCGGAGTCGTGCCCTCGCACGGACTGACCGACAATAAGTGCTGCGAACTCAATTTAGCGGTCATGGCAATAAATAACAAAAGGATGCCTAAAATGTACATTAGATTTTAATTTTTATATTCTTTGAACTTCGTTCCAACAAATAAATCTTGAATATGATGACTCGGTATGTGTGAGTAGGTGATGTCTCAACAGCCCCACCAGTCCCAACAGCTCCACCGTCCCAACAGCCCCACCGTCCCAACAGCCCCACCAAAAATCTCAATAGCCCCACCCGTCCCAACAGCCCCACCAGTCCCAACAGCCCCACCGTCCCAACGGCCCCACCAATAATCCCAACAGCCCCACCAATCCCAACAGTCCCACCAATCCCAACAGCCCCACCAATCAGAACAGCCCCACCGTCCCAACAGCCCCACCGTCCCAACAGCCCCACCAATAATCCCAACAGCCCCACAAATCCCAACAGCCCCATCAATCCCAACAGCCCCACCAATCCCAACAGCCCCACCGTCCCAACAGCCCCATCAGTCCTAAGAGCCCCACCAATCCCAGCAGTTCCACCGTTCCAGCAGTCCTACCATTCCAACAGTCGCACTGTCCCAACCACACATAAGCATGACGGGAGGGGATGTTTAGAGTTTAACCCCCCAGCCCAAAATTCTGGAAATCCCCTAAATTATGGTAGACCCCAGAATTCTATTTTTAGCACATTTCTCGGTCACTTTACCCTACTGGGCATGGGGGTTTAGGGGTATGCATCCCCCTCCGAGAAACCAAAATACCCCCCAGAATTCAATTTTTGAATTTTTTTTGTTTTTTCGCAATTTTTTGATGCCAATAGATAGTGCTTGATGAGAAACGTCGAAAAATGGTGTTTTCCTCGCCATACCACAATTTTTAAGGCCATTTTTTACCTTTGAAAAATCTTGCAGCCCCGGAATTTTCTTGCTGCCCAAGTATGCTGGTGGGGCTGCTGGGACGGTAGGACTGTTCGGATGGTGGGGCTGTTTGGATGGTGGGACTGTTGGGATTAGTGGGGCTGTTGGGATTGGAAAGGCTGTTGGGATTATTGGTGGGGCTGTTGGGATTGATGGGGCTGTTGGGATTGGTGGGGCTGTTGGGACGGTGGGACTGTTGGGACTGGTGGGGTTCTTGAGACTGGTGGGGCTGTTGGGATTATTGGTGGGGCTGTTGGGACGGTGGGGCTGTTGGGATTGGTGGGGCTGTTGGGATTGGTGGGGTTGTTGGGATTATTGGTGGGGCTGTTGGGCAGGTGGGGCTGTTGGGACGAGTGGGGCTGTTGGGATTTTTGGTGGGGCTGTTGGGACGGTGGGGCCCTGGGCGGGGGGGAGGGTTGAGGGAGGGTATGCAACCCCCGAGAAACCAAAATATCCCCCAGAATTTAATTGTGCTTCAATGCACTATCAGGCGGCAATGCTATAAGCATACTTGCGTAAGCGAATACAACAGATTACGACGATATTTTAGATAGAAATCATCTTTAAACAAGGAGGCGCTATGGAATCCAAAATTTTGTAATAATTCTAATGCGTAAAACTAGCTAGAATCATTTACATAAATACGTATAAATTTAAAAAGCTTCAGGCAAAGTAGCGATGCCCTACTCGTATGCGCTATACAATAAGAAAGTAAACGTGCTATGAAGTAAATATGAAACGGGGAGTTATGTATCTGGATCGTGGAATAATTACGAGTAAAATATGCCGCATTCAGGTCTAGTCGGGGAATTTTGACACAGACTCGTTGCGAAGCGGAAGCATTAGAATACTCGTACATCAGTGTATCGCAAAGTTCACTTGAAAATTAGCTAATAAATTTAAGCATTGTTACTCTCAAGTTAAACTGAATATTCCTCATACCTTTATTTCTGAAACAAGCAGCAGACTTGGCAGGCTGTCCAGAACCCTAAGTACCAGGCATTTTATTAACCGCAAGGAAATGCGCTAATATTAATTTCACATATACATACATTGCCATATCATGCACATTCGTAAAGTCAATCGCGCCCTCCCCAATTGAAACTCGTAAAAGCAAAATGTATATAGACCTTAAGGCATAAACTAGCAATCAACAAAGTTTTAGAATCACATTATAGTTCGATTAATAAACAGCTGACGCAAAAACATAAAAGTGAAATTTCTCAATTTTTTTGAAAGATAGCCTCGAGTCTAATAACTAAACTACGTGTTGTATACTGTGATGCAAGGAAGTCTGCATGCGTATTACCGAGATAAACGAAAATTCGGCATAATATGGCTGCCTAAACTCAATTCACTGTTAAATATGACATCTGGATGAGAAAGACTCAGCTGACTAAGAGCATAAGTTGAAATCAATGCAAAAGTTAAACATGCTCTTGAGAACACTTCAGGTTGTACCTACAAATGTATGTAATTCCTATTGAAATTCGGTCAGTATAATACACCTACATTTTTATTTTTTCCGTGCTAATAACAAAAAATCATATAAGACCATACATGATTTTCGGAAGAGGTTTCACCCCAGAAATATTTTCACTCTCCCCTAAGAAAATAGCAGAAAATTCAAAATTCAAAAAATTTCAGAAAATTCTAAATTCAAAATTCAGAAAAAACAACGAAACTTCATAGAAAACGTGCTGTTTAAGCGTTTTCAGCTATCGGCTTGCTCAAAAGTGTCATATTTTCGGTGCTTCGCGCCACATACTCATTTGTTGACAATATTTTGTCCAATTTATTCGACATTTTGTCGAAATTTCTAATGTTTTTGCGTTCTAAAAAGATAGAGCATCGTCAGAAACGCGAAAAAAAGTTTTTGACGCGTATCTATCGTTTTTCGACTCAAAAAATGCATCTTAGAATTTCGTTCCCTCTTCCAATCCCCCCAGGCTGTGCATGCCTGTATGAAGCTGTAAGGAAAAGTAGACTGAGTGACGTCTGAAGTTACATATTTTCCAAAATAAAAATTTAAAATCTTTTTGCGCCAAAAGTCGTCAGCTTCTGTCGCACAACATGCGCACTATCAACTTGTTGATAAATAAGTTGATTAGTAAGAAAACAAATAAAACTTCCAGGATAACGAAAGCGAACAAGGCTACACTGAATCTAATCTAAAAAAAGTTACATAGCAACAATGAACGGATTTATTCGTTATCAGAAGTTTTGATTTCACGTAATTCTGTTCAACGATAAATCGTCGCAGTCATTTTAACATAGCTTTTTGCTTCGTGATCACTTGTGTTATTTATTCTGGACGAATAACCTAACTTTTGTTTATTCATTCCAAATTTAAGAGAAATTGGAGATAATAAGCTTCCTATCGTTTTAAAGCGCCGCCTAGCATGTCAAAAACTCAAAGGGACATCGTTTTTGTCCATTTCTTGTTTTTTACGAACAAATGGTCGTTAAATTAATTTTGCTTCCAACCCCATCAGTTGATGGGTGCCTTGAATTTGTTTGACCTTGACTTTCTCGTATGACATCAAAACATAGGGGTTCAATTCTCAATTGGAGATTCTGAGATAATTCATTGCAACGCTACGAATCATAAAAATTGGGTGCCATGCATGATCAGCTACCAAATTCTGAGGGAGAGGTCCAATGTGACAAATTGCCAAAAATAGCGCCAAAAATTTAATTCTGGGATCTATCGATTTAGGAAATCCACCGGATTTCGGGACCCAGTCCCTCCACGCCAGCGAAGCTATGTTTGTGTCTATACTTGTAGTTCATACACTGAGTAATGTGGTATAAACTTTTCAGCCAGTAAAAGTAACTTAAGCAAAGAAAAGATTGTTTTCTCGGAATTATATTTTATTCTTTGATTTAGATCTTCAAATTTTTCTCCAAAAGTTGAAGTCTTAAGTTACGCGCCTCGTGTTTGCTTTCAATACATACTGGTGTATTACTTGATCCTACGATTAAGGATTGCCGCTTATCGTCATAAAAACACACTAATGGCGATATAAATGATCAATAACGAATAACAAATAATGAATTATAAATAATCACAATCAAAAACTCAATTTTTATCTATTATCGCACGTTTTGCGAGGTATTCACAAGCATAAATGTACAGCATAGCCGATCTGGGGGTCAGCTGCATAGGTGGGCAGCACCTATATTCTGAGGAGTGCAATATTTTTCAGAGGTACAAAAAATAGTCCTAAAAATGGTGGTAGGGCGAAAAAACATAATTTTATAACGTTTCTCATCGAGCAATATCCATTGGTGTCAAAAAATTGCGAAAAAAAATTTTCAAAAATTGAATTCTACGGGGGTTTTTTAGTTTCTGGAGGGACATTCGACCTTCTGGGAGGTGCACACGTACACCCGCCTCCCACGCCCACGTGTGGTCAGCTAGCAAGCTTTTTTTTGGGCTAAAATTAATTACTTCAACAAACTGGTATAAATGCTAAAATAGCGTTAAAACTATGTTATTCCACAGTTTCTGGTCAATTTCAGGCACATTGAAAGAAAAATTTAAATCTTCATCGATTTTGCCCCTCATTTTCCCTGAAAAATTTCCCATTTTTCTATTCTGGAGGTTGCCCTTCCACCCAGCCCCCATCCCTCACGTGCATGTCTGCTCACATGGATTGCTTAGAATATATCTGTTTGTTCAACAAGATCCTTGAAATGATCAGAAGGAATGCAAAGACGCACAGAGTCTTGCACTTATCCAAATAGTGTGTTTTTGGGCAAGTCACGAAGTGCTATTGCCGTAAATTCCTAATTGTAATAGAGTATTTAGAGCAGATTTGAAAAAGGTTGAAGATTGGATTAGTAAAGAGATTGCGATAGTGTAGATTTGAAATATTTATGTAATATAAAATCGTTATTGCAAATTCGCACGCGAAGTCTTTGTTTGTCACAATATTAGCATCAGGCTTAGCAAAGCCTAAACTTTACCTGACTTGTGTGAATTATATCATAATTTATCCAACGTTGCTAAGGTTTTGAGTATAAAAGCTTGCTTATAGAGCCCGTTCCAAAACAATACAGGAACTAAGTTGTAAGAGGTCATGCGCCGACCGCACTAAAATCATGACCTGATAAAAAATCGGCTTGCATTTTCCTTTTTTTACAATTTTTCTCATGACTTCAACGATTTACAGCTTTGATAAGCTTTATTTGAAAATCGATAAAAAATAATATTTATTCATAAGATTATGCCTTTATATTGGTAATATTACATACATGTTTATGTGGAAAAAGGGGAATAAAGAGTATTAACGATGCAAATAGCTCCATTACCGACCTTGAGAAGAAAATAAAACACCATCATCTTTCATTATAGGTATAGGAAACCAATAAATGATCACGCCTATGGCAAGATACGTTGACATAAATCATATAACGATGAACATGATCCAATTATTCGCTTTTTTCCTAATTCATCCAGTTTCGTCGGATCATTCTACTCAACTTCCGCTGCCTTCAACTTCGGACGTCTCAATGATCATTGTCGTATAAAATATATTGTCTTAAAACATTTCTTACTGAGTACACCGTTTTATGATTTGCAGGGGTTTAGGCATGGATATCGTAATCCAGGGCAGTTTTTCAAAAACGACACATCGCGAATTTCAGACGGTTGGGGATGGGAAGGCGCGAGCCAATTGACAAATGTACGTACGTATAATATCTTGTTGAACTTATTGCTAAGAAAAAATAGAATCGTAAAGTTATCTTTTCGGATTTCTTAAACATCCTTGATGATGTCTTACATCATGTCATGGCTTTCAGCAGCTTTTTGATTGATATAACCAATAATCGCACTAGATAACCTTTCGAGCAATAGAGAGTAAGACGATTCATGGAGAAATGAATGCTCTTAAGCACACATGGGCGTGGTGGTTTTACACCATACGTGTCCTTGGGGGAGAGAAGTTGAACCTCTCCATAATGGCAACTGACCCCCCCCGCAGAATGGCCGTGATCTCCCCCCAGAATTGCCAATTTTTTTGTGAAAAAGTGTGCCTGTTTAAGCGTTTTTACCTCATTTTTGACTCAAACCTCTCAAATTTTCGGATATACATTTTTTGACTATATTTTGTTCAATTTACTCGATTTGTTTTCAAATTTGTTTCGAAAATTTCTTATGTCTTCATGTTATAGAAAGAACGAGCCTTGTCCGAAACGTCAAAAACGGTGTTGTTGACGTGTACCCATCTTTTTCTAGCCCAAAAAAGGCATTCTTTGAAAACTTTTCAGGCCTGGCGGCCTGACCCTCCAAAATTCCCATGCTGTACATGTATGGTTAAAACTTCCTTCTCCACGAAATCTGAAACCTCCACACCGATAAAAAATCGATAACCCCCAGAATTGAATTTTAGGTGTTATTTGGCTGCTGCCCATGTATGCCATCTCGCAGACCGAATCTAAATATTCTTGTTTTACACTATTTATTCAAAAAGTTATCTATCTTTTTCGATAAAGCACATTTTGATTATTAAGGGTTATTCTTTGTGTTTGTTCCAATCGTTTTTTGAACGTATTGCCTTTGTCACTTTTTAGATTGGCAAACAGCAAGCATTCAGTCTGGGTAAATTTATTAGGAACAGGTACAGTCAACTGCTTCCACTTGACTTTCAAGCGCCTCAAGTAAATTCATGCCTCACATCACTTGTGACTACGAATTAAACTTTTGTAATCGCTGCTTCTATAGATAAAGGCGATCAGTTCATCAGCAGAAAGATGTCAAATGACATTAATGTGTGTTTTGGCTGGGGCTTTCCCACCAACGGGACATGCAATATGGGACAGAACGCTCAAATGGCAGCCGATTCCTATCTCAATCAATGACCCAGTACTGTATAACATAATTACATCGAATATAACGATTATTTGTAATTAATTGATTAGTCATTGCCCCTCAGCTATTGATAAAACTTTTTTGCAAAGTATTTGAAAAAATAATCAAATGACATTGATTACCACAAGGATACTGCGGAAAATTTGTTTTATCCATATTTTCACAATTTTTATTTTTTTATATTTTTAGCTTTAGTTTTGCGTATTTGTTTCTCGATTTCATTCTCTGAGATTATACATATAACTTTTCACTTTTTTATGATTGTATTATTAAATTATGCATACTTGCTGTTAGGATGGATTGAGCTAATTTTTTGTACTTTTTAGTTGTTACGCATGTACAATATCAAGTGCCCTACATATTCCACTGCTTACCAGCCGATTTCGGATGATAACTTAGCTCAATCGAAACAATGGCTGCAGTTAGAAAATAACCTAATTAAATATATCGTAAACAATACGGGTTTTAATGGATCACTAAGTGATTTGGCTGACGTGGCAGATAACGTACAAAGCATGGTATGTATCTATATGCACTTTTCTGTTACACTATTAGCATGTTAAAACGAAACTAATTTATAGTTTCATAATTCCTGATAATTGATTTCTCTCAGTGATGATATAATCGGAAACCAAACGTCACGTGTAAATATATTATTATGTTGTTGCATGTTAGGAATGCTCGTTCAGCTTTTGAATGCCGCGTGGTACCGTTAAATTATCCTCTATTTTATGATTTATAGACAAGAAATTGAAATTGAATAGGTTTATGTGCGTAATGACGAGCGACTTGGTAATTTCGCGATGAAATTCTTGTATAGCAGAAGTTTTAATTTATCGTTCCAAATTCTGTATTGGTGTCCAACAGCTGGTTAAGCTTATACCAAAACCATCCACATTTGGCCTAGTCTCAACTTGAAATACGGTGTCTTTTCTCCTTTTATGTAGACCTGTTGCAGAATATAAGAATTTAATTGAGAAAAAAATAATTAAGTGAAACTGGTTCTGTTTTTCGAACGGAGCATTGACAATTTTCCAAAGGCACAAAAATGAAAGTAGAGTTCATTGACACGTAATTATTCTAGTTAATAGGCGATTAAAAATATTTTTCATGTTTTTAAGACCTCAATAAGGGATACAGCATTAATGAGAAAAAGGATCTCCATCTGATTGAGCGAATCATATCAACAATAAATAAAATGTACTGTCTGAAAGTATTTATACTCTTTGCATACCAAACTAATCTAATTCCACACATGTGTGTGTGTATGTGTGTGTGATAGTGCATTTTTTAAAAATCGAATTCCGATACGACGTTTTATGATACAAATTAATAATTTAGATACATGCAAAAGTACGAATGCCAAATTGGATAGAAAATCCCACTATACCCGGTTACACGAAGCAATCTATCATCAAAGAAATTCTAGAATATGCCGAGGCTCATCAAATTCAATGCGCATTTGATCGACTATGTGCAAAGTCTATGGCTGGTTTGTGGCTAAATGAAATCATAAGTTTGTTCAACCAGAAAGCTAAAGGTTCGAATTTTGACACCGTAAATAAATTGATCTACGAGTAAGTAGGTACGTCATTTACAGATCATCAAATCACTAAATGCAATACATTTTGCCAGATCTGACTCATAGATTCATATGCTAAAAAAGATAAATATGCAGGTACACGCCAGTGGTCGTAGAGGCGGCGGATACGCCTAAACGTGAATGTATTTTGAGTGATAGTAGCTTATACACAAACACACATATGCAATTTAACAGAATAAAAATTAAAATTCGATGAGCCTTTAAATCACTTATTCAAGGCATTTATTCTTTGTAGATCCCAACCTCCAGCGAGTATGCTTTGAATTAATATCTAACTCTATGTGCTTTTAATCCACACATGGGCGTGGGGGTTGGAGATTTATACCCCCAGAATCCAAAATACCCCCGCAGATTACGACAAAATTAAATTCCGGCAAATATTTCGCGATTTTTACCAGTTTTGCCCCATCCAGTAGACACCCCAAAATTCGGTTGCTGTTATGTATGTTTCAGTCTGCCTATTGGTATGGATATATGTTGTCTTGGACAGGAGGGTCTCCAGCATAGGAGGGCAGCACCAAAATTCTGGGGGAGTGCAAGATTTTTCAAAGGAGAAAAAACAATTCCAGAAATGGTGGTATGGCGTTAAAACACCATTTTTCAACGTTTCACATCGAGCACTATCCATTGACATCAAAAAATTGCGAAAAAAACAAAAAAAAATTTAAAAATTGAATTCTGGGGGGTGTTTTGCTTTCTGGTAGGAGGTATTTAGCCTTCTCGAGGTGCATACCCCAAAACCACCACCCCCACGCCTGCGTGTGGTCTCTAGTGCCTCTCATATAAAATTTCATAAGCAGCAAAAATGAACTGTGTTGCCTATTGCTCCAGAAAGTGAAAGTTTGCTTCAAATCGCAATGCTAACAAAGCTTTCTAAAAATTCAAATCAAGGAGATTCAAAGTCTTCATGCTTACGCAAAAAAGTTTTTCAATTTCTTCAGTCTGAAGATATTTGAATACGTAGTATGTTTTTTAAAAATATCGTTATGATGTTCTTACTAATGTGATAAAAACTAGACGTATTTTAACAAATTATTTTAAACAATATTTCATCCATTCTGAAGTGCACCATGTTGATTTGCGCACAAGTCAAGTTTCCCATACCAGACTAAAAAAATCGCAAATAATAAATTGACCCGTGCATGTAGCAGGATTAGTAATTACTCAAGCAATAGAAGCCCTATAAAATCGACTTTCTTGCAATTTTCGCTTGAAAGTTAGATGTTTCTTTAGCAAAAATTTATAAATTTAAATATTAACGCTCAATTGCATCAGGTTGGCGAACAACATATAGATACTGCTGAATAAACCACAACTTGCTTAAATTAAGTAAACAAGTTTTTCAGTTTCTTCCAAAAGAACAGGCAGATATGACATATCGCTGATTAGATACTTTGCAACTAGTCTCTATTTTCGAGGACCGGCTAAAAAAGCTTCAAATTTTAAAAATTGTTCAAAATAGTTTGAAAACAATCTGAAAATAAGTCTGACATCGACTCTGTCATTCATTTATATATGTAATTTGAATTAAACTCTATCAATTCATTTTTTTGTTCAGGCAAATTAGATGACCGTAAAGCCCATTTTTATGCAGCCCATACCGAAACTGTCCTATCGCTTATGAAACTACTAAAACTGAACGTAAGCGAAACCCCGACATCGGCTGGTTTTGTACTGGAGTTCAGAACAAAACCAGAGCCACAGGTCAGGAGCCTGTTTCACGAACCGGCTCACAACAACCCCAGATTGCGGTTAGCTCGTGTCGTGCAACTGCCCTGCGAAAATTCCGCTGAAGATTGGTGCTCACTTGAGGAGCTTACTCAGCAAATATCAAGCGAAGCGTTTGCTGACTGGCAAGAATTTTGTGGTTTACCCAAATGTTCTGTGTGAAAGCTACGGCTAAAGTTGTGAAAGTTTTGTACATTTATTTATGCTAATTGCTAATGCCTTCCTACTATGCTTGAATATAGTACTGACCTTAAGAGAATCTTATATTCCGCTCGAAGGTACTTCATAAATATAATCAGAGCTCGTGAAACTAAATATGTTTTAAATATTGTTTTTGATACTATTAATACCTACAGAACAGTAAGTGCAGTCTAGCCACCTGAAATTGTCCAGCTCTTCCTGTCGTCCATTTACTGACATTAGGAAAATTGAAATATAGAAAATAAATTAAAAATTTCTGCCCAGTTTCGCTAAACACTTGTAATTAATTAATTAATTACAATTATAATCATTAATTTAATTCAAATTTTAATGCCGCTATAGTCTGCAAGGTGAATTTGTATGCATCAATTGAAATCTTTGCATAACCTTTTCTACGGAAGTGTTGACCCTTATAAGACATACAGAGTGGTAATACCATATGTGATCTGGGGGTTCAAGAGGATTTCAGGTTTTCACCCATCACAAAAAGTTTCTCAACACCCACCAAATTTCCGAGAATTCCTTATTTTGAGAAAAACTAAAGAAAATGTTAATTTAGGCATTTTTAACGATTTAGTTCAAAAGGCTATTTTTTCGGTGCTTCGCACCGAACAGTCATTTTTGACTATATTTTGTTAAATTTTATTATATTTTTTGCGTGAATTTTTTGTTTTGATCGCCTAGATAGGTAGAGCATCGTCAGAAATGCCTAAAGTGATATTTTTGACAAGCATTTATAGTTTTTTATTCGAAAGAAGCACTTTAGACAAAAAATTTGATTTTGTGCCCCAGAATTTATATGCTATGCATGTATGGGCATTACTTTTTATTTGTCGTTAGATTCTTCAAATATTTTTTAGGACACGCAAATCACTGTAATTGTTATTGTTTATCGGAAAAATTGTATTTCAAGAACAGAACATCATCGTCACTTTGGCGAAAAGAGACACTTCTCATCGATTTCGGCGAATAAAATGCTATGCTGCGTAAGATTTGCAGCATTTTCGTATGTTACTTTTCGTTATGAAATTGTATTTCAAGCAACCTGGAAAGGAAAAATTGTTCATGTATGCATTTAATTCAAACTTCTTCCCGCAAAAGATGACAAAAAATGAGCAATCCATTTGTACGTATCTTAGGAACATAATCAGCAGACACTAGAAAAATATATCGTATACGAAATTAAAGTTACCTCAGTATCTCATCTATATACGATCTATAAGCACAGTAAGCCTTGTACCAATAAATGCCATTAAATGCAGCGAAAATGATTGGCAGCGTTATCATGCTGACTTTATCGGCCATGTTCCACTGACGATTATTTTTCTGTTTAAATGGATTTCGGAAATGAAAAGAATTCGTGATCGTTTTTGATAATGCTCCCAAATTAGGACGTCTCGACTTTTTATTCAACTTTAGCCAAATACTGTTACCGTAGATATTCTTCCCACCATTCGTCGCTCTGAAGATTGAATTATGTTTATTCCAGACGGAAGTGACGTTTTCAGACGTTATGCGTTCGATGTTCTCTTCAGCTTGATTACTGGAAAACGCTTCGCGATTTCCTCCAAGCGTTGTATAATCGTCCATAATCTGTTAAGCAGCGCATCTTCATCAAAAATTTAGCCGCGCAGCGTTTTTAATAAAAATCGTCTTATTCTGTACTTATATTGTACTTTATTGAAATTGCGAAGTGTCACAAATTTTAAAAACTGTAATTTAAAGGAAAATATCTGAATTATTAGCAGTAATTCTGGGCAATTTTCTAGCAGATCGGTCAATTCTCTGAATTCTTTATATTTTTGATTATATTAATTAGAATTAATATTATAACTATCACATATTGACGGGCCGGACAATATAATTTCATTCTTTGCTACTTTTTCGAGCAATAAGATAAACAAATCTTTGCACTCGCACATCTCGAAAGAAGCAGTGCAGTTTTCAAATGGTGCAAGTTCCTCAAAATAAAAATATCATCAAAATTAATGTTCAAGTATCATATTAATAATATTTCAATTATCATATTTGAAATAAGTGGCAAGCATATATGGGCAGCAACTATATTCCGGGGAGGGGGTCCAATGAAGCCAAATAGCCAAAAACAGCATAGAAAATTCAATTCGGGGGTCTATCGATTTTGGAGGGAAGTCCGCCGGATTCAGGGGGTTTCCAGATCCCCATGCCGATGTATGGTAAGCCATCTCATTTTTCAATATAAATATTAAATTGATAATATTTTATTTTAAGGATTTACTTAGTTTTTACTGACCTGCAAAACAGATCCGTTACTGAGATTGAGCGAGAGTCTAGCCGCCTGTCTGCCCGAAACATTTGAAAGCAACTTAAGCGAGGGCCTGTTTGATATTTGAGTATGTCTGTCCCTTTTCTTGAATTTTCTTTCAAAATGACTGACCAGCGCTTGCTCAAGCAAAGAAGCAAAAACAAAAGCTGTGCAAGCAAAAAACCACTCATCGATGGCTTTGACGTAGCTAACGCGGGGCAAATTTTTTTGCAATGTTGCCGTATTGAAACGTCAACGCCATAAGACTACTGACGGCTAGGCTTACTCTGTAAGATTTATACCCACTTTTTAAACGTACGAGTAATTAAAACAATAAAAAATTTTAAACACTACTGTTCGCCAAGAAATAGTTTTGAAAAATGAGCTCGCTAAGCGAGAGTTGTAAACCAAGAGAAAAAAAACCGAGACTAAAAAACTTTAACTTAAAAAAATAAAAATAAAAAAATAAACCAAAACTTTAAGTTTTTCTTGGTTTACAACTCTCGCTTAGCAAGCTCATTTTTCAAAAATAAAAAATTTAGACGCATAAACGATTTCTATAGTGAGAAACGCACCTAACCTGTTTTAGATCAAAGCTATAATACAAATGCCATAATATCTCATTTATTATTAATTAATACCTTCTGCGAACAAATTTTGTACATTTTCATTGAATTCAAAATTGAGTGTAGCGCTAAAAAATTCGAATCTTATAATTTCTAGAATCGTTAGGGTATGTGCATCATATCCGTCCAAGAAGCAATATCGGTGAAAGATCTAAGACGCTTTTCATAGGTCCTCGCTACATATTTTAGTCTTCTAACAGATGTATCGTCAGTCCTCCCTTCTACCCTTGATCCCATCAAGGACACAGCGGACAATGTCCAAGTAAACGTCTTGAAGTAGAAATCACACATTTCAAATGCTAATAATTACATCATACTTTTTCGAATATTCGATATGTAACGAAAATTGCTAACGTAATAATAAGTACAGTAATAAAAAAGCTTGGATTATCAATCAATCATGCAAAAAATACGTTGATAATTATATCAGAAAGCCGGCTTTCATCTTGATTTATATTCAGAAATATTCTTTATTTATTTGACATTGATGCTAATGGATATTAACTGAGATCGTAATTGATCAATAAAACTTTCCTGACGTAATCAAATCTAAGAGTAATTAAAATAGGTAACCATGCAAATTAATGAATTTATTAAGCAGTATGTATTGAAAAAAAGCTCTTGAAAAAACGCTCAATCTATTTCTTGCCTAAAAATCGTTTAAGACCGCAGTACTCAATCGTATCCAATGTCAACTGTATAGTGGCAGAATACTGACATAGGAATCCGTCAAAAAAATCGAAGCAATTTTTCTTGCAATAAATAATATTGGTTTCCTCAAATTTTTTAGGAAAACTATGTGACCTAAAAGCCAAAGAGTCGAAGCAATTAACTATATCAAAGCAGGTTCGCAAACGCTATTGCTTATAAGGTATGCAAAAGTGCGACGTTTATGTAAGCCTATCTTGTATCAAGTTTAAGCATGGTTTTTCAACGTGAAATTTCTAGTTGAATCGAGTCATATCTTGCCTTTAACATAAATACCAAAAGCCATATAGATTCATTACCCTATGCGACTATGTTATAATATTTTCAACTTTGATCTTTCCATTGTTTAGCTATACAGCAAAAGATGAGAAATTGGTTAATTCTAAGATTGTGCTATTTTATTTTTTAATAAAAGAAACAATAATTGATTTTCACCTGGCAGCCAAAGAATGACTATCGACAAAGAACGGCATCCACGAAATAAAAACGCTGATGTAAGTAGGCAAGTATGCTTGCAAAATGTAATAGCCTTGCATTCGCTTGAAGTAAAATCTGACTTCAAGCTGATCCCATTGGCCCGCCGTATAAACTGATCGTTTTTTCGAAGTAGTATAATTGAATAGATTAAAGTCGTTTAATTGAAGTTCTTCCATAGATTTTACACTGACTGGATTATTAGGCAACCAAAAAAGTTCTACTTCTCCCGTGTGATACGGATAGGCCTCGAAAATTAATTCACACATTTGAACGTCCATCGGGAAATTTCGAAAGTTCATCACACATGGACCTTCTACCCGCAACCTAAACTAAATGTTATTTTTGAATCGAATTGCATAAGTGGAATGAAGGAGAAACAGTTACGTCGAAGATTCCGTTGAATCGATCCGCATTTCCGCAAAATCACATACTTTGCCGATTAAACAAAAAAATTAGATTTTGGAAGCGAAATTCGAATTTTTCAGGCAAGATTGTGAAAACCCATTGAATAGAACGAGAAGAAAAACGCAAAGCAGTCAAAATGCCAGGCGCCTAAAAAATATTCGTATTATGAAATTCGCATTCACGTGATGCAGCACAAAGCTGAGAATTTAATACGTACTTCAGGCAATTTGAAGGTGTAATCCTAACATTCCCACCCTCCCAACATTCCCACCGTCCCAACAGCCCGCCGTCCCAACATTCCCACCACAAGTCCAAACATTCCAACCGTCTCAACATTCCCACCGTCCACAACATTCCCACCACGGGTACCAACATTCCCACCATCTCAACATTCCACCGTCTTAACATTCCCACCGCGGGTCCCAACATTCCTAGCACATGTCCCAACATTCCCACCGCAAGTCCAACATTCCCACTCTCCCAATTACAAATCTCATCAGTTTTCTGCAATATCGAACGTAATATGCATACCAAGCTTCCTGGAATGTAGATGAAAGACCAGTCGTTAGATGATTATAAGAATAAAAAGAAAAATAATAATACAATAATAATAATAATAATAATAATAATAATAATAATAATAATAATAATAATAATAATAATAATAATAAATCATGACAAAAACTAGGAAATTCAAGAAGAGTGCTTTATTACAACTTGATCATTTCGAATTTATATTGAAGTATTATAAGCAAGGCTATTTATAGGGCAGGGAGACGGCCGTTCTCGGTCGTCATAAATTGAGCGCAATAAGGAAAACTCGCTTATTTTCAATTATTTTCAACCGATTTAATCATAATTCGCTAAATTTTTCTGGCACTTCGTTCCGGGATTGTATTTGTTAATGAGCAAGTTTATTTTTGCGTCAAGTGAACATTTTTGATGGGAAACTTTGAAAAAATCGTATTCTTTTAAATCGCGATGGATTTGAAGTCTTATTATTAAGAAATCCTGAAATTTCTACCGATTATAAAGTGACCTAAATCTATTCCAGCCTTCAGTATTAACTATTAATGCTGTATCATTTTGTAATCTTATGCAAACGACCGTGCATTATCTACGAATTTTGAGCGTTAGAATACTTTTATAAAATGTTAAAATTTCTAAATGGAAATATTTCATGAATGATAGGATTTTCTAGACACTTGCTGTTGCTTTTCTATAGCGCCAACCAAGATTATCGCGACAATTTTTTACTTAACTGCCAAGCAGAATTTTGGAGTAGTAATACCAACATGAAGATAAAGGTAATTATTATTTGTTTGAAGAACGAGATGGTATTCTTTGTTTTAGTTTTTTCGACGTACAAAAAGTAACGCATCCCGTAAATTTGTCTGTTAAATTAAATGAATTAATATTAGTAAATGTGGACTTACATTATATTTGCAGATACAAATTCTTTAACAATAAAATAAGCTGATTTTGTGGCATACCAAAAGATCACTAGCTTTGAAAGCTTGGTATGCAAATAACGTTGGACATTGAAAAAAAGCTAATGAGATTTGTAATTTGGACGGTGGGAATGTTGGGACTCGCGGTAGGAATGTTGGGACCTGCGGTAGGAATGCTGGGATGGCGGGAATGTTGGGACGGTGGGAATGTTGGGGCTTACGGTGGGAATGTTGGGACCCGCGGTGGGAATGTTAGGTCGGTGGAAATGTTGGGACCCGTGATGGGAATGTTGGAATGTTGGAGTGTTGGACGGTGGGAATGTTGGGACACGATCGATTTGAGAATTAAAATTAGGTTGTAGCATGTAATTTACCATAATTATAAAAAATTTTTTGAATGTGTTTCAAACCATTTTCGTTATTTGAAAGTCGTTTTCAACACTAATAGCTTTTTGGAGACTTCAAAATTTCTTTATGTATGTAAAACACTGTTCAATTGTCAGAGGATTATAGATGAACAGCATGGCCGGTCTAGGGGTAAGCTCAAATGTTTAAGCTAAAATAGCCTCAGAAACTGGTAAAAATGCTGAAATAACAGAAAAATGAAGTTACTCTTGAGTTTCCGGTCAGTTTTGAGTATTTTTGCCGAAAAATTTAAATTTTCGTGCTTGTTTAGACTTCATTTTACTTTAATTTTCCCAGAAAATTTCACGTTTATTCATTCCAGAGGGTTTAGACCATAAATGCACCAGTATGGCTAGTCTAGGGGGTTAGCCAGGAGATTTTTGCTTTTTTTGGACCCAAAATGGCCTCGAAAACTGGATATAAGCGTAAAAACCACGTTAATCCATAGTTTTTAGGCAATTTCAAACACTCTTGCAGATCATTTTTGATTTTCATCAATTTTTGGTCTTTATTTTGCCTTATTTTTTCTAGAAAATTTCAAATTTTTCCATTCTGGGGTGTAGAATCCTAAATCTGCCCCTCCGGGCAAATCTGCTCAAGATATAGAGCCCTTACCCTTACAAGCATGCACGACTGGTGACGCAGGCCAATTACTATCACTAATCGATTGAGATTCGACCGTGAAGCGCCAGGAAAATTTAGATATTCAAGTTGAAGAGTGGTAAAAAAATAAAACAAAAAACATCTCGGTTATTTTTTATCAATAGATAGCAATAGCCGTCCCGGATCGCCTAATTAAATTTAAGCTCGTACATCATCGAAAATGTTCGTAGTATTGAATTGTCATGCATTCTGGTGACGATATTCGAACGGCAAAAGAATCGCAAAAAAGAAAATAATTTTAAAGAAAAAGTAGTAAGTATTGTTACATGTTTCTAATTTTTCGTAGTTTAACGGACGCTTTTAACCTTTTTCAAATTTAGCATGTTCTTCTATAATATTGCTATTTGAAAAATTAAAAAAGTTGATTCACGCCCAAAGGACAATATTTATGTCTTTATGAGGGAAAGTGTACAAGAAGTTAGAGGAGTATAGGTTGAATTTGAAATGCATATTTGAAACATGGCGCTTAAACGTGTAAAGTAGCAAAAAGCTTAGAAGTAGGCAGAATCTCAATTGGAAATCTTTCATTGAACGGATAAGAGACGCAAAAATCATTTTTCATGAAAGTATATAGTGTGGATTAGCTTACGTGCAAACAAATAGCAAAAACTAATATTCTTACCGGTAGTTCAACCACACACGACCTAAAATAAAGGAAGATCAATTCGAATCTATCATCACTTGTTGAAAATCAATTGAGCTTTTTTGAAGGCATGGAGTAGCTCTTTTAACAAACAACAATGAAAGGAAACAAAAAATTTGGCTAGATTGATTTATATAACACCCAGTGGTGAAACAAATGATGTTTTTAAAATCGACAAGAACAAGAGCTCATAGAATATGTGCAGCTGATTTAAAAGATAGAATTTACCACCTGTAATTAAAGGAAGAAGCAGCTTTCAACTCGGTTTGACTGCATCTAATCGTTAGTAGAAATTTATTCGACTGCTTGCTTATTCTAAACATATACGGAAATGAAGACGACTTTCGTTAGCAGCGTTAACTAACTTAAAACGTTATTCTTAGGGTAGATAGCAACTGTACATGATCTATTCTACTTAAGAACCCTACAATTTAACTTTTATCAGTTTCTGCTAATCTTGCTAATGAGAATTTTTAAGAAAGATCACAGGTTCCTGAACAACTAATGTCCGCAAAAAATAAAAGCCACATAATCGTTGTCAATGACAATAAATGGTTGGCCCATTCAAGTGATCAAATGAACAAAAAATACAAAACAGATCCTGAGGATGCAGAAACTGATGTCTGCAATAAAGGTTCCAATTTGCTTTAATCGACTCAATTTTCGCTCCAATGAGAAACCCCGGCTTTTATTAGTTTTAATGGAAGGTTTAATCAAACATCTTTTTGATCATACAAACCAATTTCACTTATTCTTTACTACTCAAAATTTGATACATCATCTGAAATTAACTTGTTTGGTCGCCTAATCAATAACAAGAAAATCATTGTAAGTAAAATTTCATAACTTACCTACAAAAGGACAGAAAGGACAGACTTCTGGACAGGTAAAACAATTTTTTTGCTGAATCATTCATTATTTAGCAAACGAGCTGTTGTTTTTCAATGTAAATAATTCACAACAGTTCTCATGTGGAAAAATGCGACTCATGAGTTATGAACCACATTATTCCCATGCATGAATAGGCATCTAACTTATCTTTATTTTAAAAGAGTATTTTCAAGAAGGTTAACAGACTTATTTAGATTTATAACTTGTTATCTGCAGATTTTTAAAATTTTCAGGAATAGTCACTGGTATACAATAAAATTTTATCCTAAGTAAAATCAAAAGTTGACTCCAAACTACAATCTAACGAAAATATACCCGTCGAGTATATGATTAGCAGAGTATTAGGCGTGGGCGAGCTATGAAGTGATGTCGATTTACTGTTAGAAATCGAAACTCTAGGCGTCCATAGACTGTAAATCACACTTTCGTCAAGGCTCAAATTTGATTCTTTCGACAAATGATCAAACTTCAACCTAAATTTTCAAAAGACAACTTATTATATATTAAAATTTAAGGATCTAAAATGCCTTACGTTACTGAACTTTTATTCATAAAATTAAACTCGAAGGTTAACTATCTAATTTCAAATTGAGCGCAAAATTCGAGATTTTCAAAGCTGTAGTATAGGCTGATTGGCGCATTTTCACAACTTAATCCATAACATAGTCCTTGTCAAGATATGTAATTTAGTTCTTAAGCTGTATTTAAAAGATTGATCAAAATAGCGGCCGACATTGTAAATGATAATTTTCTTTTACCTCTAAAGAACATTTGAATGTTAAAGTGCTTAAAACTTTAGCAACAGCATGATTTTTAATTAGACAAAAAATTTAAGGAATCTTAAAAACGCAAAGTCTGAGAAATGTATTTTTAATTTTTAACAAAGTCCAAAGATTTAGCGAACAAATAATCTCTATTGTTACCATAGCGGATCAAGAAAAATTTTTGGGGGATGGTGGCGGTTCAAAATTAATTTGGTTATAAATACATTAACCGGCTATTTGATTGACCAGGAAACTTGAGTAGCCGGGTATGCACGGGTAAGACCTACCTTCTCTTTAATGTTGGAGGGGAAGGGTCTAAAGTGAAGCAAAATTTTGTAAAAGAGCACTTCATGTTGAATTATAAAGAAAAAAGATTCCAGAAAATCGGCAACATTTTCGTTCTAAATTTAGCCTAACAACACGTAAAATTCGTCAACTACTGCATTATGCACAAAAGTTTTTAACGCTTGCCGTTAATAAATGTGAAATGCGTTTTACGACCTCTGCAATGTAGTGCAGTAACGGATCGTTATCAACAGTATACAAAAATTTAATAAAAATTTTGTTCTTACCGTTTTCAAGTTAAATTTGTGGACTTTTAAAGAGAATGTGCGCACAACACAAGGAAATTTAGCCATTCTTCTCAATTAAAATGATTTTCAAACTTTTACCATTGTTCAGCGAGCATTTAGAGTTTTAACGGACAAATAATATTTATACGTAGTAGATCAAATTTTTAAATTGGGTTGAAGCGCTAGCTGTTTCAAGCCTCTAAACTCAATATTGCAATTCAACAACAAAAAAATAACGATGATCCGGCGAAACACATTGACGTTTTTGACTTTATGATCTCAATTTTGAGCACATACTAACGCATATACAAGCTAACCTACTGCTAAAAAATTTTTAAAAATATTTGGTAATTTTTTGCTCGAAAAACTTTTAACTGATGATTGTTTCCGTAAGAGCAGGCATATCGCTCGACAGCATTATCGCAGAATTGATATCGAAATTCGCACGGTAATAAGCTCAAGTTATTACAACCGAATCAATAATGGGAAGCTTATCCGGATTATTAGGCTGAAAGTAAATAAAAAAGCAATGGTTTTAATGATAAAATACAGGGTGGTCCGAAAACACATAATCCGCAGTACTGCTATAATCTCCTAAAGCAGGTTAAAAAGACAGTTGAAAATGTTTCCAATCGAAAGAAAACATTTTATAATGAGTATACAAAATTTTAATATTTAAACATAACACGTCTTGTGTATTGCGCATTAACTGAAAGCAGATATTTTTTAAAATACAAAAATTAGGCAAGTGTAGATAAAAAGTTTTTAAAAGAACAAGCAGAAACAATCTACGTCGAGACAAAGCTCACGTTGCTCTTGTTTCTTGAATAATGGATAAATTGTTTTTTATTTAAACATTGTACTCGTAGGGTAAACCTGTTGCCGCTTAATTAAAAACTTTTGCCTTCTATTTCCTGCAGTTCTGGAGACACCAACATCGTAAGACATAGGTTGGGTGGGATTCTTTTGACCATGAACAATGCATGTTTGAATAATCGAGATTTTTATAAATGGAAAATCGAATAGAAATGTACAATGCATTCAGTTGACATATAAGACTTCTACTTTTTGCTTATTCACAACGCATAAACCATTTCAGTATTCTTTTCGATAAATTTCATTTTCAGTTGTTTCTGCTTTAACTTAAGCTATTTACTAGCGAAGTCCTCGCTTTTTACTCCAGAAAGCATACAAGACCGCCAATGGTGGATCCAGAATTTTTCTGAGGGGCGGTACCATAACTTTTTAAAAACGGAAATAGGTCCAAAAATTTGCTCTTCGCGTGGGAAATAGCTTTTTTCGACATTGTGCGTTGTATAATTTTGTTAAAATCGCTTACGCGCAACATTTTTTGAAATTTTGACAATTTTGCTCAAAAAAATTACTAAATTTCTTTGATTTCAACGAAAATCCGGCGCGAAGCACCGGAAAATTCATAAAATTAAGGCGAAAGGACGGTTAGAAGCTTGAATTACTGCCCTATCTCCTGCATTTGTAGCATTTGAAGTGAAACGTGGAAAAATTTTGATAGTTATGCTTTAAAATAGAAGAATACCATGCTAAATTAGGTGTTTCTGTTCATCGTTTTAAAACCTATTCCCTGAGCAAAAATACGACGTACGGGCCGTCAAGAAAGTAAATAAATGTCATTAATATGTAATATCCGGTGCGAAGCGCCGGAAAAACTTGAGAAATTATGATCATCGACAGCCAAAAATCATTACGAATTATATATCAATCCCTTATTTCGCCAATTATTTTGGGCCAATGGGGGCGACCGCCCCCTCTCTCCTTAAATCCGCCGAAGAAGACCGCCTAAACCTCTGCTGAACCTTTTTGTGTTACGTACCTAGGGTCAGTCCACATCTGACTGTAGTAAATGTCAGCGATGAAGGAAGATGAAAGTTCACTGACCACTGCAATGTCTTGCAATGTCACTTCCACGAAAGCCTTGACGCTTTCGCCGCCAGACGTCGGGACTGCAGTCTTGTCGTAGCTTTTCAGTAATTCATTCATAATTCTAGGCTGGTGCAAAGAAGCGGCGACAAAAATGTGCCTCAGGTTGACTGATAAAAAGGCACTTAGCGTTGCTAAAATGTCCAGCAAAAGCATCATCGTCCGCCTTAATATCACATTTGACTGCGAAATCAACTCGGCGCTCTCAGCCGATCTAAGCCACGTAATTAACGACGAAAAAAATAAACTTAATTATTTATGTAATGTGCAGACAAGAAATTGGTGACGCTATTTCATTCCTCGCTTCCTTGGCCATATTTTCATGTTACTGGCTTTTTCGCACTTTTTTCTAAAAAAATCAAGGACGCCATCAGGCGGAAGTACGTGCAAATACATGCGGCGAAATCAGATGAGGCACATGCACACGTACATAACGCTAAATACGAGCATGAAATGTGATAGTAATAAATAACGATAATAATAATAATAATGAGAAATAATGGCAAAGAGACGATATTCAGGTTATTAATTGCTTTCATGAACCCCAAAGTATTGAGCAGAGCGTTGTCAGTGAACGAATGAATGTATGATTAAGGGATACTTATTTCGTATACTTATTTCTATTCAGCTTTCGCGCAAAATATGAGTCCTCGCTTGAATAGTCGTTCGGAATTTGGCGAAAAATCAGATGAAGATTTGTGATTCTAGACATAAGGGCTCTCCGAAAATGTGCTAATAATTTACGAATCTGTACGCCGAAATTTGAAATAATGCGCTTATTTGATAACAATAACGAATAAAGATTCATCAAAATTTAGCTGAATCAATCGCATATTTCTGATATGCAGTGGAGGATCCAGGATTTTCCTAAGGGGTGGCGGTACCCCTAAGGGGGGCGGAACCCTGACTTGGGCGGAAAAATTAGCCGTTTTAACCAGAAAATCGCTAAAAATCGCTCAAAAATCCTTAATTTTGCGCACTATTTTGGGCCAATGGAGATGGCGGCCGCCCCCCTTCCCCACCTCCCCTAAATCCGCCCCTGCTGATACGGACCCTTTTATTAAGGATTATGGATAATTTCTGCACGACATGTGACAGCAAACAAGCGAGGAATCCGATTTGATTCAAAAAAGCAGGAAATCAGACTTTGTACTCGACGGTACAGATCACATTTCCTATTCTGTATAATCAAGTTGGACAGTTGAAAATTCTAGAAAAGAAAATTACATGCAAATATTTATTATGTTATGTACACAAAGTCATCAGTTATCACCACACCTGGGCGTGGGGGGCTTTGGGGGTATGCACTCCCCCAGAAACCAAAATACCCCCCCCCCCGAAATCAAAATACCCCCCCCCCAGAATTCAATTTTTGAAAATTTTTTTCGTTTTTTTCGCAATTTTTTGATGCCAATGGATAGTGCTTGTTGAGAAACGTCGAAAAATGGTGTTTTTATCGCCATACCACCATTTTTAAGGCCATTTTTCGACCTTCAAAAAATCTTGCACCCCCCCAGAATTTTCTTACTGCCCACGTATGGTTATCACCGTAGATGAACAACATGACCGATCGATGGAGGGGTGGGAATCAGCCGGTCTGGAGGAGGGGTCAGTGAGAGTTTTTTTTTACTAAAATGACAACTGATTAAATGCTAAACAAGCGTTAAACTACGTTATTTCACAGTTTCTGGTCAATTTAAAGCATTTCATAGAAAATTTCAGATTTTCACCCATTTAGTCTCTATTTTGCCTCATTTTCCCAGGAGAATTTCCAATTATTCCATTCTGGGAAATGATCAAGACCATAGATGCACAGCATGGCCGATCCGGGGAGGAGTTAATAATTGAGCTTTTTTGGGCCAATTTGACATCAAAAACTGGTATAAGAGCTAACATATTTTTACATTTAGATCCTTCATTTTGTCTCATTTAAAAAAAAACAATTCTATGGAATCAAGACCCGCAAGCCATCATGTGCATGTCTGGTCTTGGCTAGATCCCTCAAACTTCCCCCCTAAGTGCATGTCTAGTCATCACTCATCACATAAAAATAGTAAGGCGAAATTTTTTCAGGAACGATTCTGGATTATAAGAAGCTAAAAGATTTAATTTTCTAAGTCTCCTAGCATGCGAATCGAAAGAAAATTTTTTTTCAATATTTGTGATATAAAGAGTCTACTCTTTATATCACAAATGTTTGAAAAAAGTAGAAAGGAAAGTATGAGGAATTCGATAAAAAATTTGAAAAAAAGCTATGAAGATTTGATTCTATCCGTAACATTTGAATGTAAGATCTTTTCTTTAATTTGAGTTTCGAAAGAATACCATTCTGTTGTTCAGTTGAAAAGAAAGTGTTATGTATAGTAATAAAATTTTGCACTATATGCTTACATTACATGTTGTGTAAATTGATGCACTATTTTATGATATCCAGGTGACCTATATTATTAAATGATAGGGGCGGATTTACGGGAGCGACCCCTCTTATTGACCTGAAATAGTAGGCGAAATAAGGATGGATATGTACGGGGTGCTAAGCAATCTTTTGCTACCCCTGTAGCTTTACGGGTAAATACTATTAATACAATTTTTGAACTGTTTTTAAAAAATTCGATTTCAAATTAAAAAGAATTTTCCTAATTTATCCATAAAAAACAACGTAGAATCGATCGAGTCAAATGCATTGCTTTCCGAGAAGCTCGCGACGTAAAAGCCACATTAATAAATCGCAGAAAAATTGGGCCAGAGTGAAAGACAGCTCCGAGACACATGAAAAAATGTATCTTTCTGCTTAGCAAATTTCACCAATTTCCCAGCGCTTTGCGATCGGTTTTAAATAGAGTCAAAGAATTTAAAGCACTTTTTACACGAAATTACATAAAATTACGGGATTTCTTGGAAAATTTCTGCACAAGAAATCATTTTGACCGAATATGCACAATAGAGAGTTTTTGGATCTATTTTTGACTGTTTTGAAAAAGTTAAGGTACTGCCCCTAAAGAAAATCCTAGATCCGTCACTGCTCAAAAGCGTTCCAATCTTAAAGCACAAAAATAAAACGTCAAGCAAAGCAAGGGCACGGGTTGAGATTAATTTGGACTGTCCTCTCTACTTGTGCCACAGAATTATGTAGGTAACTAAACTTTCAGTGCTCACATGTTAGAATAACGTAAGACAATGTAAGGCCATTGCGATACGATTTTCTTTGAGTCGTTAGCTTAATCATGAAAAACTTAATACGAGCTGATTTTGCAAGGCCCGCTGAATGTAATTCAATTCTACTAGGTATCGTTTTTGCAGATGGACAGTTTTGAATTAAAATAAACCTCTCTAAATGAGACCGAAAGCGAAATTCAAATAATCTCGTTTTTGTTGCATTTCATCGCTGATTGCGCAGCTACGTAGTTCTCTCCAATTTTCAGTATAAATTCTGGCAATTCAAGTGCTTAGTTTTGCCTCCTGCATAGTTTCGCGTAACCAGGCGCAGTTGAACGAAGTCAAGACAATCAACTCACACGCGCAGCTGATTTTTCCTCACAAGCAATGCCAGACTGATTATAAGTCATTTTCCATTAAAAATACAAATGAATAGTTAGAAAACTGGTTTCATAATTCTTTCCTCTTAGTTGCGTTTTAAAATTTGTAGTCATGATTTTATTGATGCTTCAAATAAATTAACTTTAGATGAACTTTTGAACTTTGCTCAGAAATGAAGCATTAATTAAGAGATGAAAGCTTGTACAAAAAATCATTTATATCAAGTCGAACGTCAATTCAAGTATGTGTGTACCTATAGATGGAATCAATTGCAGAGGAAACTATGATTTGCAGCAACAATTAGCTACAACTGTGGTTTCAATGAAGCCTAGAGTAAAGGTAAAATTTAGCACGATAAACTCTAAGAGCATTGTAATTGTTAACAGTATTATTACTGCAGCTTCAAATCAATAACTTCTGTAATAGATTTTTAAACGACTCAATAAATATCATCATACGCAAGATTTCGAAATACAACTATAAGTTGAGATAAGAAATGGAAGGGAATAATTTCATGAAGTCATGTTATATGCAACATTTTTAAGACAAATAGAATTCCTGTTTCAAGACAATAAAATACCGCAAAAGGCTGCTAACCCCACATACTTTTTAGTTGGCAATAAAAGTACCTACGTTTTTCTCCCAGGACTCCATTGGGAAAAAACAACGAGCGAGAAGAACAATTTTTGAAAGAAATTCATTCTGCATTTCCGACTCTTAAATTATAGCAATTACAAAATTACGAAATGCATATTTAGATTGCAAGGAATCGAAAAGCTGTCATTCGCAGGTCTAGAGATAATGACATATTTTACAGGACTGACACCATACATGGGCAGCAAGAAAATTCTGAGTGGGGGTGAAATCGGCAAAAATTGCCAAAAATGTTTCTAAAAATAGAGTTCTGGGGTCTACGTGATCTGCGGGGGCGTTTTTCAATTTCTGGGGGTGTATACCCCCAAACCCCCACGCCCATGTTTGGTTGATACACAAGTATATTACAAATGCAGAAATTATATTAATAATTCAATTATACAGCAGATTGCAGACTATATTAACAAAAGACCATGAAAAATATTTGGCCAAAATTTTTTGTTATTTTAGACGGAGAAGCCGTGATCACTGCATGCTTATCGGTCGTTCTGTGATTCTTCCAACGTAATAAAATCACATTACTTTCTACGCTCTTAGAAAATTAAGTTAAAGCGGACTACCAATTTTTTAAACCCTTTTTACAAATATTTATACTCTTTTTGGCTAAAAGTCATTTAAGGGGCAGCTTGAACAAACGATAATCACGTTGTAAAGACCAAAAGTATTGGTTGGATCAAAGCGGACAATTATTGTTTAGCTCAACATAGAATCAAATTGAATGAAAAAATAAATTAAATCTCATTTGGTCAAAAATGACTAATGGACGCGAAAATGATGCGTTAATGACCTGCTTTTGAGCTGTAAATATCTAAAATTACCAAAAGCAGCACCCTGCCAGTCTTATGGAAATTATCAATTTTGCTTGGTTATCATTTGTGCTGTGGACCTTATGTAGGTACCATTTTTGAATCAAAATTTTAAGGGCATCTAATGGCTACTTACAATGCAAATATCAGTTCGTAAATCGAAAAATTAGATCGAACTTCATCACCCAATTATTTAGAAGATCAGACTTCTAATAACCTAATACTTGTCTATGTGTGATGAAAAAGCTAATCAAAACACTGAAAATGTGATAAAATCTATTTTTAGGCTATTTTAATTGAGTGAAGGACCTAAGGAGGCGAATTCTAACGAGGTTATCTACGTGTTTTATATTGCAAGAAATATTGTGCAAGAAAAGCCAAAGCACTAATAAAACAATGGGGCTTTCCATGAGCACCTCGTAATATCATAGCATGAGATTTATTATTCAATTTAAAATCTGCAAAATAACATAGCGTGTCCATTTTTGACTAACAATATGCAAGAACCAAGAAGAGCTGCACCTCGCTAGCTGGGTTTACATTTCGTTTTTCTTCCATCTAAAATCTATATTCTTCAATCAGTGTAAGATAAACCAGTCCTATCAGAAGAGGATGAAATGAACAGAAAAATAATGTTAGTTTTGCTAAATTTGTTCTAATTGATGAGCGTTGCCGACTAATTTCAGAGATTGCTATGTACGACTTGGTCCTGGTAAACAATGATTATATGAGCGACAGCGACTGAACCTCTAAACGACATTGTATCTATGGTGATATTAGGTAGGTATTCGAAAAGAATGAGCCTATAAGTACCATTTTGCGTTTAGTTTCAGATTCGGAAGGACGCGAAAATGAATAATTTAATGCAATTTAAGCGAGTGTCGGCATTATGCACCGGATGTGCACAATCGTGCATTATTCATGATCTCGTTTTAATAATTTAGTAAAAGCTTCTGTAAAAATATGCTTTTCCAGCAGGTTTCGCACTTTGCCCCCCATGTTCGAGTCTCGACCGACCATAGATGCATAGCATGGCCGGTCTAGAGGAAGGGGATCAGCCCGTCTGGCAGGTCAGCTATCGAGTTTTTTGGGCCAAAATTACGTCAAAAAAACATTATATGCTAACACAACGTATAAACTAGTAAATTTACGCTTTCTGGTCAAATTCTAGGACCTTTGAAGAAAAACTTTCTTCCTCATCGATGTTAGCTTCATAAAACCTCATTTTTCTCAATATTTTTTGTATTTTTACGTTGACCAGACATGTACTTGAGGGAGGGGGAGTTAAGAGTCTAGACCAGACATGCACGTAGAGGGTAAGAGGGCTCTCTAGACCCCTAGAATGAAAAAATTAAAAATTTTGTGGGGAAAAATGAGGCAAAGTGAGAGCCGAAAACGGGAGAAAAATGTAAAATTTCTTCAAAAAAGCTTCAAATTGACCAATACTGTGTAATAACGTAGTTTTAACACTATTTTAACACTATCATCTATACCAGTTTTAGAGGTCATTTTGGCCCTAAAAGCTCAATTTTTAACCCCCCCCCACAGACCGGCTACCCCCAAGATTGACTATGCTGATGTGAGTAGTATACCCTGCGTCCCTAGGTCCTTATCTTATAGCGTTGTAGTGTTATAAGATAGGCAGATCTGCGCCCTGGCCCAAAATCGAGGTTGTGCCAGGGCGCAAAAGGGTTGGGGGCCTGCCCGGACCTGCCGGGGAAGGGCGGGCGAAAGCTTAGGGCCAAGGGCTCAGGGCCAGGGGAGGGGATACAATAACCTAGGGTGGGGGTTATTATCCAGGGGGTTATTTCTGAAGAGGCGTAAGTCAAGAACCAACGGTCGGATCGGGCTCAAATTTACAGAGTATATCAAGTATATGCTAGGTATCTTATGTACAAACTTTTAGCACGCAACCTACAGTATACCAGCATCAGTTTACACTTTTGCGTAACTCAAGAACCACCAGCCGGATCTTGTTCAAATTTTCAGAAAATGACGTATAAAGCTAAGTTGTGCTATGTACAGAAGTTTAGTGCGCAGTCTACAGTATACCAGTTTACTTTACACTTTCTTATATAGCACTATATTTCAAGAAATATAGGACGGATTCAGCTCAAATTTTCAGAGTAGGGTGAGCATATGTTGCGTGTGTTATGTTATTGATATGAACATGTAATCTACATTATACCAATTTACTTTACACTTCCTTATATAACACTATATTTCAAGAACTATAGGGCGTATTTAGCTCAAATTTTCAGGATATTATGCGTATAGGCAAGGCATGCTATGTACAGAATTTTAGCGCGCAGTCTACAGTATACCAGTTTACTTTACACTTTCTCGTATAGCACTATATTCCAAGAATCACTAGCCGGATCTTGTTCAAACTTTCAGGGTAAGATATTTAAGGTGTGCTATGTACAAAATTTTAGCGCGCAACCTAGAGTATGCCGATTACACTGCCTGATGGCGTCAAACGGATGGATGTAAAGTTCTCTATGGAGATCTATTATATGACTAGTAATGAATTATAATAAATATGCCCAAACCTGCAAGTAAGCCTAGGTGGGAAGGGGTATGACAGTGTGTGTGTGTGTGTGTGTGTGTGTGTGTGTGTGTGTGTGTGTGTGTGTGTGTGTGTGTGTGTGTGTGGGGGTAGCAGTCCCTGTGGGAGTCCACAAGCGCCACCTCCACAAGCGCCACCAAGGTCCACAAGCGCTACTGCGTTCACTATAGCCATTATAGCAATTTTAGTATGGGGTTCATTAAAGTTACGAAAGTAGTCAGCTATTTCGTCATCAGAGCATAGCAATTATTATCTACGCGCAAATTAATTATTTTGCCGGCCTTTGGCCCTTCATAAAACAAAATATTGTCCGAGTAAACTTTAATTTGGTAGTCAGGTACCAGAACGTTTTGAATTTTTTCAACAGCATCAAGACCGTATTTTTCTTTATCAGTGTTAAGATCAGCTTTGTGCATTAAATCTAAAGCTAGCTGCTTTTGTAAACAATGTCGCCCTTTATCGCCTTTCCTAATAGACTCCCATTTAGGGCTCTTGTCCAGCTTTGCTATTCCTGTAACAACAGCTCGAGGTAGTGATAAATTATCATTTGATGCAATTTTAATGTACGCTCCTCTACCCAATTGTGGTTTTTTATCTACTACGACTACCTTGAAGATCATATCTTCGTCAAAGCTAAACTCCTTATTGGACTGTGATATATTTTCAATAATACTAAAAACTTTGTTGGCGTTTAAATACTGACGCTGAGTAAGTGAAACTAATACAGGGAAGTCTAGGCATGAATGTTTGATTTCTAGACCTATTAGACTGTCTGCGGGGTAATGCTTGAGCATCTTTTGAATAGCTTGCTCAAACATCTCTTCAATATCAGGACAGTCATCAAGGTTTCGAAACTTTAGTCGAAACGTCCTTGCAGCTGACTTGAACCTACGAACAGAAGTGAAAGAGTGTTCGCTTACTTCAAAAAATTGATCCATCTTTGAGGAAAACTATAACATATACTGCTTGACCCTTATTTATAGACAAAATTATTGCATTAGATGGTAAGAATCCAAAAAGTAGGAATGTTGTTTATAAATAGATGGTATGCTAAAAATTGTTCAAGAATGAATAAAATACTTAAGAAACTGTACTACAATCCACAAAGTGGATACACTGGCGTTAATCAACTTTACACTCGCATCAAAAAGATTCGCCCGACTGTCAAATTAGAACAAGTACGTGCCTGGCTAGAAAAGCAACCCACCTATACTTTACACAAACCCGTCCTCAAGCATTATTCACGAAATAAAGTATTAGTAAGCAGCATTGATGAGCAATGGCAATGCGATATTGTAGATTTGCAGTCTTTAAGCAAGTTTAACGATAATTTTAAGTATCTCTTGAATTGCATAGACATTTTTTCAAAATACGCATGGTCTGTTCCTCTAAAATCCAAAAGTTCAAAAGATGTTCTGACCGCTTTTCAAAGCATTTTAAATTCATCTAATCGAAAACCGTACAAGCTGCAAACGGACGCAGGGACCGAATTTACAAACAAGGAGTTCCAGAAATTTCTAAAATCTGAATCTATCGATTTTTTCACGACCAGAAGCGAAACAAAAGCTAGCGTAGTTGAACGTTTTAATCGCACGCTTAAAGAACGTATGTGGCGGTACTTCACCAAGAGTAATTCGTATAAATATATTGACATTTTACCCGACTTGATGAAAAATTATAATCACTCTAAGCATCGTACGATAGGTACATCGCCAGCTAATGTGACCGTAAAAAATGAGACGGAAATTTTGAATAGAGCATTTAGGATTGATAAAGAGAACGTTGTCTTTAAATTTAATATTGGCGATAAAGTCCGACTGAGTAAAGTTAAGCGCACTTTTGAAAAAGGATTTTGGCCTAACTGGACAGAGGAGTTTTTCGTAATTAAAGAAAGATATGCTCGAACCCCATCCGTTTATGTTCTAGAAGACCAAATGGGCGAAAGAGTCGAGGGTATTTTTTATGAGCCCGAACTGCAAAAAATTGAAACAAAAACTGACGATTTGTACGTAATTGAAAAGATTTTGAAAACGCGTAAGAAAGGCAATAAAACTAATTATTTAGTACGGTGGCGAGGGTACCCAGAAAAGTTTGATTCCTGGGTCTCGAACCTAATAAAGTTATAAATAGTAAGTAATTCTGTATTTCCAATTAAAGGCAAAAATGGAGATCAGCCGATGTTTTTTCAATCATATGTTGCATCGTTTGTCACAATACACTTACTTGTCTGATGATGCAATTGGAGATTATTTTTGGCCAAAAATGAGCGAGCAATATAAGCAAACATTGCTGGAATTTGATGAGAATGCCATGTTGAGCTTCTCAAAGTATATCAGAAAACGATTAAAAAAGGGCGATATTTACACATTATTCAAATTATGGGAATTTCTAAGTCCCGAGGGCAAATTTTATTTTGCAAACCTTTACACCACACACATAGACGAGCACCTAATCTCATCCATGTCTAAGGTTTTAATATAAAGTTTTGCGGAGTTTGGAAAATTTTTTGTAAAGTTTGGAAATTTTTTTGTAAAGTTTGGAAATTTTTTTGTAAAGTTTGGAAAATTCTTTGCAGAGTTTGGAATTAATTTTGTGTGCTTAAGCATAGGACTTTTGTAGAGTTTGGAAAATTTTTTGTAAAGTTCGGAAATTTTTTTGTAAAGTTTGGAAAATTTTTTGTAAAGTTTGGAAAATTTCTTGTAAAGTTTGGAAAATTCACTATTTAATTGGACATTGCTCAAGCATTGTTGAGACTATTTTATATGCTATATGCAACTCATGCTTGTGTTTTGCACCTGTGAGAATCATTTTTCCGCTTGTAAAGAGCAAAAATGTTACATTTCGAAATTTGTAAACTAAACCAGGAAACAATTCTACTTCGTACATGCATTTACCATTTACCATCTCATAAAATTTACAAAGATCAATGCGAAATCCCAAGTTAGCCGAGCCAACAAAAAGCTCAGGCTTTATTTTCAACATTGAATTCTCCATCTTTAGTATTTGGATGAATGCCTTTATCGTATTTTCGCCTTCTTGTATAGTTTTAGCTCCAACGCATACAATTTTACCCGATCTGAAAATCAGTAATGTTGCCTGAGGTAATCGAAATACAATACCTGGAAATCTTTGGTGATTGTATTGCGCTGTATTTGGCAATTTCAGATAGACATCATCTAGATTTAGCGTATTCGGCAGTGCTGTAGTTAGCACAATGTTCTGTATTGTGACCATTTTCTATAAATACCTGTATATATAAATCATTATTTATAAACAAAAATGATTTTTCAACATCCTTTCACCTGCCTTGTCTCAGGGCCAACAAAATCGGGCAAAACAACGTTTGTTAGGCGACTGATTGAGAACAGAGAATATTTGATTGATACTAAAATTAAAAAGATTTGGTGGTGCTTCGCAGAAAACCAACCGCTTTATAAGAAAATCGATCATGTGTCATTTATAGAGGGGCTTCCTGATTTTAGTTACTTTAAGCAGTTCAGCCCTACACCACAACTTTTGATACTCGATGATTTAATGCAAGAGAGTAAAGGTAATGCTCAAATTGTACAACTATTCACAAGGAGTTGTCATCATTGGAATATTAGCATCATTCACATTGTACAAAACGCTTTCTTCGAAGGTCTCAGAACATCGCGTATAAACTCGGATTATATTGTTTTATTTAAAAATCCTGCTGATCAGCTACAAGCACAAATGCTGTCTAGGCAGCTTTACCCTACCAATCCAAAATATTTTCTAGAAGCCTATTCCGATGCTACTTCTCTTCCGCATGACTATCTTCTGATTGATCTCACTCAAAATTCTAGAGATGAGCTTAGGCTAAAAACAAATATTTTCAGTGATAGTCCCACTGTTTATATACAAAAATCTATAAATACTAAGAAAAACACTAATGAAATAATGTAAAAATGGGTAAAGAACGATTAAAACGCAATATTGTATGTCTACATCTCTTATGCAAAACAAAAAAACCTCAAAGAGACGCTATTATAAATACTGCAACTAAAGATCAGATCCTTTGTCTCTGCGACTGTGCAAACAATTTCCTGAACAGTAATATTCATTTTTCTGAGAAAGATATCAACAAACTTCGAAGATAGCAGAATCAAATAAGATACTTGGCAAACAATAAACAGGCAAGTACGAAAGAAAGAAAAAATATCATAATACAAGACGGTGGTTTTCTTCCACTTCTACTTACTCCTATACTTACAATTGCAGGCAGTTTACTAGCAGACGCAATTACAGGTAAAAAATGAAACACACTGAAAAAATGATTTTAATACCCGCTGAAATAAGCGAGCGTTATAAGCCAGTGGATATTTTACTCGATTCTTTGGATAATGAGATGCAAAAAATCTTGAATAACAAAAATGTACCACCTGATGCAAAGCTCATAAAATATAATCAGATACTTGTCAAATTTAAGCGATTGCAAGAGCAGAAACAGCAACCATATAAAGCTGGCATTGTTGAAGATGTAAGTAATGCAATTAGCGATGAAGAAATACTCTCTGGTATGCCAAAAACTCAAATTCCGAAGGCAAAGCTACTTCTTCACCATATACGTACTAATCCATTTCTTGAAATTGAGCCAGGTGGTGAACTTGTAATAGATGGTCAAAAAATTGAAGACTCAAATGTTATAGATTTAGTTAATGATCTGGCGCGCGAGCGCAAAAAAATCAGCAGATATCCTGGCACAAAGGAACTGCTGAAAGTGTTCAATCGCACGAATGTTCCACTTGAAAGTGTGGGTAATAGGCAAGCTAGGGAGATTTTCGCTGCAGGCGATGAATTTGACTGGGATGAAAGTCTATAAATACTTACTGTATGTAATGTAGTGGGGTTTCTGCCTATTAGTACTGTAGGTACTAAATGGTTCTTTTTCTCAATACGGTTTCTAGATTGTAAAGCCCTAATGATCACCAAGTTTATTAGGTAAGAGACTAATGGATCTTACAACAAGAGCGCGTTAAATGACACGACTGTGTCTCGAAGAAAGTGAGAGCCGAACTAAGAGCCTCTCAAAGACACGTAGTAAAGTTATATGTACGAAGGGGCGTGAACGACGTAAGTGTTAAAAATAGTTCACGAATGTAGGAGCGTAGGGATGTACCTAGTTACATCACATATCCCCCTCCGCAAAAAAATGTATCACGCTCAATCACAGGAAGTGTAACGATCCGGTGGTCGGCGTGTCCTTGTTGACCGTCTTGGGGTTGGCTTATCTTTGAGATCCCTCGTTTCGTTGTTGTTGTCCACTTGATCTCTCGTGACGTTGGGTTCTTTGTCGTTTTTGTCATCGTGTATAACTGTATCACTTTCAGATTCTGTTATTTTCTGATTGTTTTCTGATACTTTCTGTTCTACGTTTAAAGTTGGGGTTATAAACGGGTGAACAGGTTGCTGCACTGCATTTTTGACTGTTTTCGAATCAGTTTCGTCCGATAGGTTTTCGCAAGAAACGAGTTTACGTAATCGTAGATGATCAGCGTGCTTTCGCTGAACTGACTTGTTAATTTCGATTTTATAGGATAAAGGACCCGTTTTCTGTTTAACGACTCCTGGTGTCCACGTTTTTCCTAACGTGTTATACACCCAGACTGTATCGTTCTGTTTGAAATTTCGTTCTTTCGTATTCCGATCGTGATAAAATTTCTGCTTTGCTTTCGCCTCATACATATGTATCTTTGCATCAGGCTTAAGTCGATCAAATAGCGTGCATAATTTTCGTCCGAAAAACAATTCTGCAGGCGTACGATTTGTTGATGAGTGTATCGTACATCGATACGTGAAAAGCCACGTATTTAGCTTATCCTGCATTAGCTCGATATTTCGCGTTTTTAGCACACCATAATGTCGCTTAAAAGTTTGTATAGCGCGTTCTGCCATACCATTTGTGCGACTGTGGTAAGGTGAGGAGCGCATGTGCGTCACACCATTCAGTTTGCAGAAGCTTTTGAAGTGCTCTGACGTGAATTGCGTTCCGTTGTCAGATACAATATATTTGCATATTCCGTAACGTGAGAATAGCGACTTTAGAATTCGAATTGTATTTTCAGATGATGCGTTTTTCATCATGAAAATTTCTACCCAGCGTGAGTAGGCGTCGATAATTACGAACCACATTAGTCCATTGTATGGACCTGCGAAATCGATATGAATTCGTTCCCATGGGGCGTTAGGAATATTCCATGAGTTTAGTGGCGTTTCGGGCTCGTTTTTACGATTTTCTTGGCAGAATAAGCAGTTTTCTACTAAATTTTCGATACTTCTATCGATTTTAGGCCACCAGACGGAAGAGCGAGCTAAAGAACGTGTAGCTAGTATTCCTGAGTGTCCTTCGTGTAATTTCGTTAAGACTGTTTTCTGCAAACAATTTGGTATTACTATTCTGTTCTGCCACATTATGATTCCGTCCTCAAACGATAATTCGTGTCGTTTTTCGAAATATGGCAGAATTTCTGCGTGTATTCTGCGTTTTTCAGGCCAGCCGCGTTCTAAGTAAGCTATGACTGTATTTAAAACAGGATCGTGCACTGTTTTACGTTTAAGCACAGGCTGTGTTAAAGGTAAATCGTTCATTTGCATTGCGCGTATCTGACAGATAATCTTGGCGTCACTAAGTTCGAATTCAGATGCGCTCGTATCAGCTAAAGGTAAACGTGACAGCGCGTCTGCAGCTACGTTTTCCTTGCCTGGCTTATATTCGATTGTATAATCGTAAGCGCTAAGTGTAATTGCCCAGCGTGTTAAACGCGAAGCAGCCATTTTTGGAATTTCTTTATTTTCTCCAAAAATGCGTTCTAACGGTTTGTGATCCGTTCTCAATTTAAAATTTCGTCCGTATAGGTACTGATTAAATTTATTTACCCCAAACATGATCGCTAATGCCTCTCTGTCAATCGGCGCGTATCGTTTTTCTGTCTGAGACAATGAGCGCGAAGCGGCAGCTATTGGCCTATCTGAACCGTCAGGATATTGATGCAGAAGCAGTGCACCAATTCCTTTTTCGGAAGCGTCTGTTGCTAAAACTACTGGTAATTTTTCGTCAAAATGTACCAGCACGTTTTCTGATGAAATCGCATTCTTAAGCTCGTTGAAAAGTCGTAAATCTGACTCTGTAAAATGCCATTGTTCGCCTTTTTGTAAAAAACGGTGTAAAGGCGCGCATTTTGCCTGTAAATTCGGTATAAAACGAGCATAATAGTTTAGCGAACCGAGAAACGAGCGTAGCTCTGACACATTTTTGGGAGCCGGTTGGTCCCTTAGTGCCTTTACGTTTTCGGTTACTGGGTGAATCCCAGTTTTATCGATTCGATGACCCAAAAATTTAACTTCCGGGCATAAAAGATGCAGTTTCGATTTCTGTGTACGTAAGCCTACTTGACGTAGTTTTTCGAAAACTTTTTCAAGTTCGAAACGTGTTCTAATCGTGTTTTTCCACCCGTGCAAATGTCGTCCATAAACCACGTTACACCGTCCATGCCTTGTAGTAAAGTGTCCATGAACTGTTGGAATATGGCGGGTGCAGAGGAAATACCAAAAGGCATGCGCGTGTACTGATAGTAGCCTTTATGTGTTGCGATTATCAGATATTTACGCGATTCCGGTTTTATTTCCATCTGTAAGTAAGCATCTTTTAAATCGATCGTTGAAAATTCTGTAAAGTTCGCGAGTTTTGCGATTACTTCCTCAAACCGTGGGAGTGGGTGAGGGTTTTTCGGTATGTACCGATTAATTGTGACTTTAAAGTCACCGCATAGGCGTACTCGTCCGTCAGTTTTAGGTACGTAAACGACAGGTGATGCCCATTCAATTGGCGTTACGGCAGGGTCTACTTTTTCTAGAATGCCGTCTGTAATTAAGCGTTGAATTTCTGCATCAGCGGCAGATTTTAGCGCGAAAGGAACCGGTCTAGGTTTAAAAACGATTGGTTTCGCATCTTCGTTAAGCGTAATAGATGCTTTAAAACCTGTGATGCGACCTAGTTTACTGCTCAAAACGTCTGTGTACTGCGCTACTAATTTACTTATTTCGGATTCCGTTTTGTCCGAAATTTTCGAAACGTTGTCTGTTTGAATTGTTCGTAATTGCACGTATCTGCAGTTTGGTTGCAGATTAAACGCTTTTATCCAATCACGGCCAAATAACGGTGTTGCCGTTTGTTTCGTGACTGCGACTTTCAATCTTTTCTTTTGCAGGCCTACTTTTACGTCTACAGTAGTTTCGCCTAGCATTTCGATTTCGAAATCTGGATAAGCGCTTAATTTATCTGTCGTCTCAGATAAGCGTGGTGAACCGATGTTTTCCCAAGTACGTTTACCGATTATAGTTCGAACGGCTGCAGTATCATATTCCATCGTAGTTTTACGATTATTTATGATTACGTCGATTAAATAGCGCTGTTTGCTGTCTATAGTGACGCAACCAACCGAATTCGAACTTTCGTTGAATGCATCAAATCGAAAATCGGCCGGAAAATCGGACATTGTTGAATTTGTGATCGAATTTATCTTCGTTTTTGATCGTTTATCGTTTAACAGGGTGACGTTCCCTGATTTTAAGCACACTTTTTCCCAGTGACCGACTTGTTTACACGACTTACAGACGTTACTTTGCGCTGGACAGCGTTCGTAAGTTTCATGACGCTTTTTTCCACAGCGTAAACACTGTAATTTCGGATCAACTGAGATTTTTCGTGTAAATTTAGAATTTTTCGAAGATTCTGTATGTCGAGACTTACCCTTTGACTGCGTCTTCTCTGTGAACTTACGTACCTTATTGATAGACGTGCTATCTAAGGGTTCATCAGAGTTCTCGAGTGATTTTCGTTGGCGTTGAGCCGATTCGATCAGTAATGCTGTTCGTTCTATGTCTGATAATTTAGCGTTATCCTCGGGGTGGTTTCGAAAAAGCTCTTCCTGCATGGAAGGATTTCTTAAACCGAGTAAAAACTGATCGCGTAATCGTTCCTCGAGGGTATTACTGAACTTACAGCCGATTGCTAGTGAACGTAATTCACTAAGAAATTGTGAAATTGACTGCTCTGTTTTTCGCATACTCTGACCGAATTTCATACGTTCAGCTAAGTAGCTGGTCGTTGAACGAAAATAACTGTCTAGAAACGCTTTAATTTCGACATAATCGATTTCTGTTACCGATTTTGGTTCAAAATGATCTGATACGAGTCTGTATAACTCGGGGCCTACGCACTTAAGTAGCAGGTTTCTGCGTGCGTTTTTGGTCACTTCTGTTTGTCCTTCTAGATTCTGAAGGTTAAGTTCGAGCTCAAATCGTTGAATGTAATATTTCCAATTTTCGATTTGTTTATCGAATTGTGGAAATTTGAAATGACTTATACGTGCAGATAAGTCGTCTGTTGTGCTGTTCGTCACAGCTGCGTTAGAAGACGTCGGCATGTTACTTGGCGAAATGTGCTTTTTCTAAACTTCGACGCGTACCTTAGTCGGAAAAAGAAAGGACACGTATTTTACGTATACGTTTGCCTTTTGTAAGCGTGCGAGCTGTTAGCTGACGTGTTAGGTCGACGTGCACTCAAACTCGTTATTTGAGTAGTCAGACTTTAAGTCGACGTGACGATTTCGCGATGAAAATTTATCACGTAAAATTCGACCTAGATTTCGATAAATTTTTGTTTATTTATCGAGAAAAAACCGTAATTAAGCAAATTTCCGACATCGCCAAATGTAATGTAGTGGGGTTTCTGCCTATTAGTACTGTAGGTACTAAATGGTTCTTTTTCTCAATACGGTTTCTAGATTGTAAAGCCCTAATGATCACCAAGTTTATTAGGTAAGAGACTAATGGATCTTACAACAAGAGCGCGTTAAATGACACGACTGTGTCTCGAAGAAAGTGAGAGCCGAACTAAGAGCCTCTCAAAGACACGTAGTAAAGTTATATGTACGAAGGGGCGTGAACGACGTAAGTGTTAAAAATAGTTCACGAATGTAGGAGCGTAGGGATGTACCTAGTTACATCACACTGTATTTAATTTAATCAAATAAAATTACAAAAATGCACGTACAATTTACTCCTGACGATTTAAGCATTTGGTTAGAATACTACACTGGGCAGGCAGCCCAAACTGGCTATGGGTTAGAGGGGTTCAAAGGCATTCCATATCAGCGGGGTGTTGGTCTTGGCAGCTTTTTTCGTTCCCTTTTCAGAATGGCCGTCCCTGTTTTGCAATCTATTGGTAAGCGAGTTGGAAAGCATGCTCTAGTTGCAGGTTCAAACATAGCGTCTGATTTGGCTCGGGGAAAACCGCTTTTTGAGTCTACTAAGGAACATTCAAAGCGAGAAGCTGCTCAGTTGTTTGATGAGGCCTCTAAATCTCTACAGCAGCAGCAAGGAGAGGGTCTTGGTAGCCGCCCGAAGTCTATAAATACTAGCGTGATAGATGCTTTTTCTAAAAACAATGGCGCTCATAGACGTAAAATCTATCCCAAGTACTAAAACTGAATTGGACCTTTTCACGGTCCCTCCTACCCAGGTTGTTATAAAGCAAGGCTTTTGGCATGAAATTCAGCCTACCCATCCGATTACCAATGAGGGGCCTTATGAATTCAGAATACCCCCAGACCCCCATTATCTACAGCTGAATAGAAATTATATTTATATGTTACTACGAATAAAAAAACCAACTGTTGCTGCTGGAGCAGCAGTACCCGACTATGCACCTATAAACCTTATTGGTAAAACTTTCTTCAAGCAGGTAAAATGCTTTTTAGGAGGCAAATTAGTTTTTGACAGCTCTGATAAATATGCATACAGAGCATACTTTGAAACTGAACTGAATTATGGGTATGATGCTAAGCATTCACACTTGCAAGCAGCGTTATATTTTCATGACGGTGGCACTAATGTTGACACAAAAGATAGTGAATCATTCAAAAAGCGAGCTGCTATGTTTAAAGATGAAAATGTTGTAGAAGTTGCGGCTCCACTACATATTGACATGTTCTTGCAAGACAGGTATCTGATTAATTTCACCGATTTTCGCTTAGAATTACATAGAAATAGCGATGCGTTTTTATTGCAGTGCTTTAAGGATGTTGTCTTAGACTTGAAAGTCTCGCAAATGAAATTTTTCATTCGAAAAGTTGATGTATTAGACACTGTAAATTTAGCACTCGAGCAAACAATGCTTTCATACACGGCAAAATATCCTATTAGACGCGTAGCTATGACTAATTTACACATCTCAAATCCTGCTAGAGAAACGCCCAATTATACATTGTTTACTGGTCAGCTGCCTAGGCGTATACTATTTGCTTGTGTTGAAGGCAGTGCTTATCGAGGCAATCTAGCGAAATCACCATTTAATTTCAAACCGTTCAGCATACACGATGTAAAAGTAACAAGCGGTGGCATAACATATCCCGCGTACCCACTCAACATTTCATTCAAGCACGATAGGTACTTGCAAGCATATAATCAAATGTTTGATGCTTTAGATATAGGGCGAGAAGGTAATTTTATTAGCAGAGATGAGTTTAGAACGAGTCACTGTTTTTTTGTATTTGATTTGACACCTGATGCCGATGATGGAGGGCATTGGGATCTAGTGCGTGAAGGAACAACAAGCATATCTGTAAGATTTGCCGATAATTTGCCCGACTCTGGTGTAGAAATTATTATATATGCTGAATTTGATAATTTAATAATGATTGACAAAGACCGAAACACGTTTCATGATTATAACGCATAAACATGAACACTATTGAAATATTTAAAATTCTTAAACATAATATTAAAAATGACACATTTTTAGGAGTTTTTCCTTTAGATCGCTTACCACCTATAAAAACATACCCCGCAGCGCTAGTGGTAAACTTTGACACAAGCAGCAAACCTGGCTCACACTGGGTAGCTATATATTTTCAGAGCAAGAAGAATTGTGACTATTTTGACAGCTATGGGCGAAAACCACTCAAACAGTTAAGGAATTACATTTCAAATAATACACTTGCATATACATACAATAATGCACAAGTACAAGGACTTTTCTCAATAAGCTGTGGTCATATGTGTGTCTATTTCATTGTTTGCAGGAGTAGAGGTATTCCATTCGAAAACATTGTTCTATCTATGTTCAGTGATAAAATTTATAAATACTTTGATGACTTAGAATTATAAACATGGATTCTAAACAGTTTTACATAACACTTCCAAGCAATTCACAGGAAACCAATACTGCGGCCATATTTGTAACTAGCCTACCTAGGCAAATCGTATTAACCGGCGACTGGGAGGTTGGTTTGGTTGAAATAATTTATGCAAATACATGGCACAATGTTGCCGAGGACCAGAATATGATACAGTTTTATGACATCAAAAACAATGTGCGACAAAAATTGCTTATTCCTCGAGCAAGGTATTTAAATATAGATGACTTGATTAAGACAATCACTAATGGGATAAAAACGATTAGCGTTAAAGAAAAATTTGAATACTTGCAATACTTTGGCATAAGGTATGATGATAATAAGAAATTCTGTCACCTAAAAATTAATACAGAATACATTCGAAGTGTAAAGTTAACAAAACATTTACTATATATGCTTGGATTTCTGGAAAGCCAGCTTAGCAATATAAATTATTCTGTGGCGCAAGATTTGACCATAGTAGCACACCATTCTCCTGATATACTAGGTGGAATGCATAATTTTTACGTTTATTGTGATATAGTCGAGCCTCAAATTGTTGGAAATATTTTTGCGCCACTCTTGCAAGTCGTAAATATCGAAGGAAAGTATATGGATATCATTAATCATTCATATATTAGTCCACATTACATACCTGTACTCAAAAAAGCATTCAACACTGTTGAAATAAATATTAAAAGCGACCAAGATCAACCTGTACCCTTTGAATTTGGCAAAACTATCGTAAAATTGCATTTTAGACGGCAAAATTAAAAACAAGAGCCCTAAATGGGAGTCTATTAGGAAAGGCGATAAAGGGCGACATTGTTTACAAAAGCAGCTAGCTTTAGATTTAATGCACAAAGCTGATCTTAACACTGATAAAGAAAAATACGGTCTTGATGCTGTTGAAAAAATTCAAAACGTTCTGGTACCTGACTACCAAATTAAAGTTTACTCGGACAATATTTTGTTTTATGAAGGGCCAAAGGCCGGCAAAATAATTAATTTGCGCGTAGATAATAATTGCTATGCTCTGATGACGAAATAGCTGACTACTTTCGTAACTTTAATGAACCCCATACTAAAATTGCTATAATGGCTATAGTGAACGCAGTAGCGCTTGTGGACCTTGGTGGCGCTTGTGGAGGTGGCGCTTGTGGACTCCCACAGGGACTGCTACCCCCAACACACACACACACACACACACACACACCACACACACACACACACACACACACACACACACACTGTCATACCCCTTCCCACCTAGGCTTACTGGCAGGTTTGGGCATATTTATTATAATTGATTACTAGTCATATAATAGATCTCCATAGAGAACTTTACATCCATCCGTTTGACGCCATCAGGCAGTGTAATCGGCATACTCTAGGTTGCGCGCTAAAATTTTGTACATAGCACACCTTAAATATCTTACCCTGAAAGTTTGAACAAGATCCGGCTAGTGATTCTTGGAATATAGTGCTATACGAGAAAGTGTAAAGTAAACTGGTATACTGTAGACTGCGCGCTAAAATTCTGTACATAGCATGCCTTGCCTATACGCATAATATCCTGAAAATTTGAGCTAAATACGCCCTATAGTTCTTGAAATATAGTGTTATATAAGAAAGTGTAAAGTAAATTGGTATACTGTAGATTACATGTTCATATCAATAACATAACACACGCAACATATGCTCACCCTACTCTGAAAATTTGAGCTGAATCCGTCCTATATTTCTTGAAATATAGTGCTATATAAGAAAGTGTAAAGTAAACTGGTATACTGTAGACTGCGCACTAAACTTCTGTACATAGCACAACTTAGCTTTATACGTCATATTCTGAAAATTTGAACAAGATCCGGCTGGTGGTTCTTGAGTTACGCAAAAGTGTAAACTGATGCTGGTATACTGTAGGTTGCGTGCTAAAAGTTTGTACATAAGATACCTAGCATATACTTGATATACTCTGTAAATTTGAGCCCGATCCGACCGCTGGTTCTTGACTTACGCCTCTTCAGAAATAACCCCCTGGATAATAACCCCCACCCTAGGTTATTGTATCCCCTCCCCCTGGCCCTGAGCCCTTGGCCCTAAGCTTTCGCCCGCCCTTCCCCGGCAGGTCCGGGCAGGCCCCCAACCCTTTTGCGCCCTGGCACAACCTCGATTTTGGGCCAGGGCGCAGATCTGCCTATCTTATAACACTACAACGCTATAAGATAAGGACCTAGGGACGCAGGGTATACTACTGATGTGCATATATGGTCTCAACCCAAGTGATGGGAAAATGGAAAATTTTATGGGGAAAATGAGGCAAAACAAAGGCCACAAACGGATGAAAATTTAAAATTGTCTTCCTGAATATACCTGAAATTGACCAAGAGCTATGGAATGACATACTTTTAACGCCCCTCCCCTAAATCGGCTATGCTGTGCATCTATGATCTATAACCTCCACACCCTTCCCACTCGAATATCTGGTCCTGACCAGACATGCACGTGGAAGGGTTTGAGGAGGTCTAAATCCCAGAATAAAAAAGGAAAATTTCTTATAGAAAATGAGCCAAAATGAAGTTCAAAAATGAATAAATATTGGAAATTTGACACTTTGGAGATCAGCCGGTCTGGGGATCGAATATAGAGTTTTTTGTGCCAAAATGACTTCAAAAACCGATATAAATGCTAAAAAACATATGTTCAATTACAATTTCTGATAAATTTTATGAATTTTCGAAAAAATCCTTCTTTCAGCGGTCTTTAGCCTAAATTTTTCGCCAGTTTTTCAATCTGGAGGTCTAAACCTCAGGCCCTCCGAGTGCGTGTTTTGTTCCGAACGATTGGAAGCCAAAGGTTTGGGTTCTAGACCCCTCAGAATGGAATAATGGGAACTTGTCTAAGAAGTTCAAGGCAAAAATAAAGTCAAAAATTGATAAAAATTAACAATTTTGTGCAAAAATGCTTGAAACTGACTAGAATATCAGCATAGATTTTACGCAATTTAGCATTTATATATTAGTTTTTGGAAGTACTTAAGCTCAAAAAATTCCTCCGGCTTACCCCTTGGACCGGCGATCCCACAGACTAGCAATCCAGTGCATTTGTTCAGGGTTCCGCCCGACTAGCCACATGTTTTAGCTATTCATCTAAATAAACTATAAAATAACGTGATAATGGAATCGAAACACTGAAATGCTGCGTTCACGTTACCAAATTGAATTCGCAGCAAATGCAGGAAAAAGTAACTAACATACTTTTGCAACGCATTAGGTATTGATCTCACGTAAGCTGATGGTTAGCTAAATGCATGTAGTATAGAACATTTTGAAAGAAATTTGTAAAAAATTTTGGAATAAAATAATATTCAAAAAATTAAAAGAAATCCGTAAAGGTACGTAGGTACCTATGTACATGAAATATGCACAAATAGACCGCAAGATCGCATCATGTAATAAAACTTCAAAACTGCGGTGTGGTATGAAAATCACTCTTTTGTCGAGGATGAATCGGAAGAACATATCATTTGAAAAGTTAAAGCTAGAAAGATTTAAAGGCACGCTAGTATTTATACTTCACATTCTAACATCAAATCTGTTTCTAAGCAATCAGTTAATGCATGCTTATATTCATTGAAATTGTGCACCGAACTGAACGAAACCGTCTAATTATTCACAAGTTTCAGGCGGCGGTTACCTAAATTGTAACAGATTATACTTACATACATACGTACCTACATTATAGTCCGTTTCACACAAGTTCCTTCATAAAATTTTAAAAATGTCCCCGAAAAACAGCTGACAGATTGCGATTAGCATTGATCTGATATCAACCCTCGGCTTTCAGTCGAAGAAAAATTCTTTAAATTTATGCACGGAGTTACGTGAAACAGACTACAGACTCTGCAGTATACTTTAATTAAAGCGAGAAGGACGTTTTCTATTAGGAACTTATGGTCTTGATCCGAATGTATCATTAAATTTTCCTTCAGGTGTATCTACATATTGGCAGCAACGAAAACCTCAAAGTAGAAGGAATGCACTGATTGCATTCTCTACGATTACGAGATACCCATCAACATCCAAAATTTGCGCGCCAAATGTAATTTTTACAGACCTTATTATCTTGTTTCTTATTCCTATGATAATCTCTTGGCAACATTTTGTTAGAAAAAGATACCTACTTAACCTATCATTTGCAGTAGACGTTTATTTAAGTTGAAAACATGCATAATTTGAATTTTTTCAATCGCTAATTTACATGTAATTATTCCTATGATAATCTCTGGGCAACATTTTGTTAGAAAAAGATAGGTACCTAACCTCTCGTTTGCAGTATGTAAGCTGAAAATATGCATGATGAGCATTTTTTTAATTGTTAATTTACATGTAGTTATTCCTATATAAATCTGCGGGCAAACTTTTATCTTAGGTAGCGCGTTAGCGCGTACCTGTAATATACTTGAGTACCCCCAACACCTGTGCACCCCCCTACAGCTATAACGGGACACTTCTGGAAGGTGCGGTTTTTTTAAAAGAAAGATAATAAAAAAATTCGCTGCCCGTGTTTTTTGTTTTTCTTGAAACTCAAAATTGACTGTGTAAAGGAGGTGTAAAGTTTTTGTGTAACGTTATAACATAGGACAAATTTTGGGACCTTTTTACTGCGGCATGTGGACAACTGAGTATTGATGACTCGAAGGATTGAACAGGATAGGATAATAGAGGGATGAATTCTTCAGATGACACTTTTTTTGTTTTTTGAAATTCGCCTTAGTTATCGAATGGCAGTGTAAAGAGTGCGAAAATCCGGGGGTGAAAAAGCACTTTTTGGTCGAGTTTTCAACCTGCCTATGTCCGATACTAACTCCGGTTATGAGTTTTTAAAATGTTTTCTGACAGAAATGTAGAGCGGATCAAGGGCTACATTCTGCATATAAGCAAAGTCTTCTATGATCTATGGTGAGTTAGATCCTGGGGTTTAAAGTTTACACTTCTAGTGGATGGTGTAAAAAAACGGATTTTAACTAAGATTTCTCTGCCAAATTTTTCCGCTTATGAGTCAGTGTAAATCGAAGACAGCATTAATAAAGTGCCTCTCAGGGGCTAAACATCGCAGCAAACCGCATTTAAAAAAACGCAATATTGAGTTATTTATGGGGGTGTAAAGTTCGAAATCAGAGGTAAAAAATGGGCGAAAAAACACGTTTTTTACGAAGTTTGATTGATAAATCATACCAAATAATTTTTGCAACAGAATTTTGGCACACAGGAATGTACTACGATTTAAAAGCTACAAATTGTACCAAACCGAATTTCTCTAAACTCAATGGGGAGTTCGGTACGGAATTTTAAAGTTTACAGTGTTCTAAATGATGGAAAATACGTTTTTGTTGCGTTTTTTGTTCGCCACTTTCTCCGTCCAGAAGTCGGGATAAGTCTAATAGAATAAAATAAAGTGCTTTATATCGGATGCATGTCAAAGCAAATCGTCCCTACCCCGCCAGAAGGTTCTAAATCCACTTTTTGTGTTTTTGAGATGATCGCATTTTAAGTTCAAACTAGAAGGAAAATTCGAATTTTCTACTTATACTGATGAACTTTTTGCACAGGATAGCACAATATATCCCATTTTGTGTAAATATGCTTATTTTGCCATAACTAGTGTTGTTGGGTTACTGTAGTCGTTTTTGGATTTGGAACCTTTTAGTGTATTATTTGCATTCACATTTTATGGATATAAAAACTTTATGCAAAGTTAATTATGATAAAAAATGAACAAAGAATTCATGATTTTATTCAAAAAAAGCAAAATCATAGCACACTGGCTCAATAAACAAATGTGGCACATAAAATCATGGCTCAGCAGAAGATTCACTGTCCGATTCACCACCGTCATTGTGCTCCACATCATTAGCAGTTGACAGGACCTAAATTATAACACTCCTTAGTTTTGAGTTTTAGCTTTCCTGAATTAAAACTCATTATTACTTAATCCATGCCTGGTATTCAACTGGAATAAGACTGAACAATGAAACCAAATCAGCTTTTTTAGCTTTTGTTATAGGCAACAATTTTGTATACAATTTTGGCCACACCATACAGGGACCACTGAGGCGACCACGTTTCTTAGAGCAATGTCAACAATCTGAAATTACTTTTTAAATAATTTAGCAGTAAAAACAGAGAGTACCTATAGTTTGTTTCATTTCACTTTGAGGTTCTTGAAAAAAACTTGAAAAAAGTGCCTACAAAAGTAGTTTAAACAAACAGTATAGTTGCCATATTCTGCAGTATATTGAGTTATGGTGACACACTTGCTATTGCCACAGCGCATTACTGAATCAAAAGTTTAAACCCCTTTTGTAGCCCGATTCATGCGGCTTAAATTCAAAAGAAAACCTCAAAGTTAAATGAAACAAAGTATAAGTTTTTTATACTTTAAATTCCTCAATGTGCTTGTATTTGAAGTTGATTGTGCTGGGCTGATCCTTCGGCAAAGCAAAGGCACTTGATTTTTAACCATTTGATTTTCTCGCAATTTTCATCTACTGCATTGCTATTCATTGTGTCATTCTGCAGCTTTTTCAGATCAAAAAAATCAGCGTAGCTCATGCATACAATGTTATATGGATTTTTTCTCCGGGCCTTTCCCATTATTGTCGTCCATTCATGCAAACTGTAGACTGACACATTTTTTGCTTCAGATTAACACTCATTTGCGTAGTGACCACGTTCTAGATAATTTTGCTCCACAAAGTCCAAGTTCAGTGTTTGGACGGCTTGTACCAGCATTGAAACAACATTTTTGTGACGGTTCTGGCCCCCGCAATTATCAGACCACATTTATATTTTGGTTTTTCCCTTTTCTTGCTGAATTTTCAAGAATTTGTAGAGACAAGTGCCGATTTCTGAGCTGCCACGTTTTCCGTCCACTTCTGACCAAACAAAACAGTAGCCTTCCTTTTCAGTTTCAACATAGAACATCAAATTGTAGACACACAATTTTTGCTTGTAGTAGAAAGCACTTTCAGCAGCTTGGGGGATTTGCAAAACCGATTGCAAATCCATTGTTGCAACAAGCAAGCTACTATCTTCCTTGCATAGCTCTAAATCTTTTTGGAATGTAGCTCAGGCTTCTTCTTTTCTTTCAATGTGATTCTTGTACTCTTCTTCAATTTTGACCTTTTTCGGATCATTGTCTTTCAAATTTTCGTGAATTGAGCACTGAACACATTGATCCTTGCGTGGTTTGTAAAACGACAAATTGTAGTCATTGCAGAATACTTTTTGGTACTTTTGAAAGCTGATGGTCACTGCTTTGCCCGATTCAGATTCTTTGAATAGATCATACATCTTATACTCAACTTGGGATCCAAATAGAGTCGCTTGCTTTTTTTCCTGCAATAGTGCGACTCAATGCAGGGAAAAGATTCAATGTGAGCTTTGATTGCTTCAAGAACTTCTGGCTTCAACTTGTTAGCTGGTATGTGGTTACCCCTCTGGTCTGCAACCTGGTACGTTCCAGCAGACGAACGATGCTCATTCGCTAACACAACTGGCTTGAATGAAATGGATAAGGTTGCCAGAAAAATTCTTTGCAAACAGGCAGCATTTCATTAGCTTTTGGCAACTTGTAAACATAGGAAGACTTGTGCTTTGGATCTTCAGTTTCTTCAACTCGCCTTCGTTTCACAACCGCTTTTTCCGTGAATTTAAGCAAAAAATTCTTTTTTGCAGTGAAGGTTTTCCGATTTTTCCAATAGTTGTCAAAAATTTCCCGCCTTTCTTCTTCAGTAAAACTGCAACACTTGAATTAGCTGTTTTCCCCATGCTTGTGATCCTTCAAATCTTTCATTTTTTTAGCTGGCTTTTCATTCCCTTTTTCGTCGATGAAGGCATCTCCACTAGCACGGGCATTTTTCCGCTTTGATTTCTTTTCTCTTTCTTTTTTCTCCAGCGTGAAAGGCACTGATTTTCTTCAGAATTTCGCAAGTCACTTTCTTCAGCTACAGATTGCTCGGCTTCAGGCGGTACCACCTGTTCAGCCACTTTTTTTGCAATAGCAGAAATCTTTCTTCTTTTAATTGTGGCCAAATTGTCGTCCGAATCTGAACTTTCCGAATCAGTGGAACTGGGAACAAACTCTTGATCTGAATTACTGCCAATTTCAGAATCTTGTATAATTTTTGATACAGTTGATCTAAGATCTATTAGAATGTCCTCCACAGATTCCACTTCAGAATTTTTTGCTGGATTCTGAACATCACCACTTGGCAAAATCACCACAATTGGTATTTTCTATATTCTCCAAGGGATCCGACTGAAAATCCTCTTCAAACTCACCCAACAAATCATGAACTGATACTTCTTTTCCGAGACACTCTCCAAAAGCACTCTAAAGCTATAAAATTCAAAGATTTAAAGTAATCAAGCTGTTTTATAATTATATCACAGTTAAAACATTGCTTAAAGTAATGTGAGTGATTAAGTTTTTTCTGTTTTTTAAGAGTTTTCCCACATCTAAGATAAAACCGTCTTTCCTACAAAATACTAATGCATACACTGACTTCAAAGTATAACTATAGTCTTTTTCATTTAACTTTGAGGTTTTGTTTTGAATTTAAACCGCATCAATCAGGCTACAGAAATGGTTAAAATTTTTGATGCAGCGGTAAGTCGATATACTGCAGAATTTCACAACTATACTGTTAATTTAAACCACTTTTGTAGGCACTTTAGATTTTTAAAAAAACCTCAAAATTAAATAAAATGGACTATAAACACCCAATGCTTTAAGACCACATGTGGGCATGGGGGGTTTGGGGTATGCACCCCCAAGAAGTTGAAATACTCCCCCCAGAAATCAAAATATCCTCCCCCAGAATTCAAATTTTGAAATTTTCTTTTGCTTTTTTAGCGATTTTTGATGCCATTGGATAGTGCTCAATGAGAACCGTCAAAAAATGGTGTTTTTTACGCCATAAGACCACTTTTTGAAGCCATTGTGTTTACCTTTGAAAATTTTTTCACCCCCCGAATTTTGGTGCTACCCACCTATGTTTGGGACTGTACTAAACATTTAATTACAAAGGAAAACTGTAGAAAAAATGCCTTTTTCTCGAATCTTTTCTAGTAATTCTTGAATCTTTTCTTGCGAAAAAACAAATTAAGCAAACATGTAAGCATGATAGCATGACATCATGAGCATAGCAGGTCAGCAAATGTATGAGTAAGCATCAACAACTTGAATTTGTATAATACTTTATTCAAAAATCAAACAAAAAAACTAGATGGATATAGAACGTTTTGGCAAAACATTATCTGTCATATACGGACATAAATTTACAACAAGGCAAAGGGTTTCAAATCCCACATAGAACCTTTTGCCATATTGGTTTTTTCTTTGTTGGATATACAACCTTAAAAAGTGGCACAAATTTAGCTGTTGGATTTAGAACCTTCGTTATATTAAATTATAGGCCTAGGGGGTAAGAAAATGGTTTCATCTCCATTTTTCTTAAAAGTGGATTTAGAACCTTCTGGCGGGGTAGGGACGAAATTGTCTATACATTAATATTTAGCGAGTGTAAAGTCAAACATTTGGAGTTTAAAATGCGTTTCTGTCTTGTTTTTTCTTGCCTGCTTCTCCGGTTACGAGTCAGGGACACGTTTATCAAGTCTAGAAATGGACCAGGAACCAAATTTGATATGCCAGTCTGGCACATATGTTTACACTCTACGGTGTTGTAAAGTAGTTTACACCAATTGTTAGTTTGCCCATAGAACATTATGTAGACTTAATTTTTTCATAAATATTAATCGTAATATCGGAACAATATCAAAATTACGAATCTGACTAAAATCTTCTTTTCACTAGGTGTTTACATGAAGTTTACACTACGTATGTATTTATCTTCGTTTTTGAGCATTCCAGAAACCTAATTTTTTCCTGGAGTCTAGAAGTTTTCAAAGGATCAAATGTGAGACGTCACGTAGGTGCGTTTGTTTACATCCAACAGTGATGTAAAGTAGTTTACACTCATTGTTTATATGTCCTCAGACCATTGTAGAGACATAATTTTTTCATGAATGTTGATCATAATATCCGAGTAATTTTTTACACTGCATGTTAGCCTTTGTTCTAGAGCATTGCAAAAACCGAAATTTTTCCTGAGATATAAAAAGTTACAGGGAATGAAATATATACGTCAGTTGGGCGCGCTTGCTTACACTCAGCAGTATTGCAAAGTGGTTTAAACCTAATGTTTATTGTCTTTAAAACATTATGGACTCATTTTTAAATAAATGTTGAAAGTAATATGGGAGCAATATCAAAATTACGAATCCGACTAAAATATTCTTTACGCTATGTGTTTGTGTAAAGTTTACATTTCGTGTTAACCTTAATTCGATAGACTTGCAGAGACTTTGTAACTGAAGTCAAGAAATTTTCAAGGATTCATATGTGAGACATCAATTAAGTGAGTTTGTTTACCCTCAAAAGTAATCTAAAGTGATTTAAAAATTATGTTCAAGTGTCCTTAGATCATTGAAGAGATGTAATTTTGTCTTAAATGGGTTGCATTAAAGTTAAATCCTTCTTAGCCGTGTTTATAATATGTTTCACAAAATCTTGCACATGGAGAGCTATCGTTTAATTGATGTAAATTGCCTGCAAAAGTGGTTTAAAATGAACCAGCAATCACACTACTGTGCACAGAAGTCGACAAAGATATGCAGCTTTATTGTAATCATGTACATTAATAAGCCGTAAACTGTTAGTATTCTCTACACCTAGTAGTTGTGTAAAGTTTGCACTATTCATTTGTTGTTAATATGTAGTCTATACTACAAATTTATTTTACTACCAAATCAAAGCGTTAGTGTTCCTTACATTTGATATTTGCGTGAAGTTTTTGAATTTTTGCCGAAAAACTTTGCCTTCTAATTTACCAACATCCCGCCTTTTCCATTTTCTTAAAGTTTAAAATCTTTTATAAGTCTCTTAATAATTTAATGGTAGGTTTTAACTTTAAGTTTCTCTTGGTTTACAACTCTCGCTTAGCAAGCTCATTTTTCAAAACTTTTTCATAGTGATCAGATTAGTCGCGTTTAGTTTGGAATTGGTGGACGGTCGTTATTTTATTACTCGGCTTAAATAAACCAAGTGACTATCTTTTGATTATTTTCTTTATCGCAAATTCAAACACCCAATTTTCAATTTGAAAATTGACCAAATTTTCAATTTGAAAATTGATCCAATTTTCAATTTGAAAATTGAAAATTGGGTGTTTTCAATTTCAAAAGTCACAACACATTGTGCTTGTGTATTGATTGAGTGAGGATTTGCAATGTGAATTCGTTGGTTAAATATTTGTGCTTGATTATAAGTGAACTGCACATTAAGAAGAAATAACTTAATGGAGTTTTAATTTGAAAATGGATGGTGTCAATAAGGTTGTCTTATTTAAAAAGGATAATGCTGATGTTAAGAACAATATTGTTTTCCGCGTTCTTGGACTGTTGTCATTATTGTGGCATATTACTGATTGTGTTTACTGACTGATGTACTGAAATCACGCTAATTAAAAGTAGTGTACTAGCAAAGAAAAAATGCTCCGATGGAACAAAAAAGATGAATATACTTGGAATTGTGGATTATTATGGATGTAAAAGGAGGGGACTAGGAAAAATCTACCTAAAGTCGGAAAATCTGCTAAAAATCACACTTTCTCTAAGCAACGCAAAAAATCGATGTATATTCTGCGGCCTCTAAAAAAGTGTCTTTTTTAAATAATGTTCGAAGTTTCAGATAAGAGTGTATAAACGTAATCTATCAAGGTTACTTTTTTAAATTGCTGGCACCTGATTGATAGAAAACTAAGAGGTATTGTATTTGAAGTTGTTTTATTTTGTTATGAGCATTATAGCAAGCAAAGCAGGAGCCGATTGATTAGTGCACACAATCGTTTCGGGCATGCTAGTGTATCTACATTTAGTCTGTTTCAAGTCAACTTACGCGTTTCCTACTGTTTTAAACCAACCATGTCTTCAATTGTCTTCGATGTTTGCTATTTCATTCAATTGGCTTGGAAGACTGTTAGTTTACTTAATATCATTTCCCATAGCTACTGCATAGCTAACGTGCTGCTGTTTCAATCATTGTTATGGTTGAATATTTATTTTAATCTGTTGGCCGCAGAATATACATCGATTTTTGCGTTGCTTAGAGAAAGTGTGATTTTTAGCAGATTTTCCGACTTTAGGTAGATTTTTCCTAGTCCCCTCCTTTTACATCCATAATAATCCACAATTCCAAGTATATTCATCTTTTTTGTTCCATCGGAGCATTTTTCTTTGCTAGTTCAAAAAATATCTCTCATTTGCAGCAGACAAGTGAACACGTTGGTACGCATGGAATACATTTTTTGAAATGCTAATTCATGATTCATTAAATTTACACTATAGATTATTATAAATGGTATTGCCAATTGCCATTGAATTGATGGAGTCATTGCAGTTATCAGAGACTCGTGATAGTCAGCTATGAGTATAACGAGTCTTTATCGCGCTTTACTAAACCGCTATGAGCAGGTATAATTAAAACATTATAAAAAGGATAACAAGATATTCAAAACATTTCATTTCTAGTGTTTAGCAGAATACAAGCTTAGAATTACAGTCCGTTGCTTTTGAATTAAGGAGATCACATGCCTCGTACCCAATTAGAATTAGTTCGTTCTATACATATGTTAAGTGTGCTCAAATTCAAAGGTTACACAATCTCTAACGTCAAAAACACAGCTTTTAACGTCTACAATGTCCGTTCGTTCTGGAAAATGAGTAGAATTCACAAAATTCGAGCAAATTAAACCAAATTCAGTCAAAAAGCGTGTTTATGGAGCGAAACGCCTAAAATTTGATATTTTTGATGCAAAAGTTAGCTGAAAATGGTTAAAACAGTATAGCGTTGGCAGATTGCACCCAAAAATGGTTGCATCCATGCTCTTTTTAGCCAGTGCACCCCAGCTTGAATGAGTTCAAGGGCCCCTGAACTCAATTTTTGGAAAAAGAACTCGTTCAAAATGAGTGCAGCAAGTTATTTCTCTGGGTCATTTCTTGTTTGTTCTTTATTAATGTAGATTTTAAATCGTCGCTAGTTTCCATTACCCCCACCGCTCGTGGTCTAGCAGAACCTACAGGAGCAGCGGTCTATTTCTGGGTGGGACGAGCAAATGCAAAGAGTACAATTCTCAGTTAACCGGTCTTACAAAAACCACATGCCTATGTGTGGTCTAAACTCTAAGCCCAACGCCCACTTTTTTGATTTTAATTTGTCTAGAATTTTCCTACGGGGTTGGGTACCTCAAATTTTCCAAAAACAGTCAGAAATAGGTTCAAAAGTATGCCTTTACATGTGAAATAACAAGTTTCGGCGTTTTATGTTGTCAACTTTTACTTAATCGCTTTTGGTGCAATATTTTTTGGAAAATTTTAAATTGTTGACAATTTTGTCCGAAAAAATCATTAAATTCCTTTGATTTTGTAAAATTATGCTGAAAAAGCTGTTTCTGCTCTTGAAATCGTTTTAAAACCTATTCTCTGAGCAAAAATATGCTTTATAGGACGTTAACAAAGTAAATTAGTTTCTTAGTATTGCCTCGCGCGAAGCGCTGGAAAAACTCGCGAGATCATGAGCAATGACGGCGAAAAGTACATAATTGCAAATTACATATCCATTCTTTATCTCGCCTACTATTTTGGACCGACAGGGGGAGGGGCGGCTCCCGCTTCCCTTGAATTTGTTCACGTCTGGAGCAGGAGGACGACCTGGGTTAGACTGACGTAAGCTGCGAACTCTTTTTAAACGGAGTGTATCCGCTTTTATACCCTGAGTTCGGGGAGCACTCGAACTTCTTTCCCAAGAAAAGCAGGGTGCACTCGAACTCATTCCATGCAGGGGGAGCAGCCAAATTTTGAGGGTCTGAATGGTGCAAAACCGACAGAAATTCCAAAAACATTTAAAAAATACAATTCTAGCGAGTTTTTTGATTTTGGAGGTCTACTGGATTCTGGGATAGGCTTAAATCCCCTACGCCCACGTGTGGTAGCCCCACGATAAAGCATGCATCATTTGTGCTCTAGTTTACTTCCCAAAAACTATAAGATTAGGTGAAACAGACGACAGATATGTATAACTTCGGAACATGTACCTACTCAGCGAACTTGATCCGCGAATCACGCAACGGCCTTTTCAATCGTACTAAAAGGCTCACGAATAGGAATGAACCTGGGAACTATTCATTGTCTTGACTTACTCAATTTTCATTTTTACGGAAAAGGGTAAACAAGATATTATAATCGGAAAAGCATTACGAATTAATCAGTGTGTAAATCAGCTATTAGCGAATATACCTATCAGATATGCACAGCGAAAGAATTATGGAGAGGGAAAATTGTCAATTTTTTCTGAAGTGCCTATTTTTGGCTCAAAACAACAACGTATACGTATCGAAAACATCATTTTTTGGCGTTTCTAGTGATGCATTTTATCTTTGTAGAGCGTAAAAGCAAAAAATTTCGTAAACAATGTAAGAAAAATCAGAAATTTAACAAAATATGGTGAGAAAAAGAGTAAATGGCACGAAGCGCCTAAAAATTCGATACTTTTGAGCAAACAGATAGCTAAAAACGCTTAAAACAGCATATTGTCTACAAATTTTATAGAAAATCACGGATTCTGGGGAAGAGGATGAAAATTCTTCTGAAGGGGGGGAGTTGAAAAACCCCAAGATCATACATGTAAGAGGGTAGGATCCCTCCACTTAAAGTCAGGTTGGACGCCCCCCTAAAGCCAGAAATTTTTTGATCCCCCGATTTTTGAAAAAAATTAAATTTTTCGGCTGTTTTTAGGCGTTTTTTGGCCGTTTTTGACCAAAAATTGGAGATCATTACCCCTCCCACCTTAAAATGACTGGGATTCACCGAAATTTACAGCCGTTACATGTATGCCTAAGATCATGCATGGTACCAACGAGGTTATTGAGAATGAAATATGATTAGAGTTAGGTATCCAAAACTTTAAGGATTGTCGAAAAAACCACTGTAGTGCAAAAGTACAACTAACCAACCACTACAATCATGTGTAATTGTTTATTTTAATTAGTACACGAGACAATTTTAAAAGGATTTTAGTTCGTTTCCCGATTTCTCCAATTTGTTTTTCATAAATTTCAAAGGAGCTTACAAAAAGCCAAAGGTTGTGTTCAATGCAAGTCCAGTCTAGACGGCCAGAAACGTGAAGATAAAAAAACAAAAACAACAAATACGATTCAACATAATGCGATCGATCGACAAACCATAAAAACGCTTAAAAAGGCAGTGTAGAGCACATACAATTGCAGTCTATGATAAAGTAAACAATAAAAAGTGAAAATGTCGGAAAACGCTAAACAATAATTGATATTTTGACGCCTCAATAATAAAACTAGAATGGAAGCTTCTTGATACGCGCTTCGAGTGAGAACAAAACCGAATCAAACGGAACTAAATACTAGGATAAAAAATTATACAAAATCCAGGATCGCTCTTTAAGACAGAGGAGAAAGCGTGTTGATATTCTGAATGTCATGCTAATGTTATGCAACAGTCTTCAAGTTTCTTTTTTGCCTAGTAAAATATGACCAAACAAAATTCATTCGAACAACTTTAAGAAGTTTAGCAAGCTAAGCTGTAAGTGCAGTAATCGTACACAACGCGTCTTCAAAGGGATAAAAAAAGAAGTGACAACGACCTTAAAAGCTTAATTCCGTGATCATTTTATTTATCCCCATCCCCATTATTATTTCCCCGTTTTCATCCCCATTGGTCCCCCCATCCTCCAAAGCTACAAAAACTTTTGACCTCCCCTGATTTTCGGAAAAAATTGAATTGGCCCGACTAAAAACGGCCGGGGACCACTCCCACTCAAAATTTCTAGCCCTTACATGGCTCGAAATTTTGGGAGGGGGACCTTCGCCGATTTCAGGAGAAGGGGCTTAAACGACCTCCAATTTTGCCAAAAAAACACCTAGAAAGGGCCAAAAATTCATTTTTTCCAAAAATGCCGGGGGGGGGTGAAAATTTTTCTGGCTTGGGGGGATTGGGGAAGGGACGGCCGACTTTACATGCTTGACGACCACGATCCAAGCGATCAAAAGTTCTGGGAGTAAATCGAATTTTCTGGCTGGGGCGGTAAGTGAAAAACTCGCATTTGTTGATACTAGACTTTCGTACAGCGAATTTATTGCCTAATAGATTGAAATAGCTAACATTCGCTCCGAGTAGTCCTTAAAAAATACTCTAAAAATTTGAAGGTAATTTGCATTCCAACAAATTCAATGAAAATAACGTAAAAGCAAAAACCTTAAGATTTTTGATTGTTTTTACAAATTTTTGCCGTTTCCAACCCCCTCTCGTCAACCGACCGACAATCCTGAAAAACGTTTCTAGAGATGATTCTTTTGAAATCGGGGCTATATTGGTTCAATTAATTTCTTCACAAAGATAGCATGCTTAAATTTGCATCAAAACAACGAATAATAAAGAAGGAATGATACGGGTAATCCGTTTGCGTGAAATAAGAACAGAAAGGGACCGAAATAACAACTTGAACAGTCCAATGCATAGGTGGGCAGCACCAAAATTCTGGGGGGGGGGTGGGAAGAAACTTTTCAAAGGTCAAGAAATGGTCTTAAAAATTGAGGTATGGCGAAAAAACACCATTTTTCAACGCATCTCATCGAGCACTACATATCCATTGGCATCAAAAAATTGCGAAAAAAACAAAAAATTGTCAAAAATTGAATTTTGATTTCTGGAGAGGGGGTGCATACCCCTCGCCCACGTGTGGTCTAATGCCCACGAAATAAGAATATTGCACTGACAATTTTTACTGCTTAACATCGCTTGACGCGGTTTCATTGTATAAATATTACGTGTTGATAAGATATCCCGAAACCTCCGGTTTACATGCGTTCGCTACAATGTAAATTAAGTTTTTACAATTCGATTGAAACGTTTGAAAAAATCACCGACGAGTGCGCTCGTTACGGAAAATCACTGAGAATAAAAGGCGATTCGAAATTGGTCGAATGGGTCGAGTTTGCAAATTAACAATCAATCACTTATGCATTGTTGTAGCCGACGAAAATGGAGCCCAGCGCTTTATTCAAGTTGACATTTAACTGTTTAAGTTGGTCCTGAGACAACAAGGCACGACACGTAGGGCAGCTGGGTCCCTGAACTTTGAGCGATCTGGCCAAGCACTTCTTAAAAATATAACTTTCATTTCAGTTCGCATCGGTTTTTTGGACATATGCACACGGTTTTTTGTATTCGGCAAAGATTTTTCCCGATGTACAAAGACTTTTCAGGACCGTCTTTGTACATGTACAAAGATTTTCGGGAAGACAAAAACTGTAAAAAGGTGTAAAATTCCAAAAAAAATTCGGTGCTTAGCGCCGAAATGAGTAATTGTCTGCCCTATATATCTTTAAAATGACAGAATTTGTATTCAGAATAGAAAAATTTCAAATTTTTCGGCGCTTCGCGCTGTTTTGAGACAATTTTTAGTAATTTTTGGCGTCAAAGAGCCAGAAATTAGCTAAATACATTAATAAAGGTCGAAAAAGCCCGTTTTATCACACTTAAATCGCTACCGTACCATATTATAGTACACAAAAATTGGCATGTACAAAATGTACAGACTTTTTAGGGACCATCTTCGTCCATGTACAAACGGACCTTGTACAAAAAATACTGCATTTGCACAATAATACGAAATTTTCACACATATATATAATACTAGTGTTGTACTTAAGGGGGCGAGGGGGAGGAGGCGGCCGCTACCCCCTTGGCCGAAAAATTTTTGAAGGATAAGATAATGAACGGAAAGATGGAGAAATCGCATGCTTTTGGCGTAATTATCTACAAAGTTTGGCGCTTCGGGCCAGACGTAAAAAGCATTTTCGTGTACTTTCAGCTCAAGCGCGACCGAAAACAACGACACTTTTTATAGCGTTGTAAGTAAGAAAAAGAAATTTTTTTCGAAAAATTTGAATTTTATGATCTTATTAGATGGAGCATGTCGAAACACGTCAAAAATGCGGTTTTTACGAGCTGTCCGGACGAATTTTCTGAGATATATATCAATTTATGTTGGATTCGTCCACCCCCCCTTAGCCGAATCATGGATATGGGCCTTGGCCCATAAAAAGGCTACATTCCGATAAAACAGGCCATAACTTCGGCTGATATGGACATGAAACTTTAGAACCTGAGGCTTTAGATATGTAGATAAAAGTGTCTTCTTTCAAGCCGCGTAAAAAATTTTGGCCAGATGTCGACGGTTTGGGGCCCACTACGGGTTGTTTACATTCTGCTTTAATATTATTTAAACGCCAATAGCGTCATTTGTCCTACCATCAATTTGCATCATCTTTTGACGATATCTTGAAATTTTTCGCACTTTTCAGAACGCGTCTCAACTATGTGGGTTTAACGAATGTGCTAATTGATTTCTGTGGCTGGAATTATTGCCGAAAATGTCAAAAAAGGATACCTAAATACGCAATAACGTGATAGCAGAAATTCTGGGATTTAAACAACGTTAAACTGAGGCGCAAACAAATTGCGGTAGCGCACGAACCGCCGGCAGCTGACCACAATTTTTAACATGATTCAAACAAATACTTGTTTATCTATTTAATGCAGCTGCACCTAAACTTTTAAGTTAACAGCTACCCAAGTTATGACCTATTAAATCAGAATGTGGCCTTTTTAATGGGCTACCCAGGGATTATTTTAGCGCCAACCCCATTTGCGCGGCCGCTAATGGCCAGAAGAGAGAATTTGCGCAAGAGGGTTCTTATTAGCGCGCCAACAAAATATGTAGTTAACAGGAGGAAGGCGAAAATAAAGTCATTTTTGAACGTTTCTGGGCAAGCTCTACACCATAGTGAAGTAAATTTTCAAAAAACATTGTTTTACGTTTTTCAAGTCATATAAAAAATCTACTGTTTAAATTGTCAACACGACTGATTTTTCATCATTCAGTACGTTCATGCTTGACTGATCCATTTCTTAATCCACCTTTGAGCGCGATTTTTGAGTTCATCTTTTGAGCTATAAGGCTGACTAGAAGACAAACATAGCGCAAAAATAATCAATTCGGCGCAAAGCACCGGAGAATCCTTGTTAGCCTACCCTAGTTAAAACGTTGTTCAAATCAGTTTTCACCGGTAGGTCTGTCCGGCGATTTTGATCTGGATTTTTTTGCATCATTTTTGAGATCAAAAGCAGTAAAAACGTCAAAAGTTTTCAAAAAGCGCTCAAAATTGATAAAGTTTTGCATTTTTTAGTTTTAAAAGTGATATAATGCAGTCAAAATGGACCAAAAATGCGATATATTACAACGAAAAAACGTTTTATAGGCTATTTTGACCATTTTAATCATTAAAACAGCAAAAAAACGTGAACGTTAAATTTACTGTTTTGGATTTTAGGGATTGCACCCCACCCTGCCGACCCTGACCTTGCGCATTTATGTTTTGTGCCCATAAATCGCACGACATAAATTAATAAATTAATTTTTGAACCTTTCAGCCAAGGGGACTGACATCCTTTCACCCCTCCCTATGTGCACGTACGTCTCGAAATCATTCGGTTTTACTAAATTTTTACGAATTAAGTTCTTATCATCCTACAGTAAGATGTTCACAAAACTTGCAAATAAGAACATTCAAAATTAACAAAACTATTACTTGACAGAAAGAGTGACGACAACCGCTAGTCGTAACTGGATTAACCATAAGGCCGCAACAGATTATGCACGTAAATGCGTCTTCAACGGAATCTACGAAGGCTTTATGCCCGAGCGAACATTTTTTAAGACATTCGGACCAAATTTGATTATTGACGGTGTCGCTTTCGATAAGTTTAGCGATTTTAGCATCCAGTGTATATTTAACTCGTTTAACGGGCTCATTTTCATCTACTTCTTTGCTATCGTTTTCTACGAGCTTAAATCGAATTAGGAGACACTTTTGTTTCTTTATGCGCGTAATAACGATTAATATGTGACATTTATGTATATACACGCAGGCAAGCATGCAGAGGATTCGGAGTAAGGACCACAGCTGGGCGGCACAAAAGTTCTGAGGGTGCAAGAATTTTTTAAAGGTCAAAAAATGGCTTTAAAAATGGTGTTATGGCGAAAAAACAATTGTTCAACGTTTCTCATCGAGCACTATCCATTGGCATCAAGAAATTGCGAGAAAACAAAAAAAATTGAATTCTGGGGGATTATTTTGGTTTCTGGAGGGGGGGGAGGGTATTTGGACTTCTAGGGGTATTTTGGTTCCTAGGGAGGATGCATACCCCCGAACTCTCCTACGCCCACGTATGGTAAGGACCATATGTGCACCGCTAGGTCAGTCAGGGGATCAGCCGGGGGGAAAAAACCAAGTTTTTAGCCTTATAAAACGGAACTGACGCTGGAAAAATGGCTGATTAATATGAAAGATATGCATATTCAGGGATGTTCAAAATAACAGGTTCACACAAGGATAAGCCTGCTCCGGCGAGTTAGAGTCTACCCAGACCCCACAATTAGTGTTAAAATACTAATGATTAGTTGCAAGGCTGTTATTCCATCAAATCAACATAGGTTAATTCGAAAGAAGCATCTAGATTATTTATTTACGAATAATGCCGACCGAATCCGGAGAGTAAAATTCAATAAATGGACTGATTTTGACGCAGAAAAGGAATTTAGCGAATCAAATACATATTCAATTTACTTGTGAGCTAAGAAACTCAAAATATAACTGTTGCATAATCATGTCAATTCAGTCAGTTCGGCCATTAACACATTATCATTTATTATGTGCCTTTCTACTTCTTTCCGGAATACGTAGCTAAAACTTAGTTTAACATAAATTTAAATTTAATTTCATTTTGATTTAAAATTAGAGGCGTCTTGACTAAAAATTATGAGCACCGTACGTATTTCGCGCTGAATATTGTTTTAACCTAAGATTCACAATTTTACAGAATTTCAGGAAAAGGGCTATAAGTATTGCTGTCATAAAATTTCGCAGAAGCCTCAATTTTTGATCAAAAAAAGAGCTCCAAGATATAGGCTATAGATTCTTGCAGAATAGGAAACAAAAAGTGTCCAGATAGGCAAAGTAGAGCGACTATAAAACGTGAGATAAAGGAACTAAAGTGTCAAACAAACTTGGCTGTATCACTAGCCTTTACAATCTTGCGAATATTGCATATTTGAAAGATACTGAGCAATTATTTAAATTTTATAAGTAATCTTAATTTATAATAATCTTGCCTAGAAGATGCCCTAGCTCTATAAACTACCTGTTTATATTGTTTTTTAGCTCAAAACATCCAAATTTACTGCAAACTGCTTCTGTACTGATTGTATGCAGAACCTTGTAGTACGTAAGGTATTTTTCGTTGACTTTGAGCGCATATCAGATTCTCTCAACTTTCATCTCTTTCAGTCTTGAGTACATACATCAGACACATACACAAGTTTCTAGATTTTCAATGAAATATGAACTGGGCACTTTATTCAATGTGTTATGGTCTAGGTAATCCCATTATTTTGGGCATTTGACTTACGTATACAAAGCTTATGCATGGCATACATGATCTTGGGTGGGGGGGTTAGTCCCAGAAATTTTATCCCTCCCTTCACGATTTTCGAGAAATTTCAAAAAATTTCCATAAAATTCGCTGAAAAGTGCATTTTAAGCGTTCTTAGCATATATCAGCATGGGGATTCTGGGTGAGGTCAGGCTCAAAAATTTTTTAAAAATTGCCTTTTTGGGCTTAAAACGATGGTATACGTAAAAACACTGTTTTTCGACGTTTCAGACAATGCTCGTTGTTTCTAAAACATATAAACGTGAAAAAATTTGAAAAAATGTGAGTGAATTGAACAAAATATGGTCAAACAATGAAAGTATGGCGCGAAGCGCCGAAAATTCCAGATTTTTGAGCGAAATATGTGCTGAAAACGCTTGAAAAGACATACTTTTTACATTTTTACAAAAAATAGATATTTCTGGTGGGAGTAGCCATTTTGCGGGGGTCAGTTGCCATTCTGGGGGAGGTCAAACCCCTTCCCCCAAAACACGTCTGGTTCTTAGCTATCTATTTGCTCAAAAGTGTCAGGTTTTCGGCGCTTCGCGCCATATAATCATGTCTTGACTATATTTTGTTCAATTTGTTTGACTTTCTAGGTTTTTGTCTGAAATTTTTTCAAATTGTTTTTATGCTATAGAAAGATAGAGCATCGTCATAAACGTCGAAAACAATGTTTTTGACACGTAAACACCATTTGAGGCCCAAAAAGGCACTTTAAAATCTCATACCCCGAGAATTCTCATGCTATGCATGTCTGGTCCTTGTTTATTCCATGAAGTCCTAATGTTGCCTGACCACATGTGATCTAGGGGGGTTTAACTCCCAGAATGGCAACTGACTCCCCCAGAATTATCAAATTTTTTGTAAAACTTGATAAAAGTCGTAAAAAATTGCCTTTTTAAGCGTTTTTAGCTTATTTTTGGCTCAAAAATCATAAATTTTCGGCGCCTCGCGGCATATATACATTTTTTGATTATATTTTATTCAATTTACTCGATGTTTTCAAATCTATTCGATACGTTTTCACGTTCTAGAAAGAGCGAGCATTGTCTGAAACGTCAAAAAAATGAAGTTTTTGATCATTTTTAGTAAAAAAAACACTTTGTGGGCCTGACCCCACAGAATTCCAATGCTGTACATGTATCTGCCTGACCAACAATAATTTTGACGTAAAACAAAAACCAAATCGGCTCAAACTCAAGCAAGACTCGTTGAATTGTATATAAAAGTGAAAAGGAGTCTTACTGCTAAACGTACAACATTTAAGCGCTGTAACTTAATTCAAAATGGATTATTTTGTAGCTAAAGCTGATTCCTGCTGAACTAAAATTCATCGTTTCCACTCCACCCGTTTGAGTTATCATAAAAAGAGATACTGCAAATAAGAATGATGCAGGTCGCTTCACAAGACTACAAAATTTTGATTCAACTGATGAAACCAAATTAACAATGAAACAATGACCTTGACGGTGGAAAAAGAATCGTTCAGATTACTCACTTTTAACTCCTTCATTATAACTTTATCAAGCCCAAGATCTATGATACGTTGTTTGCCTTGCTTTGTCCAAGGAGCAGGGGTCGGATCATCTCTTCTGAGCAGATAACGATAAACAAAGTATCCACTGTGACCTTTCTCTTTCCAGTATTTCACCACCTAGAACAATACATTAAATTACCACACTGGAAAATAAACTTTTTTGGAGCAACAATTTTTCAAATCTAATTAATAGCTGCGAAAAATTGTGATGATTAAAGAATGACGAGGCAAAAATTGAAACGTTTGTAAAATTAACGAATTTATTAATTACATACATACATACAACCACTGTTTTTTTTAGCGCGGCGCAAAGGAAACCCGCCCTGCGCTAATGGGACATTTCGTTCATTAGCGCCATGCGCAAAGGCTTTTTTGGGCAAAAAATTAGAAATTTAAACATTTTATATTGCATTTTGATTTTAAAATTTTTAAAATTTTTCGGCGCTTGGCGCCGACTTCTTAAGAATGAATTAATTGTGTTTGCCAACCACCGCTTTCCTGTTTCATCATAAGCGAATCCCTGCTTTAGCATCTTTGCAGTAATGAATCCTTGTTTTTGTGGTGCATGGTGCCAAATTAATTGTTTTCATTTTAAATTTATCTTTGAAATAGCCCAGCCTTGAGATACACATTGAGAAGATGCCAAAATTTCGGGCGCTTTGCATCTAATTATTGGTTTCTGTATAGCGGTTGCATTTTGCAATACACGAAAATTGAGTGCAAACTGCAAAGACAGCTTGAAGAAATCGCTCAGTCTAGTATAGGCAAGGCAATGAGAAATCAGGTATCAAATTGATATTTTTACCATTAGATTTCTTGTTCGAGTTGGAACCAGTAGTAAGAATTTTTTAAATTTCTTGCCAGAATTTATTGTCAGTCAGCAGTACATGGAGCGCATCAGAAGTTCAAAAATGCCCTTATTTTTGCCTATCGCCAAGCATTTAAAGGTTTTTTGGTGCGCTAATGAGAAGCTCCGCGCGCAAACGCTCTATCCTGGCCATTAGCGGCTGCGCAAATGGGGGTGGCGCTAAAAAAAAATCCCTGCATACAACTAATTATGTATATTCAAATTATGTACAAAAAACAAAAAAGCGCAATGTACACACATATATTATGTACACATACATAAGAATAGCATTTGTAATTCTCAGAAAAAAGAAAAAATTAAACAATGCGCACATGTTCGGTTCTCTTTATTTTAATGCGATGTTAGCTTCACAAGAGCATGAAGGCATGATATACATAATACAGTTACTGACTTTCTTGTGCAGCAAAATGCTAGCAAGCCCATCGGTCTAAGCCGCAAATTTAGAATTTTTAGTGTTCTTCTCCATTTGCGAAGCAATCAAGAAAAGCTGATTGAATACACAAATATAATGCTAGCGATTTAAAGCGTTTGTAGGTAATAGATTAGTCATAAACGTACATACATATGTAATTCAACAAACACTTTTTGAAAATCCTTACCATACATGTATGTAAAGCACGGCATCCTAAGAAGGTTTAACCCCAAAATTTATTCTAAAATATGTTTTCTGGCTCAAAAAACTGTGAGTTGTCCATCAAAAACACTTTTTTTGACAAAAAATGGGAAATTTTCTGCGAGAAATGAGGTAAAATGAAGACAAAAAAATCAAGAATTTTCTGCAAAGTCGCCTGAAAATGAAGAGAAACTGTTTATCGTTTAAGATGCAATCAAGTTATTCTTAAGAAATTCTAATCCATTGTATCCTTTGCGCACATGACAATCTTGGTGGCGAGAGGCTACGACGTTTATCACCGAGCTGTATCCATTCGCATCAACAAATCGCGAAAAGGCCGAAAAAGTTGATAAAATTTAATTCTTAGAGCTTTTCCGATTCTGGATTGTCTTTTGGATCTTAAAGGGTCCAGTCCAGACCATAGATGCATAGCTGCTTGTGCGGACTGGGGTCAAGTCACAAACATTGAACTTTTTTGGGCCAAAATGACGTCCGCAACAGTTATAAATGCGATATTAGCGTTAAAACGATGCTATTCAGCCTCACCTTCTCTGAGAATGTTCCCTTTGTTTATTCCCAAGCCCGCCTTAAGGTGCATGTCTGGTCCAGACCCATATGTAAGTTAGCTTAGCCAGTTAATATCCATCTCCATCCTACTCGCACCTTCACATGTCGAGCACTTGACTGTTTTGAATGATAAAAAAATAAAAATCACTTTGTAAATGCCGTCGTATCGATAGCCCATTTCGGGCGCGAATTCCGATTTGCCCTTGTAAGAGCGACAAACGCGCAACGGCTTGCCGTTGCGCCAATTGTCAGCCGCGTCGCCCCCCTGCTCATCCAATTTACACGCGCAATTACGAGCCAATGCCAAATTGAAGCGCGTGAACTCCTGGTCCTTCGATTGACCGGCCGTGCGTTTGTTGCCCGATAAATCGCGACCTCCGCTGCCCGTGTAATAAATTTCGTCACCCGCATCCTTTTGTGCGCAGTAACGGAAAATTTGATGACCGAAAATCAAGATAACGTGAAGCATGCATTGGCATGGGGAGGGATGACAGGGGTTATTACTCCCCCTGAGTCATAAAAACTGATAGCTAATGGCTATTTTGGCCAAACAACACTGCTCTATAGCAGGGAACGACCGAAGCTTCGGCTTCGGCCGAAGCTGGGGCATTTTCCTGCTTCGGCCTTCGGCTAAGCTGCTTCGGCCTTCGGCCGAAGCAAGAAGGAGAAAGCTTTATTTCATAGCAGTTTTTTATTCGTATTAAAATTTAGACAATGTGGAATATAACTATCCTCAGACGACGCCATTTAGCTCAATTTATCTTCTAGTCACCTTATGTCTTGTTAGAAATATGCTCACAACAGTAACTTTGACTACATAAACAGCAAGCAACCATGTATTAATAACAAAAGCTGATTCATCTAAGCATTGTAACCGCTCCGCATCTGTTTCCATTCTTAGAAAAGCTCGACTATGAATGAATCACTAGCGATCGCGAAAATGACCAGACACTTAAGGAAAAAGCCACACCTTTATTCCTACATGTCTCACATTTGAAGGCATGTCTTTGTTTACTCGAAATTTCAACGCCATTTTTTGTACTTGTTGTATGTCGTGTCCGTGTGTACCAGTGTTTTTTTAACAAGGTCCGTCTGTACATGTATATACAAAGATGGTCCCTCACTCAAAGCCCTTGTACATTTTGTACAATCAAATTTTTGTGTAGGTATTATATTATAGTAATAGTACAGTAGCAATTTTAGTGCGGTAAAACAGGGTTTTCGACCTTTGATAGTGTATTTTAGCTAATTTCTGGGTTTCTGACGCCAAAAATTACTAAAAATTGTCTCAAAACGGCGCGGAGCGCCGAAAAAGACATTTTTACATTCTAAATGCAAATTCTGCCATTTTAAAGATATATCGGACAAAAGATTACTCATTTCGAAAATTTTTGGGAATTTTACACCTTTTTACAGATTTGTCTTCCCAAAAATCTTTGTACATTTTGTTACACACAAATTTTTTGGTACTATAATATGGCATAGTAGCGATTTTAATGTGGTAAAAACAGAGTTGTTCGACTTTTGGTAGTGTGTTTTAACTAATTTCTGGTCTCTAAGGGCAAAAATTACTAAGAATTGTCTTAAAACAACGCGAAGCGCCAAAAAATTTGACACTTCTTTTTGAAACGCAATTCATGTCATTATAAAGATATATAGAACTCACAATTACTCATTTCGGCGCGAAGCGCCCAAAATTTTTGCGAATTTTAGACCCTTTTTGCAATTTTTTGTCTTCCCAAAGATCTTTGTAAATATGAAAAATCTTTGCTGAGTACAAAAAAATACACTTCTGTGTACCATTCTGTTTTGTATCAAATCAAATAATTGCTTCATGGTCGACGTGTTAACTTTCTAAAATTTCTGTATATAATATCGGGAAGAAATCTCTATTTGCTTTTATGTCTACCTTACTTCTACAAATTTAAGTATCGCCATGAAAATTAGGAATTTATGAATTAATTGTTTTAATAATTCTCAAAAATTCCGGGCTTTATTCCTAATAATACATTATATTTCTATATATTCAGGATAATAAATCTGATGATGATCAATAGTTATTAGCTGCGGATATAGATGAAATGTCTAATAATGAAATCAATGTTAATGAAGAGAATTAATTGCGCTTTTGAAAAATTTTTTGCAATGAATGACACTATTTTATTACTTCATATTTACTCCTGAAACATAATCAAGCTTAACTCTCATATTTGTGACTCAATTCGCAATTCATTCTTCATACTATTATAATCAGAATTAGACTGAAGAATTTACACAGATTCGGCCTTCGGCCTTCGGCCTTCGGCCGAAGCTTCGGCCGAAGCCGAAGCAAAAGCTGGCCGAAGCTTCGGCTTCGGCCGAAGCAAAATTCTGGAGCTTCGGTCGTTCACTGCTCTATAGCCTTTTTTGGGCTCGAGAGAACTAGCTATATAGCCCTTTTTAGACTCAGAAACATATCGCTTGTTCAGAGATGCTTTGCACTCGTTTTTCCATGAACTTCAAAGAAATTTATAGCTATTTTTCCGACTTAAAAAACATCTATTTATAGTCCAAAAAGGCTATATAGCTATGTTTGTGAGTTCAAGAAGGCTATTAAATTTGCCACAAATGCTCGGAAACGATGGATTCAAAGCGATAGCATTGTTTTTTCGCTAGAGAATCGTTTTTTAAATAACACTCAGCCGTCTCCAGACGTTTGATTTTCACCACTCCCAGAAACTTAGACCAAGCGCATCTACGACGTGAAGCAACTCAAGCCAGAAATGCGTCAATAGCGAATCAGCTTTTTTACATTAAGAAAGACGGTTACCTCAGACTAACATCTTAATGCAATGAGTTTAAGTATACCGCAGGGTGGGCCATGAAAAAGGACGCAAAATGTTATGATCATGTGACTGTGTTGAAAGAATTAAAAAATTTGTTCTATGAAAGAGCGAATACAGGGCAGCCAAATCGCAAAGATTTATTTAGTTATTCCAGTGTATTACCTTTTCGATAAAAACTTTTGTAAACACCCTTTTCTGGCAAGTTACAGCGGAACAAAGTGCCAACTACCAGTTTTAATAAGCAAATCGCTGCTTGAAACGTCGATCTAAACCTTTTCTGTCAATATAGCCATATACGCAAAAAACGCCTTTACTCTCTTGCTTATAGTTCATAGAATTAGAATGGCCAATTTCATTATCTGTTCTAGTTCAGTTTTATGAGTCCTTCATCATGGTACAATCTGAACATGAGTTTAAAAAGATTCATTGCATTCTACAAATTCTGATAATGAGAAAACCTCGAAGTAAATGTTCACGCCGATGAATATTCCCAGGCCATTAGACGGTATGCCCCTCGCGCGTTCCTGATGTAGAAATTTTCTATGATAAATAACGTATGGTATGCTTAAGAGGACTTATATTACCCGATGTCTAAGAGCGCAGATTTTCGCAGTAGAATATTTTAAAAGGAACGAGACAAAACTTGATAATCCGATCATATTAAACATTATGACATAATCTTTAGTCACTTACTGTTCTGTCTTCTAAATTTTTGGAAGAAATATTATAACATTTCTACATCTATTCTCATTTACCTCATCCGAATGTTTCGCTCAACCATCCGCAACGCTGGGCTTTACGCATGTATACCAGTGATCGTACGGGGTCAGATTTTCACCCCCGATCGGGGTCGGGGATGAAAAACCCCGGTTTTCGGGGTCGGGGTCGGGGTTGAAGATTAATTAACATTGCATGATTACATACCAATTTGAAAAGGATAAAAACGATACCTTCACTTGTTTGTAGAGCATACTAATAAAGCTGGTTATGTTCAACATTTTATTTTCATTCCAAGTTCAAGCATGGTTTTAGCAATTTAGCATTAGGTACTTTCAATTTTGATCACTAATCGCTCTCGCTTTTTCGTATTCTTCCACAGTTTTTTCATAACGGTTTTCTATGGCGCACTGATTGTAGAGGAGCCAATGGCGCGAAGCGCCGGAAATTTTCGAAAATTGTAACCGTTTTCATGTAGAATTTACGCCTTTTTATTGGCAAACAGTTCGGAAATCATAAGTGGCGGAAAGCATAAAGAAATTCAGTCATATTTTACCGCCCTAAGTCAATAATCGGCGGTACTAAGCGCAGGAAAATTTTGACGTTTTTACTCTTTAAACTCAATTTATACCGCTTAAATCATACAGAACAGATAAACTAATTGCGGCGCGAAGCGCCGAAAAATTTGTAAAAATTCCTAATCCTTTTACCTTTTCTGTCCTCCTAAAAATCTCTTTCAACATGTAGAACGAGATTGTACGGCTGGGGGCCTGGGGTGTCGCGCTCAAGCGCCACCAGCGAGGTCCAGAACAGAACCCCCGAAAATTTTGTAAAAAAGCACTCTACATAATTTTTAATTAGTAAAGTTAAAATTTTCGCAAATTGGCAAAGTCTCGGTTCTGAATTAAGTCCAAAAAACTCAAAATTGATGAACACCTCACAAAACTTCTGAGCTGAGATGCGTTTTTCGACCTCTGCTATAGTATATAGCGCAGCAACGGGTCGCAACCAATAAATCATTGAAAGATGTGCATATCAATGAGAATTTTGTTCTTACCATTTTCAGGCCCATTTGTGGCCTTCTTATTAACTAGTTCAGAAAACAGAAAATGCGCAAAAACACAAGAAAATTTGGCCTTTCCTTTCATTTAAAATAGAATTATGTGTCCTTGTAAAAGAAAGATAAACAAAGCAGAGAATAGATAAATTGGTACGCAAACATTTTCGCACTTTTACTATTATGTTCAACAAGCATGTGCAGTTTCATTCAATGAACTAATAGTGCATTAAATCACTAAAGTGCTGCGAAGTGCTGGATTATTTTAACAGATTCAAGCTTTTAAATTCATCGGATCTGTATAACAATAAATAATAATGACTCGGCGCGAAGCGACAGAAAATTTTGACGTTTGCGCCTTTTTAAACTCAATGTTATGGACACATTGCGCCAGAAAAATCAATATAATTTCTGAAAAATTCCGGGGGCATGTGCCTCCATTCCCCCCGGCTACGCCTGTGATTCCGCAGTAATTCCGGCGCACGTCATAATGGAAAATATGCGAACATGTATGTACGTCTTAACAACATGGCGACCAGGCGTACTTTTTATGAAATATCGCGAGTGTCGAGTTTAACATATTAATTTTGCCGGTGGATGAATCGTCCTAGTTCCGAATTTATTTGCTATTTAGACAATTCTTATATGTAGCAACAAATAAAATGCTATATTTCACCCCCGAAAAAAGGTTCAACCCCAACTCGAAAAATCATGCCCCCCGGTCGAGGTCGGGGTCCCCGTGCGATCACTGATGTATACATACATATATGTACTCAGCAAAGAAAAATGCTCCAATGGAACAAAAAGACGAACATACTTGGGATTACGGATTATTAAGGATGTAAAAGGAGGGAAAAATGCTGCTATGCATATATGCCTAAAGTAGCAAAAACTGTTAAAAATCAGACTTTCTCTATGACAACGCAAAAAATCGAAGTATATTCTTCGGCCTGCTGATTGAAATAAACTACTAAACCAAAAAACGATTGAAAAAACAGCAACATAGCTAAACAGTAGCTATGGGAAAGTAGATGGAGTAAACCAGGAGCGACTTTGCAAGCCAATTAAATGAGATAGCAAACATCGATGCATTCAAAACAATCTAACAAATTGTTGGCTTAAAGCAGTAGGAAACGCTTAAGCTTACGTAAAGCAGACTACATGTAGATACGCTTGCATGCCCGCAACGCTTGTATGCACTCAACTAATTGACGCCAGGTTCGCATGCTATAATGCTCATGATAACAAAATAAAACACCTTTAAATACAATCGCACTTACATAGTTTTCTATTATTCATAAAAAGAAGCAAGTCAGCGTTGCAGCTTGCAAGCAATTTACAAAAAGCATACATTTTACATTATGTTTACACAATCTTATGTGAAGCATTGAAAACTATTTAAAGAATGTTACATTTTTCAGAGGCCTCAGCATATACTTCGATTTTTTGCGTTGCTCAGAACAAGTCTGATTTTTAACAGTTTTTGCGACTTCAGGCATAAACATCGCAGCTTTTTTCTAGTCCCCTCCTTTTACACCCTTAATAATCCGTAATCCCAAGTACATTCGTCTTTTTTGTTTCATCGGAGCATTCTTTTTAGCTAATACCCTACTTTTAATTAGCATGTTTTGAGTAAATCACTTAGGGTACAGCATTATCTTTTTTAAACAAGAAAACAGATCAAATGGTTTCAGCATGAACTTTACGCAACTACTAGGTGTAAAGAACATTTACAGTAAGATTCGTAAACCTGATGTTACATACATAAAACATTAAAAAAATTAAGCTTCAGCAACGCTGTGAAACTAAAGTTAATCTTCAATGTAAACTTTACACAACTACTGTGTGTAAAGAAAACATACAGTCAGATTCGTAATCCTGACCTTACGAACATATTTTGAAGAAAATTAACGTTTTGCAACGCTCTGGAAGTAAAATTAAATTTGTGCTGTAAACTTTACACATTAACAATAACTGAATACTGCAAACTTTACACAACGACAGTGTAGAGAAAACTAACAATCAGACTCGTAATAATGATGTTACATACGAACGTTTTGAAGAAAAATTAAGCTTCCGCAAGGCTCTAGAACTAAAGTCAATTTACAGTGTAAACTTTACACAACCACCGAGTGTTAACAAGATTTTAGTCGAATACGTAAGTCTGATATTGTTCTGATATCACGATCAATATTAATGAGAATATTGAGTATGCACAATGGCCTGAAGACAAATAAATATTAGATGTAAACCAGTTTACATAACTGTTGAAAGTAAACATACGCGCCCTACTTTTCTTGATACATTTTTAGACTTGAAGTCATGTCCAGACTCATAACCAGAGAAGTTGCCATAAAAAAACAAGACAGAAACACGTTGAACACCCCCCCAATTTTGACTTTACACCTCCAGAAAAAGCTAAATATTGATGCAAATAAATGCAGTTTGCTGTGAAATTTACCCCTTACAAAATACTCTATTTTTATTCTATTCAACCAATCCCAACCTCTTAATGGAGAAAGCGGTGAACAAAAAGAACGGACAAAAACGTATTTTCCACAATCCACCACAATTGTAAACTTTAAAAATCTCAACCTAACTCAATTGAGTGTAAAGAAATTCAATTTGGGCCAGTTTGTAGCCTTTGAATCGTAGTACAATTGTATGTGGAAAACTTCTGTTCCGCAATATATTCGAGATATTTATTAATCAAAATAGTAGAAAAAAAGTTTTTTTCGCCCATTTAATACCCCTGATTTCGAGCTTTACACCCCCATAATAACTCAATATTGCGTTTTTTCAAACGCAGTTTGCTGCGACGTGTCGCCCCTAGAAGGTACTTTCTTCCAGTCATATTCAATTATCCCTACTTATATGCAAAAAAATTGGCGGAGAAATATTAGACAAAACCTGTTCTTCACACTACCCACTAGAGTGTAAAATTTAAGCACCTAGATCCAACTCCGTATTGTGTGTAAAAATTTGCTTGTAAGCACAAAGTAGCCCTTAAGCCGTAGTACGTTTCAACCAGAAAAAAATTTTAGGGACTTAAACCGGAGTTGTTAGCAGACATCAAAAAGGCAAAAACGCGACCAAAAGCTGTCTTTACACCCGCTAATTTTCACACTCCCCCTGAAGAACTATTGCGAAATTCAAAAAAACAAAAATGTGTATCTAGAGAATTCTATCCTCTATAATTCTATACTATCAAATTGTATGAGGCATTCAAAGAGAGTTGTGCACAAACTGGCTAAAAAACCGGTCAAAGATTTGTATATATTGTAACGCTACGCCAAAACTTTACACGTTCATTACATACCCGGTATTGAGTGTAAACAGAAACAAAAAACTCCATCGACTTTTCCAAATTATCTATCTTTAAAAAACCGCACTCTCCAGAAGTGTACCGTTACAGCTGTATGGGGAGTGGACATGTTGGGAATACCACCTAAGTATACATATTATAGGTACGCAACTACCTATGATAGTGTGGCCTATAAAAAAGGCCATACTCCGATGTTACAGGTCATAACTTCAGCTGATATACACATAAAACTTTAGGACCCGTTTCATAGGAAACATAAAAATGTCTTCTTTCATACTATGTGAAAAATTTTGGCCAGCTGCCAATGGGTCGGGCGCTGCCGCAATTTGTTTACACCCTACTCTGATTTTGTTTAAACGCCGAGTGTAATTGGTTCTGACATGAATTTGTCCTCTTTCCTTGATAATAATTTCAAGTTTTTACACATAGTAGAGCGCGTACCTACTCTAAACATGCATGCACATATGTAGGAGGGGGTGAGGGATTATAACACCCCTGAAGGGTCAGCCGGACAGGTACTGTGCGGCGATTTTGAGCTGATGGATCGTTTTTTTCATCACATTTGAGGTCAAAAGTAGTAAAATTGTGAAAATTTATCCAGCGCTTTGCGCCGGATTAGTACTTATAAGTACTTTTTACTCAATAAGCGCCCAAAATTGATAACTTATTGCATTTTTTAGCGTTAAAAGTGTTATAATGCAATCACAATAAACTAAAAATGCTTTTAAAATGCGATATTACCACGAAAAAAATTCTAAAGGCTATTTTGACCATTTTTATCTTTAAAACAGGAAAAAATCGTGAACGTTCAATTTACTTGCTTTGAATTTTTGGGATTTCATGCCCCCACTGCTGACCCTGACCTTATGCACCTATGCTGGATTTAAACAATGTGCTAATTAATTTTTTTGACTGCATATATTGTCAAAAAAGGATACTATGTATATACTCCGTATTGTGATATAATGCAGAAACTCCGGGTTTAAACATACCCATGTGAGGCGTAAACCAATCGCCCTAGGGCACGAATGGCCAAAATTTTATATGTGATGTAAACAAAACACGTTTATCTATCCAATGCAGCTGGTCTCATAACTCTCTGTGCATGATTGCCAAGTTACGATGTAACACCTAAAGTAGCTTTTTTTGTGCCACCCTACATGTACAGTTTGAAACTCCATTCTGATATTATAGCGGAATTTTCTAAGGCTCAGCTCGAACACCCGAATTTTCCGAAAGAAACTGAGAGGATTGTCTATTCCAACAGGCTTGCAGAAGCTTACTGTATCGTCTTCGTAGCCACCAGAGGCTACGATAGAAAAGGCACCCATTTTGCTGCCGTGAATGCCAGCGACGACCATTCGATGAATGCCAGCTTCGGCCAGCTGCATCTGAAATTGCCACGTGGTACCCACTTCGACACCTGGAATTGGCCCGAAAAAATCGGCGCCCACCTTAGTGCACCGTTTAGTGAGACCCTTGCATGCTTGGCCGCTATCCCATTTACGTTTGCACGTTCTCTTTATCGAAGGCATGTTTTGTTGGCGTTTGCTCAATTTCACCTGCGGTAAAAACGCCCAAGCGCCCAATATTTTCATCCAGAAAAGAGGCAGATTAGGCGCAACCATACATGTGTATGTAGGGCTCGATTCTTTGGGTGGGGGTCCCCGGCCAATTTTAAAAGGTGAGAGGGTTGATATCTCAAATTTTTGGTCAAAAACGGCAAAAAAATTAAATTTTATGCAAAAATCCGGGATGGGAGACGACCAGCTTTGGGTAGGTGAGGGGATCCACCATCCCTCATATTACATGTAAGGGCGGAATAATATTAGTTTTACAAAGTTCAGCTTAATGAAAAATGTACTGTACAAAAAATGCGTCGAGAATTGCTTTGGATTTTCTTGCTTTGTCCGTGTACAATGTAGGTCAATAAAAAAGCATGATCCATGCGAAGAATTTCAATTGTTCAAAAAGAAACTAAATCGATTTATTTCCGCAATAATCGATTTATTAAGCAAACCGAAAGGCTAATCAGTCCAACGCAATCATTATCGTTATTTTCTAAAATAGTAATTTTGAAAGTTAGCGCAAAATAGCAAAATTTCATCAGGCCCCGTCCGCTCCGATTACCATTTTCCATCTATTTTCAACTGAGCATAACTTTACACAGCTTCTCGTCTGGCTGCTCTCGAGCTGAGCTTGGCCTTCTCTTATCTAAGGATAACCGTGCTCATACGTGTAACGAACGGCGCAAAATGTTGGTTAGGGATTCACCAGCAATTTTTAGGGAGGGGCGCGATTGACCACCAATTTTACGACCGAAAAATACATAAAAATGGCTAAAAATACAATTTTTTCAGAAAAATCGGTTGGGGGGGGGGTGGAGACGATCAATTTTCGGTGTGAAGAATACCCACCCCTGTTATATTTATGAATATACTATTAAAACACGAAATTTCCAATATTAAGCAGAAATTAGTAGCGCTTTGCGCGTACATAAGTCCTTAACAGATACACATACATCTTGCTTCAAACGCAGTCATTTGGAATACATATGTAGGTGCACAAGGTCAGGGTCTGCAGGGGATGGGTGAAATCCCAAAAATCCAAAACAGTCAAGTTAATGTTGATGTTTTTTGCTGTTTTAACGATCACAATGGTCAAAATAGCATATAAAACGTTTTTTCGTGGTAATATCGCATGTTAAAAACATTTTTAGTCCAGTTTGACTGCATTAGATCACTTTTAATACTGAAAAATGCAAAAATTTATCAATTTTGGGCACTTTTTGAGTAAAAAGTACTTAAAAGTACTAATGTGGCGCGAAGCGCCGGAAAATTTTTTAACCATTTTACTGCTTTTGACTTCAAAAATGATGAAAAAAACGTTCCATCAGCTCAAAATCGCTAGACAGTATCTGTCCGGCTAACCCTTCGGGGAGGGGTAATACCCCCGCCCTCACTCCTCCTATGCGCACGTATGATTTGGAATCATCCATAAGCGAAAGTTTGCAAGACTTCACGGTGATTTCTGCCTAGACATAATATAAAATTTTCGTAGCGCGAAAATTGAGCCTACGTACTTTTTCACCAGCCTTCACAACTTTCGAATGATCAATGCGGCAGTCGGGGCAGTAGAAATCATCTTCGGGTACAGTTAAAAGGGGCGGATCCAGACAAAAAATATGATAAGCTTCGTCGCACTCTTCGCATAATAAAATTTTGTCGTCGTCGTGTCCAGATTTGCACTTGACACACCGACAGTAATTGCACACTTTCTTTTCGTCGTAGCAATAAGAGCATTGAAGCGTAGTCCCTGAAAAAACAGCAATTAATAATCGCGCTAACTTTGAAAACAAGCACACAAACAGCACTGAACATGCACAACATGAGAATTTAACGGGGGGACTCATACAAGTAAGAGGGGAATGGGGGATCCCCACCCAAAGTCGGCCGTCCCCCGCCTCCTCTCAAATACAGAAAATTTTTGACTACCCCGATTTTTTGTAAAAATTGAATTTTTTAGCCGTTTTTAGGTGCTTCTTGGCCCTTTCAGGCCAAAGTTGGAGGTCATTTGAAACCCCCCCCATAAAATTGACCGGTGACCCGCACCCAAAATTTCGAGCCGACACATGTATGGAGGACTTGAAATTTTAATGTGCCTTTTTTGGGCCCATAATTGGTGGATACACGTCAAAAACATCGTTTTCTGTGCTTCTGAAGATGTTCGTTTTTTAGAGCGGAAAACATAAAAAATTGGACCAAGTATCAGAAAAAACTAGTGAAAAGAAATAGGAAGTGCGGGAATCAGCAAATCTTTTAGACAGATAAAACAAGCAGTGCGAGCTGGCCTTCTGAATTTGATGGGACTAAACTTTTGAAGTCAGATATCTCAACATCTACTCATAGATGGACAAGAATAATCATGTTTTTGAACGTTTCTCAGCGAAGAGAAGAAAATTTTTTGAAAAAATAGGAAAATTTAGATTTCACCTGTCATCAAAAATTGTGTCGTTTAAAATGGCCACACAGACGAGTTCTCAACATTAAATACACCTCGATCATACATGACCTAGGAACGGGGTTTCAACCCCCCATAATTTTTTCACCCACCCAGAATTGGCGAATTTTTTGGAAGTTCCCAAAAGTTTTCTAAAAATTTGTTGAAAAAATGCTTTTTTAAGCGCTTTTAGCTATCTAATTGCTCAAAAGTGCCAAATTTTCGGCGCTTCGCGCCATTATACTCATGTTCGACAATATTTTGTTCAATTTGTTCCGAATTTTTCGATTTTTTTCGAATTTTTTTTATGCTCTAGTAAGATAGAGCATCGTCAGAAACGCCGGAAAGAATTTTCTGACGCGTACTTGCCATTTTGGACCCAAAAAAAGCACTTTATATTTTAACCCCCCTCCCCCACAAACTCCATACTGTGCATGTATGATCTCGACCCTGCAGAAAAATTGTTTATTTTGCTTTTTACCCAATTCAGGTAGATTGCAAACAAAATCAGAATGAAAAATAAATAGTTCTGCATGAAGCGTCAGACAATTTTGACTCATTTCGTCATTTTATTCACAAGCATGGGCTACGATTTGGAAGACAAAAGTTAAGCAACAAACAATAAATTTGGAGCGAAGCGCCAAAAATTTTCAGCCTGTTATCTCAAAAGTATGCTAAAATCCATTCATGCGATTTTTTAAATATGTAGGTATGCTTCAAGAATTTTCGATTTTCCTTTGAGGGACCCATGTAAAAAATACAGATATTTTCAAAATATTCAGGAGGATTAGTCCCTAGTCCCCCCACAGCTACTTGCCTGAATACTAGTGTAAATAAGGAAAATTGAAAATATCCCAACAAAGTTAGAAATCATATTACGAGACTAAATGCATGTTTATATAATTCTACTTATAAAAGAATTTCAGAGACCAACTTAAGTGTGAAATTTAGAGTGTTTATGCGCATTTTCTCCTGCTGATCTCACAGACTGTCTAATCTAAGGGTCTACAGTAAGACTGTCTAATCTTAGCATCTACAGTAAGACTGTCTAATCTGAGCATCTACAGTACCATGGGCGAGCAAAAGCGTACGCCAAGCGATGCGACTCACTTAGTTTTGAGTTTTCACAATTCAATGGTCGTTCACTTAGCAATTGATGACCCTCGAATAAATAAATCTCGTCAATCTTCGTAATCTTGCGCGAAGCTAATATCTTTCCGTCTCTTAATGCGTGTATTTTTTAGTCAAATGACAACACGAATCAAAACTGCGCATACGCATTAAAGTCGATAGCATTGTATCAGGAAATATAATTGCATAAATGTAGCAGGGGATGGAGACACACATCACCCCAGAAAAATTTTCTTTCTGCAGAGAAACCCCCCCCCACAAAATTAACGATTTTTCACAAGTTTACAAAATTTTCCTGAAAATTCGTAAAAAAGTGCTTTTCTTAGCGTTTTTAGCTTTCAATTTGCTCGATAGCATCAAATTTTCGGCGCTGTGCGCCATATACTCATGTTTAACCTATATATTGTCCAGTTTGTTCGACTTTTTATTGTTTTTTCGAAATTTTTTAAATGTTTTTATGCTTCAGAAAGATAGAGCATCGTAAGAAACATCAAAAACAATGTTTTTGACGCGTACAACTATTTTTGGTCCTAAAGAAGGCACATTCAAAAATTCACCCCGCAGAATCCCCACACTGCACATGTCTGGATGGGGATCCCCAACCTAAAGTTGGTCGCCCCCCATCCCCCAAAAGCGATACAATTTTTGACCCCCCACTGGGAAAAAATCAAATTTTTTGACCGTTTTTAGGTGTTTTTTTGCCCTTTTTTGACCGAAAATCGGAGGTCATTTGCCCGTTCCTCCCTCCACCCAGAATTTCGACCCCTTACATGTATATATTATAATAGCAATATTTATCTTTATTCATATTGCGTATGGATGCGGAATGAATGACAGAAACTAAAAACAAATTTAAAGCAATCTTTGACATTTATTAACAACTATCGAAATAGCCGTAGATGATCTTGCGGAAGCAAGGTTGAGATGGGGGTTTCAACCATCACCAACCCCCAGAATTCTCGATTTAAAAAAACAGTAGAAAATAGCCTAATTGAAGCGCTTTTGTCAATGTATTAATTCAAAAGTTACAATTTTTCCGACGCTCCGCTCCAAACAGCCATTTTTTGCTGTATTTTATTGAATTATATTGAATTTTCGGGAAATGTTTTATGTTCATATCGTCTGGAAATTCACCAAAAATGGTGACAAAACGCAAGTTTTTGCCAGAAATAGGAATTCAAAATTTTTTGACTTCGAGGATGAGAAACAACCGACATTGGGTGGGGGATTCCACTGCACTTTATGTTACATGTATGACCCCAATCAGGACCGTATTTAGGACAGCTGGGAAGGCGGTCCCCCTTGGACGTGAAAAAACTTTGGCAAGTAAGATAGTGCGCGGAAAGATGAGAAATTTACATCGGTTTACAATAAAACCGTCAAAGTTAAAGCGCTTGGCGCCATATTAGATGTATTTTTTATAGTTATATCTCAAGCGCGACATAAAAATGACACTCTTCACAGTTGTGACAAAAGAGTGATTTATGCATCTTTCTAAATGCTTTTCATTTTTTAGTATGTAGCTGAACATTTTCTTACTGTATTCAACCTTTTTATCTTCCGCGCTCCTATAATTTTTAAATGTATTCGTAAGATATTTTAGAAAAGCTCGTCGAAACGTTTTAGCCTCAACGAGTGAGCGAACATGTTACTCAGTCACGTAATCTGTCAAAATACTTTAATCAAAAACTGTACAAAGGCTGACGTATTTTGCAGTCAACAGTCTTTATCGTAAGCGAGTAAAGCCAGAACTATATCAAGCTGCAGAAGCGAATTAAAACGAGGGCCAAAGTCAACGCCCTGACAAGGCATAAGCTCCTCGGGGCAAGCTAAATTAAGAAAGTAAGTAAAACGTTGAATAAAATGACGAAAGCTCCGATCGAAGGCGGAGAGAAGTTAGCGAAATAGTTGAGTCAGTAACGCGATCAGAAGTCAGAAGCAGTCGGATCGGATCGGAAGGAGCGAGTAAACTTTAGTGAACGAAATAATCGGACGTTATAAGAGTTGAACAGTTTTTCGGAGCTAAGGAGCGAAATTTAAGCGTTAACAATCGAGACGAGCAAACGACATATGTCTAACCGGTAAATGATTCGCGTTTCGTAAATTATACATTCAAATTGACGTACTTACCTATTTTTGTTCATTTTTTCTCCTAATAAAGCATCAAAACCTAATCGGCTCTTTTCTTTTGTTACCAAGGCGTAACATTTTCTGGCGATCGCGCTTTTTCGTTAACCTGTGATCTGTCGTAACGCAGGCATAATCAAATCGATCAGAATTTTGCTTATTTCGATAATTTTCATATAAAATCGTAAAACTGACTAAACGAAAATCAAAGTCAGAAAAAGTAAAGTTAACCGTTTTCGACGAATTTACGGAAATAATTAAGAACGCTGAAAAATCAGTTTTGGTAGATAACGAACATATAAGAAGTATGCCATCAGATAGTGATAAAGAGGAAAATGATCGTTATATAAATCTAACGCGTGCAATTGATCGCATAGATGAAAAAATTTCAGAAATGAGCACGGACAGACCCCGAGACAGCATACTTGTAAATGAAATGCGACGCATAGGCATTAGAACGAATGGCATTTTACCAATAAGGCAGCCAACATTATTCACAGGAGCTCTGGGGGAATGTTTCACTGAGTGGCTCGAAAAGTTGGAAAAATTTATGATTATAAACGGAATAAGACCAGAAGACGATGAAATGCGCCAAGCTTTTCTCGAAGCGCATTTATCAGGTTCAGCATCAGCAGTTTTTGATGATATTAAACGTAGAGAAAATCCAACTGATTACGAGAGTTTAACAGAATTATTAGCTGGGCGATTCCCCGCTGGCCGCGATAGTGATGTTCACCAGCAGCTCTTAATCGAAAGAAAACAGAAGCGTACAGAAAGCATAAATGAGTACATAACATCACTCAAGAAATTAGCACGAGCCGCATACCCAGATTTAACAGAAGATGCACGTAATCTAATCGTAAAACCAATTTTTCTTAGAGGTATGTTAGCTGAAATCAGAGAAGGAATCAAATATCGTGAATTTACATGCTTAGACGATGCATGGAAAGCAGCTTTATATGTTGAATCACAACTAGAACGTGAAGAACGTGTTTATGCTAAAGATTACTTAAACACAATTTCTAATTCCAACGTAAAAACCGAGCTTGATGCAATAAAATCAGAACTGCGACAGATCAAGCAGTTGATACTTTCTAATCAGAATAATTTGATCGACAGAGAGCGATGTATTTATTGCAAACGAACGAATCATAAATCAGATTTTTGCTGGTTCAGGCCTCAAATTAAGCCATGCGAGATATGTGGCCGCAGAAATCACGTAACAACTGAATGCAGATCGCTACTGCATAATGGTGAACAGACAGGCATTCATACACAGCAGCGACCGAACGCCTCGCATAATATGATAAACAGAGACATCAGAACATTCAATCAGTCAGTAAATATTCGACAAAATAGGAAAGTTAGCACAAACGTGACTAACGAAGATCAGTTAGATAACGACGATCCGAATCTCATTTATCAGTCTCGTAACGAAGTACCACCATCAATGGTGCTAAAATCGAACAGAATGATGATAGCTAAAAATCAGAACGTGAATTCCAACGGGCGGACTTCAAACCGTGAGCGAATAAGCTCATTTACGAATAGTTTTAGCGTTTTAACACCTCAGTCGGAAAGTCGAAGTACAATGACAGAAAGTCAACACGAAATAATGCGTGTAAATCTTAACGCTATGAATACGTCACAAATGCATAAACAACATGCAGATACAGAGGGCTCATTGCAGCCTGGCACCAAAAATTATAACCGTGCCTTTAGCAGAACGGCTTCATTGTGTAAAAATACAGGACCGCAAAACAAAATCGGATCTACGTCACGAACTGTAACTGCGAATAAATTAAACTTAATGCAGAAACCGCTGATGAAATTTAGAAAGCCGAAGCATGAGAACGATCATATCTCTGCTAATGCTCTACATATACGCTTATTTGAATTCAAAATATCTGCAGCCACGTGAAATATTTTACGCGTTTTACTCGAGCAGACCCTCGATTATACGTGTTTCAAAAATTCAGAACGTGCATGAAATACCTGCAGTAGTGGAGTTGCATGCAAAAATGGCTAACCATAAGTTTATAGTCAGAGCAATTACGGATTTCGCTAGATCGCCCAATCACTCAGATTTCGTTGAATTTTCGCATAAGCCTCTAAAATGCAGAAAAACGAAAACCGTAAAGCCGTTCCGTAAAAAACAGATTAGACTGACTTCGAGTTATGAATTAATGCAAAAATGTACCCCAATTAAAATTCGAACTCAAACGAAGCAAAAATCGTTTCCAAGTAAAACAGTGGGCACCAATCGAGATGTGCCAGGCACACCTGCATCTGTAGGTGCTGCCCACATGCCATGCCGAGCTCCATCAGAGCTCAGCCCATCGGGGCCGACTTTCTTGGGATCAAACCACCTCGATGATCGAATTGGATTGATGACCCACACCCGTCGCCCAAGGGATACAACCTTCACCCATAGCCGCGTCGAACGAGGGCGTTCGACTTTTGAAGGGCCGGCATGTGACAAAAGAGTGATTTATGCATCTTTCTAAATGCTTTTCATTTTTCAGTATGTAGCTGAACATTTTCTTACTGTATTCAACCTTTTTATCTTCCGCGCTCCTATAATTTTTAAATGTATTCGTAAGATATTTTAGAAAAGCTCGTCGAAACGTTTTAGCCTCAACGAGTGAGCGAACATGTTACTCAGTCACGTAATCTGTCAAAATACTTTAATCAAAAACTGTACAAAGGCTGGCGTATTTTGCAGTCAACAGTCTTTATCGTAAGCGAGTAAAGCCAGAACTACATCAAGCTGCAGAAGCGAATTAAAACGAGGGCCAAAGTCAACGCCCTGACAAGGCATAAGCTCCTCGGGGCAAGCTAAATTAAGAAAGTAAGTAAAACGTTGAATAAATGACGAAAGCTCCGATCGAAGGCGGAGAGAAGTTAGCGAAATAGTTGAGTCAGTAACGCGATCAGAAGTCAGAAGCAGTCGGATCGGATCGGAAGGAGCGAGTAAACTTTAGCGAACGAAATAATCGGACGTTATAAGAGTTGAACAGTTTTTCGGAGCTAAGGAGCGAAATTTAAGCGTTAACAATCGAGACGAGCAAACGACATATGTCTAACCGGTAAATGATTCGCGTTTCGTAAATTATACATTCAAATTGACGTACTTACCTATTTTTGTTCATTTTTTCTCCTAATAAAGCATCAAAACCTAATCGGCTCTTTTCTTTTGTTACCAAGGCGTAACACAGTGCATTTAAAGAAAAAACATTTTTTTGTCAAAAGTTCAAATTTTATGAGCTCAAAGGATAGAGCAAGTTAAAAAAAGTAGAAAGATGTGGTTTTCACAAGCTAAATGTACGAAATTTCCGAGATATTAACCAACTTACTTCGGGTTGCCCCCCGACCGAATCATGGATACGGGCATACATGTAACAGGGGGTTCGGTGGGTTCTCCACCCAAGGTCGGACGTCCCCCCACACACACCCCTTAAGTCAGAGAATTTTTGACCCCACCCGATTTTTGGAAAAACTTGTGACTTTTTGCCGTTTTTAGGTGTTATTGTAAGCTTTTTGCCCAAAAAATTGGAGGAAATTTACCCCCCCCCTGAAAAGGGCCGAGGACCCCCTCCCAAAATAATGTAACATTACATTTATGGATACGGGCCTACCCGATCCGTACGTGCATGTCTTTCCACTTATGCTAACAGTTATCGAAAAGTTTCTCACCTTAAAATCAAATCGCAAATAAGCACTTTTTCGCGTCTGTTTTCAATCTTATCGACAAAACGTGCGCAATACCATTCTCCAAGTCGACCAGGCGCTTCAACATTGTAATTGACCAATAAAAATGAGGATGATGGTTCAATGACGTCAAAAGAAATTGATCGGTGGGCTCTTGGAACTAATCGTGACAAACAAACTATGTCGGTAGACTTCCCGTAACTGCAGATTAAGCGAAAAATAATGATTGCCAGATAAAACCGAATCAAGTTGACTAAGTTCATTTATTGCGACGACAAATTAGGTAGGCAAGGCATTTTCAAAAGTAGCATAATCATCTTACACGTTGAGTACATATCGTGCAGATTTGAAAAAATATGTTAAAGTATCCGAATTAAAAATAATTATAATTGAATTAATAATTAAAATTTAAAACAATGTCAAAAAAATCTTGCCATAGACTGCTAGTAACAGCTGTCTGGAACAGTACGAGACGTTGTAAACGACTGGAAATTTCGGTTGGGTCTCCGACTATGTTTAGAGGGGAGGGGGTAAATGACCGCCGATTTCTGGCCAAAAACGGCCACGAAACACCTATAAGTAGCCAAAAAATTCATTTTTTAGCCAAAAAATCCATTTTTTCCAGAAACCGCAGGGGGAATGGTCAAAAATTTTCTGACATTGGAGATGGGGGACAACCAACTTTGGGTGGGGTATCCCCCATCCTACCCTGTTAGCCACATGGAAGAGGATGATGAGACAGATAAATAGTCATACAGTTGAAGGTGATTGTAACATTATTTTTTATCACTTACAATAAAACGTCTTTGAGATCTTTCTTCAGCTTCTGAAATGCAATTTTTTACGCAAAAAAATGCAATTTATCGAACAAAATAAGTGCTTTAGACGGTGTTGTCCGTACCGACAGCAGGGGCGGATTTAGGGGGGAAGCGAGGGGGGCCGCCCCTCCCCCATTGGCCCAAAATTACGGATTTTTGAGCGATTTTTGGGTTAAAACGGCTAATGTTTCCGCCCAAGTCAGGGTTCCACCCCCTTAGGGGTACCGCCCCCTAGGAAAATCCTGGATCCGCCACTGACCGACAGACAACAAAAATAAAACTGCATAAAGAATTAATAATTTCTCAGTTGAGTAAACAGTCCACCTTGAAAATTTCGATAATTGACCTACACTGTTTTGCGCTAATCTACAAAATTTTCTAGTATCACTTTGCGTCCTGTGGAAATCGATTGACATTTACTACCAATTTTCTAAAAAAAACTTTATAGTCTCATAGCTGAAAATTCTGAAAAAAATTTTGGCGGAAATTCCACCCTTTACCCCCAGGATACGGGCGCGAATATATCCGCGTAATAATTCATTATTATCAACCTTTCGTAAGTGCAATGATAAAGGAGGTTATCTTGCAGGGCCTGATCAAGGTTAATATTTGGATCTCGGTTTTCATTTGCACAATTGACGGTTATCTTTGAGACTATCGCCTCATACCACGCGCCATTTTCTAAGCATTGTACGTCAACTCTGTCGCCAACTTTATGATAATACGATGTATTTAATTCGACACTGTCCTCCTCTGCGAGCTCACCGATCGATCCGAATTTTCCTTAATCCTCGTAAATTATAAAACCATATAAAGAAGGAAAGCAATGCAATGAGGAATCATAGGTGAAGCCAGTGGCGGATCTAGAATTTCCGTAAGGGGTGCGATACCTCAATTTTTCTAAAAACAGTCGAAAATAGGTCCAATTATGTAATAATAATAATAATAATAATAATACTAATACTAATAATAATAATAATAACTATTATTATTTATTATTATTATTATTAGGTAATATTATTATTATTAGGTATTATTATTATTATTATTATTATTATTATTATTATTATTATTATTATTATTATCCAATTTATTCACGTGCGAATTAGGTAGCGTTTTTCGGCGTTTTTTGTCGCCTACTTTTATTTAAAATTGCTTTGGCGCAATATTTTTTTCTCAAAAAATTAAAATTTTTTCACAATTTTGTGCAAAAAAATCATTAAATATTTTTGACTTTGGCGAAAGTCTGGCGCGATGTGCCGGAAAATTTACGAAATTTAGGCGGTAGGACGTTCAGAGGAATGAATTACTACTCGATTTCCTGTATTTGTAGCATTTGATGCGAAGCGACGAAAATTTTCAATATTTATGCTTCGAAATAAAAGAAAGTTATGCTAAAATAGCTGTTCCTGCTCTTGAAGTCGTTTTAAAAACCCTTCTCCACAACAGTCAAAAATCATTGCAAATTGCATATCCATGCTTTATCTCGCTATGTTGGGCAATGGGGAGAATTGATCAGGCGCAAAGCCCCGGAAAGTTTTGAGTTTAATAGCTCAAAAACAAGCTAAAAACCTGTTGTGACGTTGTTTTAGACGCTATTCGCCAATTTTCCATGTTTACCTTTGGGAGAAGCTTGAGAGAAGCGAGATATTTTTTTTCATTTCGATATTACCCGGCTCTCTGACTGCCAGGGATACAGAAAGAATGCTAAAAATGCCCTCGCTTTTTCAGCTGGAGGATCTGAGATGACGCGCTTAAAAGACCCGGGAAAATATTGCAAAATGAAATGTTGAATCGTAACGTTTAAACTTTCACAAAATCGGCCAAATTACGGTTCTAAACTCAACCTAAAATTAGTTCGAATTAGCCAGCTCCTTCATCCGTACAAACCATTACAAACTCTTGCTGTGAAATGCATTCTGAAATACAAACCGAAACGAAACGAAAAATTGCCTAACCGGCACAAAATGGTTTTCACACACGTTTAACACGATGTCCAACCAGCTTCGCCAATAAATAGTACCTTAAATCACTAAATTTGAGTCAAGCACTGGAGTATTTTAGCTGATTCAAGATTCTAAACACAATATTGGAAAATTCAACAAAAAATAATGATAATTCGGACCGAAGCGCCAAATTTTTTTGACATTTTGCGTTTTGAGCTCAATTTTGGGTTGGGGGCGGCCGAACCCTCACCTCCTGGATCCGCGCCTGATAACATCTGTAGCCTGTCGTCATAACGTAAATAAAGACTGAGCGCTCGTTAAAATTTATATCATTTTTTATCTTTGAAACTTAATTTAGTAGCCTTTTTGAAAACAAACAATAGAAAAACGTGCATACTACAAAAGTAAATTTTTGACGTTTTATCCCTTTAAGCTCAATTTTAAAGCTTCCATAAGATAGGAAATATAGAAATTATATCTGGCACGAATCGCAAGAAATTTTCGATATTTTTATCCCTTTAAGCTCACTTTTGTAGTTTTCCGAAGATAGACAATGCAGGAATTTTATCTGGCACGAAGCGTCAGAAAAATAGGACGTTTTTACATTTATTTTTAAGCTCAATTTCGAACTTTTTTGAGGATAAGGAATGCAGAAAATTTGCTGGCAAAACATTCAATTGGAAACAATTTAAATATGAATCAAATAATAATTTTGACTGAATTAATGGCGCAAAACTCCGAAAATTCATGCATTTTCCTGTTAAAGAGCGTAAGAATAGTTTCATAGCTTAAAATTAAAAAACTTTTATTGGGAATTCCCCTACGACCTTTACGCCGTGGATGCGTACCTGCGTGTATGTATGTATTACAATTAACCTTGTTGCAGAGGGTCTAAATCGGCAACAGTCCGGATCGTAACAGCAATTACATCTCCGTCTTTGATACCATATTCGAATAGCGTACAACCGTCTACTAATTCTTTCCCACGACAAAACAATCGTAAACAATGGTTAGCGGCATCAAAAGAGAATCTAGCGTACGCAAAAAGCCTAATTTCCTCGACTGTTGCTTGTCGGCTCAACGAATCGACAACCGCAGATTGGTTGGTTATCGGGTTTTTCAAGATGAACATATGCAGAAAACCGATCTTAAAAAATTTAGGTGCAAGCACTGACGGCGTTGATAGACGTGCATGACGCGCCTGGGAACTAAGGAATTCAACATCGAAAACAGTTCATCACCAACCTCGTAGAACACAAGTTCACAGAAAACTCTAATGGGACCAGCAAATTTATTGTAAGGGCCTTTCTTTTTAAGTCAAATGCGGAAACTATAACAATAGCCAAGATGCTTTTATTCGGTATGACTAAATTTCATAGTATTTTCCAGCCCCTTTTAACTCGTTTCTTCACTTTTATCAGTAAAAAATATTAGAATCACACGTGCACACTGGAGGCATACATGGACAGAGACCGTTCTTCCCATTAATACCAGCTGCCCATTTTTTGTTGGTTGTCCTTTTACAGAGCGGTTGTTTGGTCGGTTAATTGGTTGCTCAGTGATTGATTAGTCAATTATTGTTTATTTGACTGTTTGCTGATATTAGTTGGTTAGTTATTGACTGATTGGTTAACTGACTACCTACCTGATTTTCGAGTTATTTGCAAATTTTTCTCTAGATTCATCTTCGTTTTTCTAATTAAGTGACTGATTAGTCAAATTTAGAGTAATTTTTTAGTATTTAGTATTTTATAATTTTTTTGATTTTAATGGCATTCTGCAAAACGTCCATTGATATTGCACGTCTTTCCACCCCATTGATACCAGATTGAATAAAGTTATATGGTTTGTCCATATGAGACCGGTATTCTCTTCCCTACCAAGACTTCTGAATAGCTTACCCCTCTCAGGCCATTTTTAGACCAAAACCTACTGCTCGAACCATGAAAAAGCGTCAGACGTCTAAAGGTATTATTTCAAGTACATGTCTATTTTTCGAGGTGCGCTTAAGTGCGCCACCCCAGACCTCCTCAACCCTAGAAGAGAGGGTGTAGGTGTCCCTTGGAATTTCCTCATATTCAAGGCATCTGGGTAGCAAAATTTACAATGTGTAGCTCTAGTGACCGTACAACGTTTTTTATTCATCCTTTGGTCCCCTTAGGTTTTTAAAAAATTTTGGCCGTGCACCCCCTCCCAAAACAAAATCCTGGATACGGGCCTGATTATTTTAACTGAATGGTAACAAAGAGCTACAAGCATTTGTCGCCATGAAAAGATTATCTATTCGCAAATGTTTCTTGTCAATATAAATTAAACAAATGCAGAAAATTCGCCGCACTGTAAAGATTGCGTTTTTTAAAAAGTTGCTCAGCATGACAAGACAGACCTTTAAAGATTCGCCTCTCATGCATTTAAGGATTTTCAGTCATTCTAGCATGAAAATATAACAAAATTTCCGCACTTCGCGCCAGTCTATTTATCTATTTATCGGCTGAATTTATAACCAAAGTCCAGACAATTTTATGAAAATTTTGACGTCAACATTCACGATTTTATAGCTCATTTCGCAAAATTTTCTCGGAGCTCTGCCCCAGACCCCGCTGGGGGAGAAGGCGCTTGAGCGCACCACCCAAGAGTTCTCGGCCACAAATGGTGAGGTTTTCTTTTGCCTTCTCTCTAATCTAAGGTCATACCCGAGCAGTAAAACTTGCAAAGCATTAGTTGTAAAAAATAAAAAAAATTTTTCTTCGCATTTTATACGTTTTTATCGACTTTTAGGATAAGAAAGATTTTTGACTTCCTCATTGTTAGGAAAAATCCTGGCTATACCTATGCTTTAAAGTTAAGCGGCTGAACTTTATCCCGAATTGAAGTGTGCTAATACAAACCTATTTTGGCGGTCTTTTTAATAGGTAAGATGAGCGCATAAGGAGATTGAGAGAAATCGGTCTAGTCAGAGAGCACAAAATCTACTTTAATCATACATGTAAAGGTAGGATGGGGGATCCCCTATTCAAAGTCGGCCGTCCCCCATCCCTCAAAGCCAGAAAATTTTCTCCCCTCGATGTTTGGAAAAAATTGAATTTTTGACCGTTTTTGAGTATTTTTGGCCGTTTTAGTCAAAAAAAAAATTCCAGGTCATTTACCTCCCTCTCTGAAATTGGTCAAAGATCCCCATCCAAATTTTCAAGCTGTTGCATGTATGACTGTAATAGGTTAGTATTTTGGCACTTCATTTAAGTAGGTAGGTTAGGGTAATAGGTAGTTTAGCAGGTAAGGAAAAATTTTCTTCGATTTTTTTCTAAATTGAATTGAATTTGGTCAATTCTAGAACGGCGATCACGAGTATGAGATCTGTTTTTGTTACAGTTCAGTGTTTTTGCAGTCATCCAAATTCTAAAACATTTCAAACATTTTTCCTAACTCAGTCGATGCTTGAGCTTGAACTACAGTGTTACTTCCTTTAGATAAGGCTTTAGGCTTAGTTATCATTATTGTTATTAATATTACTTAAACAGCTGATTTTTGCAGAAATAAACAAAAATTAATGTTAAAAAAGCGAAATAAATAAAATCTGAATAACAAGACAAGAAAATATTTATGGTCCAGAAAAATACACGAAATTCGTTAAAACACAAATACATGAAAAAACAGCGACTGAACAAAAGGACATGAATAACTTTAGCTGTGATAAAAACGGATATCATATTTAGACCAATGTATAACAATCAAACATAATTTGTCAAATTCAGAAAAAGTTTGAACTGACCTGAACCGAAATAGTTTATTGCTGAAAACGCGACAATTACGAAGGATGTAAAAGAGTAATAAAACGTATGGCCAATAGAATAAAAGCGTGCAGCAAAAGGCGACGAGCAAGCAGGGTAGGCAAGGCTGGGTTTTTTTAACTTGGGTTTTTTGGGTTTTTTGGGTGCAAGAAATCGTTGGGTTTTAAGTTTTTTTGGTTTTTGGGTTTTTTATTCACAGGTTAAGAATTTATTTGTAATGAAATTAAATACTGTGTATTGTCAATGTTTTTTGTATCATGGTTGTTCCTTTTACAATTGCTTGCGATGCGATGCACGAGGTTAAGTGTCCATCCATTCTCATCCTCTCATCCTTCCTGTTGCTGTTTTTCTCCTATAGTATATACTTTTCAAATGAGAAAAGCCGCCCAATAAAGGCTATGTGGCAATGTGGCATGGATTTTTCTACTAATATGGCAAATTTTTTTGTTTTTTTCTTGAGGCAGAGCAGAATTTATGAATAAATTTCAATATTCTGCATTTAAAAATTGCTCTGCCCAATTTTTCATTCTGTTCACACAGCAGACAAGCAAAACTTGTGAAAATTTGCGAAATGGTGAACTTCCAAAAATACTACTCCTGCCCGATTTTTCGTTCTTTTTACTTAGCTGCTACGGAGTAGAGCCAGATCTCTAGTACCCTAATATTCTGATATTGTTCTTGAACATTTGACTGTATTTAAGAGACAGATGCATATGTATAGGTATGTGGCATGGATTGTGCTTGTGAATGACCAATTTTGTTGTTGAATTTTGTTTATTACCTGAATAAAGTTGTTGTTTACTTGTTTTGTTTTGTGTCTTGAAGCTGTTGAAGTATTCTCAGCTACTATCTATAGCTCGAGCTAGAATTTTTATACAACACATAAAAAACCCTTAAAAAACCCAAAATTCGAAATTTTCAAATCTGGGTTTTTTCCATCCCTGCGAGCAAGTCATGAAAATGACGATTCAAGCCCGCCCTCTAATAAATTTGGATAAGTCGACATCAATTAACCTAGATTTGAACATCTTTAACTTAGGTAGATGATTCCACATAGATATACATATATGAAACTGTTCATCAAACAATCAAGTTTAGATTGTAGAAAACATGACTTTGCGAACAGGGTGACTAAAATTTGGAACATTCTCCCGCAGAATACAGCTGACTGTAATAACCCAATAGCTTTTAGGAATATGATTTCGGAAATTGATTTTAGTGTTTATCTTAAGGGGCGCATGTAAGAGCATGTGCCTTACGCTCCTGGTACCATTGCATTATCTGTTGCTTTATGCACATACTTTGTTTTATGCAGATTGTGTATTATGTTCACATTGACAATGCATTTTTTCCTACTTTTTATGTGTTTTCTTTAATACTTTTACCGAATAAATTTTCTTCTTAAAATTTCTTCTTCTTAAAAAAATCGTATTTTTGTAAATTAGAACGAACGAGAGGAACAACTAGCTTAAAACGACTTGTGCAGCGAGTAGTATTTTTATTAACCACAAAAAATCTGTCATGGAAAGACAAGATTTTTGACTGATAATTTGATAGCTAGAGAATAATGCACAACATTCTCAGAGTTGCCAAGTGCTCTTGTCAAAAAAATTCCTATTTTAACCTCAAACTGCCTAAACCCCCCAACCAATGGTTGAGCATAGGCGCGAAAAATCGGCATTGGTGTAGCTGGTTCACATATGTATTAAGATAGCCACGTTATAAGTACGTATACAGCAAGTATTATCTGGTGAAAGCTGCAACCTAAGTGCTTTGATTTGAGTCAAGTCGAAAACAAATAAGGCAGTCATTAGATTTTTCCAGTAAATTCATGTAACTGACCAAAATGTTGGTGCCAGCGTTTAAAATAAGCCTAAGTAATGGGATGCAACTCGCGTCGCTCGCTCCGCTCGTCACATCCCATTACTCAGGCTTATTTTAAACGCTGGCACCAACATTTTGGGGTATCATTCGAGAAAAATGAGTTTCGGAACCAGCGAACCGCTGATTGGAGAAGCATAGAGGTGTTAGAACAAACGAAGACCAGCCAAGTGGCAGCCGCAGAAAGAAAACCGGAACGTTCAAGCAGCAAAGCTGATGGAAATATGACAGAGGAAAGGCGAAGCAGAATTAGAGAAAGAGTGAAGCGATCCTGAACCAATTAGTCATGTGATAAGTTTATTTGGAATAATAAAGAGACATGCGGATGTGTTTGACTCCTCATAACTCATTATACTGTAACATATCATGTTTACTACATTAGTGTAAAGGACCAGGAAGTAGGTAATTTTTACCCCCATGAGGTGGGTGCGGGTAAATGTGGGACGTTCAAAGTACAATGAAACAGACTATATGGAATAAAAAACAGACCTGCAGATGTGTTTCATTATACTGTAGAATATAAAGTAAATAGAATAAGTTTAAAGGACATTTACATAAAATCATGAAGTAGGTAATTGATAACACCATGTAATTTATACCCCCATTAGGTGTGTGCGGGTAAATGTGTGACGTTGAAAGCACAATGAAACAGACTAGATGGAATAAAAACAGACATGCGGATGTGTTTTACTGCTTGGAACTCATTCTACTGTAGAATATAAAGTAAATAGCATAGGTTTAAAGGACATTTACATATAAACATGAAGTAGGTAATTGATAACACCATTAGGCGGATGTGTTTGACTCCTTGTAAGTCATTATACTGTACAATATCACGTTTACCGCATTAGTTTAAAGGACATTTACATAAAATTATGAGGAGGTAATTTTCAACCCCAATAGTTTTGTCCGGATAAATAAGGGACATTCAAAGTTCAATGAAACAGACGATTACATGATCCGAAATGATTGGTACGGATGTAGGAGGGACATAAACATTAGGGAGGAATGTACTTATAGAAACGATAGAATATGGTATTAGTAAAAATTTGTTGAACACAAGTTTGGTCTTGTTACTGATTTTAGTAAAGCCTTAACGCATTTGATCAAGTACCTTCCTTTATGAAAATTATCTAATCACAAATATTACTGTATCACAGAAATCGAACTACTTTCTATATTCACCACAGGCGACGATGGGATTGGACAACATTTAAGAGACTGATGTGCGATTGGTAGGAAAAAGCGCAAAACTTATCTTTTTTTAGACCTCTGCGAAATCCATCAACAGCGAATCAAATTGATTCGCGCTAAATTTTCTAGCATGACAGGAAAAATGACCTATAAAAGGAAGATGCAATGCTCCCGCGCGCATTGTTAAAGTTTATACAATGTACGAACTGACGGGTGAATATGTAAGGAATCGCTATGTGGTGGGCACATGTACAAGTGAAGAAGCGGAAGGCACCGACGGCCAGCACGAGTTTGAGTGTGCTTTTGCCAGCAAGCATTCTTTGAGAATTCGAGTATACCCATATAGAAAGTCCTTGGATTCGTCAATTTCGGCCAATACCACAAATTCTGCTGCCCCTTAACTATATCATATTTTCAACAGATTAGCAGCTAGAACATTCCGGTTTTTTTATCCGCGCCCGAAAATCTATACTACTACTGATTTCACTCAACTTGATGCTCCAATCGCACTACAGCTAATTGATAATTGTGACAAAGGCCCGAAGAACTGGAGGATTAGAATAGTGAGTGGTGTAAACAACATGATTTCTTAATCATTAAGTTGAGCTTAGCACTGGCTTAGGCTTAGGCTTAGTTATGTGCCTTCAAATTGGTTGCCAGGGGATGATGTAAGCCTGAGTCAGATGGGGCAAAAATTGCGGAGCGAGCAGAGCGAGCGAAGCAATTTATGTCCCATCTTTGGCTTAGGCTTAGATCATCCCCTGACACCAATCTGAAGCCTCAAACAGCGCTTTTTAGGCTTCTAATCATCAGGAGCAAGCACTATGAATCCAAGACATGCCCTGAACCAAGTTTGCAATATGCAAATCAGCCTAATTTGCATACTATGCAAATCAGGCTAATTTGCATATCAAAACTTGGTTTCACGCGGCCAGTTGAGGGTTTCTAGTGATGCTCGCAATGATTAGAAACCCGAAAAAAGGCTGTTTTGTAAGAAATTGAAAATCAGTAATTACGAATATTTTCCACATTTTGATCAGTCCATGATACTAAGCCTAAGCCTAATCGGCACTGATTATTGGCCAATGTTGGCCCCGAATTTTTCGTTAAAGGCCAATATTGGCCAATAACGCGTGCATTAGGGGCCAATATTATTAAAACTACAGTATATAATGATAAACATATTATGTAGAAAAATTAGAACCTGCTGAAAAAATACTATTTACATTCAAGTAAATGTTTAAGTGATCTCAACCTACTGTAAAGTGTAAGATATCACACGCCGAATCTGTATGACCAGAATTAAGTATAGTCTGTTTCGTTTATTGGAAAGCTTTTCCGCTGAATTTAGTCCGCATAAACCAGGCCACTAAAGTTGACCTATAAGTACATACCTTATATGATGCAGTCTTGCCTCTTAGCAGTATCAAAGATCATAATGCAACTCGATATTCTATAGAATATAGGTACCTATTTGCTGTCGCATTAGTATAAAACACTTTTGTAGCCACTTTAAACTTTTCAAAAAACCCTCGATCAAATGAAACACACTATAGTTGCGTAGGTACCTTTATACGTATAGTCTGTTTCATTTATCCGAGAGCTTTTTCAGTGAATAATTTCGACGGCTACAGTAATCCTTTTTTCTTATTTACTGTAGGTCGCTAGATGTCACTGTAGCTACGTAGCAAAGAAGGGTTTTTCAATTACATTTTTAGCGGCATAATTAATTCTCGTCCTCCAGCAGATCAATCAACTTACAGATAAAATCACGTATTCAGCTAATCCTAAGTTGACATTTTAAACACAATAGACTAAGATGCTAAGAAACGCCGCGAACTTCCGCATGGCTCAGTGGTAGAACGTCCGCTTGTCGTCGAAGCAACCCGGCTTCGATTCCAGCCGACAGCTTTTTATTCAGCGCACTTACTGTAGCATGTCCAAGCGCTGATTAAATGCCTAAATTAAATTTATATGGACGGATTAGTGCATTTAAAATGGAAGAATTCCAGCCACTCGCCCTCACTGAGCTGATTTGCCCAATTACAGTAAATCGTCTTGTTTCGCTTACTGTAGCCCTTAAAAAATTGACTAAAAAGCTCTCGAATAAATGAAACAGACTATACCTATTGTCCTGCTACATAGGTAGGTAACCTCTACCTAGCTATTTGAAATCGTATACTGACATGCACACCTGGGCGTGGGGGGTTTGGGGGGTATGCACCCCCAGAAACCAAAATACTCCCCAGAAATCAAAATAACCCCCCCAGAATTCAATTTTTGAAAATTTTTTTCGTTTTTTCGGAATTTTTTGATTCCAATGGATAGTGCTTGATGAGAAACGTCGAAAAATGGTGTTTTATCGCCAAACCACCATTTTTAAGGCCATTTTTTGACCTTCAAAAAATCTTGCACACCCCCCCCCCGGAATTTTCTTGCTGCCCACTATGCTGACATGGCATTATAATATTTATGCACACATGTACGTACATATGTATTTATGTAGGTACATACAGTCAAGACCACAAGTAACGTTGCTCAAGCGCAGGCACGACAGGCAACAGGCGCCTGTGACCTGCCTGTGAATCAGCCAAAATTTTATATTAGTAAACACGCGCGTCGAAAGAAAATTGCCTGTGCGATGCCTGTCACTTTGACTGCCAGGCGCCTGTAGGACATGCGCTTGAGCGACGTTACTTGTGGTCTTGACTGTATGTAGGATTTTGCAATATGTACGTTAGGCAAACCAACGACAATTAGAAATACCTACCATACAATTCAAACTACTTAGGCATAAAAGATAGCATAAGCAATCTCTTTCAAACAGAAAATAGCAACTGCGTATACATAGGTACTGTATATAACAGATAGCATTAGTATCATTCTTCAGACACTGATCACAGTTTCGCTATGGCGCAGTGTGCGCACGTGAGTTTACCAACACGAAAGTACGGGGTTCGAAACCCACGGATGTGCAGCTTTTTAAGAATTTTAAATCTTGCAAAAATTGGCCCCTAATGCACGCGTTATTGGCCAATATTGGCCTTTAACGAAAAATTCGGGGCCAACATTGGCCAATAATCAGTGCCAGCCTAATCATCTGGTAAACCAGCAAAACATCACGAATACCTTGCAAGCTTTATCGAAATTAAGCAGCGTTAGTCGATTGGTTATGGTTCTGGACTTTTAGAGCAAGGGGTCCACGTTTCGAATCCGACTGCCAGCAACTTTCTCTCGTTTCCTCAGATGCTATCGACCGGACACATACGCCCTTATAATATGACTATGTTAATACATATGTGAACCAGCTACACGAATGCCGAAAAATCTCAATCAATAAAAAATGCCTCCAACAGCTTCAAAGCCCCTTCCCCCAAAATAGAGGAAAAACCCAAAAACTGGGCAATCCTGAACACTAGCATTTGAATCTAGCGCCACAATACAGTACGTCTAAATTCCTTGGCTTTGCAATGCATGCAATATCCTACGTATTAAATTTTTTTCAGATGCGCAAACAATGTGGGTCATCAAAACCTATAATCGACTTGTTTCTGAAAAAAATTGCTAAATTCTCACTGCATATGCAGCACTCTATTACATACATTCTAGAAAAGACTATAGGTATCCACAAGCAGGCAATAGCGTGGAAAGAAGCGGAAGTGCTCCAAAACGCTGAAAGGGTGTCTGCTTTAATGAAAAATAAGGCAATTATTATCAGATCCACCCTTCATTAAATGTTTCAAACCGACTATAGTCCGTTTACATGATCTTGCGTTCTACATATTTTTCTCATAGTAAACTGCCAGCTTACAGTAATGTAAAGTGACATGGACTCTGCACATGTACATATGTGACGTTCATGAAACTGGGAGCACTGGTCTGGTGCGAGTTCCGTCCATACGTAGGGCGTACCTATGGGGTATGTAGGGTACCTTTCTCAAGAAGCTCCTACATTTGAATAGCGCATTTCATTTAGCTTAGCGGTTTTTGAAGAATTTAAGTGAGGACAATAATTAGAGCATCTAATATAATAATGATAATAATACCGGGTCTTTCCCGAAAGAAACTTTTGTGGCTAATGAATCGCCGCAAAATTTTTTAAAATGATTATATTTATAGTCTGTTTCACATAACTTCGTGCATAAATTCTAAGAATTTTCATCGACAGTAAGCCGAAGGTTACGATAATTATATATCAGATCAATGCTATAATCGCAACGTGCCAGCTTATTGTTGGGGATAGTTTTAAAATTTAAGACCGAAGTTGTGTGAAACAGACTATGTACCAGTTTCCCAAGGTCGAAATTTCAGGAGGGTTAAATCCCAAAAATAAGAACCACTAAATTTAGAGTCTAGCCTTTTTTGCAGGTGGAAAATTAGCTAAAACTTCCTACATAGCAAGTTTTAATGTGAAAAACTGCATTTTTAAGTGCATTTCGTCCCATTCTGACTATTGTCGTCACTATTGTGAGTACAAAATTTAAGAATTCAGCGAAAATTTTGACTTTTCAGATCATTTTAAGTTGATGATGACAAAACAAAATATATATCGGAATACAAACAACATGAGGGAATAGAACTTGATTCCATCCAAGCTCCAAATCGTTTGACAGTGATTCAAGTCTCGGACCCTGAGTTGGGGGTAAATACCCCCCTCACCCCCTATGGGAATGTGTGCTATAGACGTATTAACTCTTCTTTTCAAAAGAGTACAATTACAGCCAGCTCAATGGATTCAATTGATGTGAAGAGAAACACATTAATTTTCGAGAAAAGAGACATAATCTGACAACAACGACAACTCTTTCTGCGCATTAACGGGTGGAATAGAAGACAAAATTTCTCTAGACGGCATGAGCATCTTCGAAGCAGCATCGTAATACCATCCTTTCTGGCTAATCGTACCAACTGCGTCTTCAGGAGTCATGTCGACAATAGAACAAAATGTGTCTATATGAATGGATGTATATGACCTGGCGACCAGGTTGAGCATCCTACTTTGCAAATTCGCACGCAACAAGCTAACCATTGGCCTAGAATTAAACTTCGTAACAAACCAAAAGATAGAAAACGAGCGATTGGCACAAACAGAGCAAAAAAGTGCACTGAAAATCATATTAAACGGCACAATTTCTGTCCTAGTTTTTTAAACTTCTCTACGTCGATCTATGCTTTAAGGCTGCATCGAGTCCATCTTTTGAAAACTCGAGTCTGGTTCGGATCAGGGACTAAAATCTTCGGTAACATCGGCTTAAGTTCGTTCATATGTACATGGGCACCTGCCAAAGTCAGAGAGTAGGGTATGGGTGGTGTAAAACTAGCAAAAATTATAAAAAAACACGCCCAATTTCAATTCTGGGGGTCTAATGGTCAAAATTCTGATCCAAAAAAGTGCGAATTCGGCGAGAACAAGTCCGGGTCCAACGTGCGTAGCGAGTAAGTACACAGTGTTGTGCTGAGACATGACCTGTTAATTTTACCGTGCATCGTAATAAACAAGCTTCTGCAGTATATAGATTTGAATGTTAAGAGGTGTGCAAGGAGCATTACCTGATGGTGACTGATGTTTGAAGACTTTGAAGCCAATACAACCAGACATGCATAATGGGGGTCTGGAGCATAAAAGAGTAGCAACCACGTTCTGGGGGGGAATCGGATGACGAAAAATCGCCAAAAATTGAATTTCTGGGCACTGTTTTTCATTTTTGAATGGGACAAAGATTTTAAGGCTCGTACAAAGATGTTTGAAGCGATTTTTGTACAGTTTTGTACACAAAGTACAGGCAATTTTTGACCGATTTTCGATTGAACAAAAAAAAATCGAAGTTTCTGTATAAAAAAAGAAAAAGAGTCTCTGAGGGGTCTATCGACTTTTGGAGGGGGAGGTTTATCGGATTCTGAGAGTCCAATTTCCCCAACGCCCATGTCTTGTCTGAATTAGAGTCATTTAAAGCCGATTTTAGAAGGAGAAAAGAACGTTTTATTGAAAAAATAAAATAAACCGGGGACAATGAGGGATGAAACAAAAATCGAAGGTATAAAATGAATCCGATGGGACAAAATCATTGTTCAAAAACCGTTGGTTAAGGAAGCTTAGTTTAAATTTAGTTTTAGGACAATTTTCAAGGGCATTGTTTATGGCTCAGCAAAGCAAAATTCGTCTTTAAGCCTCAGATTTGCATTAAGTTAGTAACACTATGTATATAAGAGGCTAATGTAGGATGCGTGACGCGAACAATAATTTAGATTAAACTGCTAACTAGACCACAGACAATTAGAGCCTGCTTTGTGAGCAATGCGACCTTAAAAAGATAACACGATCAATAAATATATTTAATAGAACGCATCTGCATGTAAATTTTACAATGTTCGCTTAACCGCTATCACACGTCCAAGAAAGGACTGACAAAAGCAAGACAAAAACAAAAGACTAACAATCTCAAGCTTCTAGCTTAATTGCTTGAAGAAACTGACCATAAACTGTCAATAGAGGTAGTTTTTGTGCAATTTTAATCTTTATAATGATTTTCCAGACCATTTTAGGTCAAATTTCTCCGGATAACCCCCAGACCGGTCTGAACCACTTCTACCATAGAATTATAGGCACTTTTTGATTTATGAAAATTTTCGGATACCCCCAGCATTCAGGGCGTTGCCCAAGTTGATAATGTAAATCAGTTTATACCATAGATGCACAAGGTCAGGTTGGTCAGGAAGGCGTTAAATCGAGATTTTAGGGGTAAAATTAAGATTTCGGAATCAGGGAGGACGTCGAAATCACTTGAAATTGCACTATTTTTTTGCCCAAACTGCTCGACAGTGTTGAACTTTTGTATCCTTAAGCGGGGGTGATACACATACGTGGGCAGCAAGAAAATTCTGGGGGGTCAGTATGGGTACAAATTCCAAAAAAATTACTTAAAATAGAATTCTGGGGGTCTACAGTATTCTGGGGAGAAGGGGGGTTTCAATTATGGGGAAGAAGGTTCAAACCATGGGTGGGCAGCATCAAAATTCTGAGAGTGCAATATTTTTCAAGGGTCAAAAAATGGTGGTATGACAAGAAAACGCCATTTTCAACATTTCTCTTCGAGCACTATCCATTGGCATCGAAAAATTGCAAAAAAACAAACAAATTTTAAAAAATTGAATTTTGTGGGTATTATGGTTTCTGCGGGGTATCCGGCCTTCTAGGGGAGTGTATACCCCCCGCCCACGTGTGGTTCAAACCCCCACGCCCATGTGTGGTGATGCCCCATCTCACCCCTCCGTATGTGCATGTATGGTTTATAATCTCTAGGACCTCCGTCCATTATACATTTGTCCTGTTTCGTAATTAAGAATTTATTGTTATTTAATTGAGAATAATTATACGCAGCGAAGGTAGAGGCATTTAGATCACACGCATTTCCAATTTCGTTTATCAGCTCATCAATAAATTTATTAACAAATTTAATGCAGTTTTCTTTAATATTGCATCATTTAAATACTAATTTTCGGACCCCGGACCTGACCTGACATTATTTTGAAGCTAGATCTAAGTTCAGGTTAACTTTACAGGTATATTCGGGTCCAGAGGTTCGATTTTTGTTGGCTGGAATACCCAGCTGAATGGGTTCTTCAATTCGCCAGTGTACTTCTTTTATAAATATCGTAGAGTTGGAACACTTTGGTCTTAGTGAAGAAGTCACATTAGGAGGAAGTCATTTTTTTCGAGTAGATTTCAAACATCAACTCTACGGCTTAACTAAAAATATTTTGTTTTGAGATAATCGTTTAATTTTTTTAAATTATGTCCTAAATTTTATTTGAAATACCTTGAAGTTATATCGGATTCGCCACGTTCGTACCGTTGTTACCATTTGTCCAATTAAGAGTTTTAACTATTTTAAATCAAAAGATGAATTTGTAATTATAACTAACTAAACATCAAAAATGCACATGGACTTATCTTTTCTTAAATGTAAGAAAGCTTTAACATTTAACATAAAGTTATCTAAACAAAAAAAGGCAAAATAGGAGAGTTGAGAGACTTGTGATCTTTAATTGCTAAAGCCATAAAAAACTTGCTCAATCCCTTCAAAACTCTTCATTTTTTATGATTTTTTAATTATCATTAATTCTATATATATATACATATATCCATAAGATCAGGTACCCAGCATAGCTGGGCAATGCCCATTGCTTCAGCTGGTACCAAAGCCCAATTTTTTGTTGGTTGCTTAACCGTAGAAGAGGTTGGCCATAAAGCTTGTTTAAAATTGCACACTAGATTTTGAATGATGTAGTGTACATAAATAGCTCATTTAACCATTTGACAGTGTTTTCATATTATTCAATTTAGTTTTATTACCAACCACTTACTCTAGCATTATCGTGCATTGCTTGCACATGAAATTTTCCTAATCGTATCATCAGGTGCAACCGGCAGACCCTCTAGCTGGTACCGGACCTGCTCTAGCTGGTACCTGGTTGCACCTATTGCCCAGATTTGGTGCCCAGTATTTATAACTTATTCAATGTAGGTTAGAACGATTCTCAAATCTACTTTATTGTGTTAACACTTGACACAACGAGTACACGCAAGTATAAACAATGAAGCCTACTTTGCTATTTCAGACCAATCTCCTTTCAAAGCGACATAACACGGAATATAGTTCTTCTTCAGAAGCATTGTAGCAATTTGCCATGTCCGAGTCAGCTCAGCGCCGTTTACATCTTCCTGCTTTACTTCGTTCGATATTCGCTTCCACAAAAACTTAGCATGAAGCAATTCATTATGTATCAAGTAATGGAACAGCAATTGAATGTATTTTTCGCCTGAAAGCACACCAAGAAGCTCCTCTTCTTCAACGTCTGTTGCACTGAATTCAGGCAGTTGCATATTCAGCGGACTTGTTCCCCAATAGCACAGTGCGCCTAACAAATTCATAATGTAAGGGTTATATCGCGAATAATATTACGATCATGCAGACATGTCAATTATTTTATAGATTTCTCACATTTACATATCAGTAGCCACTAGCCAAGCCGTCAGGATTCCTTAACTTTGCTTGCAGATATACATATTATTTAATGAAGGCTAGAGGACAAGTTTGCTGTCAACGGAGAATACCTTAATCTAAAAACCCGTATCGAATAATAAGAAATTATGAATGAATACTGCATCTGATTTAGTTAATGACTACCTCCTGATAGATATAGTAACTTATAAAAATCGTACATATAATATTTGATATAAGCACCGCCACGAGCTTTTTAGAATAGAAAATAGTCGTTCCTATCTTTAGTTGACGCCTACCTTTTGTGTGTGCGGTTAGTTCACTAGTAGTAAGCGTGTTTAGAAGCGCGTGTCACGGTTCTCCTAGGTTTTCGAATATGCTGATTTAATAAATGACATTCTTAAAGTACAACGTTCAGCGCATAAGCGAGCAAAACATCCTCAACACAATAAAAAAAGCAAACTTTTTCTGTATGGTTTTTTTACTTATTTGTATTTTCTGTACTAATAAAATTGGGTAGGTTTTATTTGCCATTGGCTGTATTTCTTCCAAGATTGTACTTCAAGTTGCCTGATCCTTACTTCCGGCTTAGGCTTAGAGTGTGCAGAAAGAGAAGCCGCTATGTGCTATGCAGTGATCGGACCGAGGCCTCGGTCTCGGCCTCGGCGGCGAGGGCGAAGCTAAAGAGTGCCGAGGCGCCGAGGGTTAAAATCGCATTTGAATAAGTTTAATATATCCGTTGAATATTAACTAATTAGAATGCATCCGCAGTACAGAGGCTGTTGTTTACCTATAGGCTTTTCTTATGCTATTAGGCGCGTGCCCAGTCACACCAAGTTACATAGAGCAAACTGCCAATTGATCATTCATATAATGACTAAGTTTTTATTCTCATGCTCGCTACATGGATCGGAAACACACATTCCCGTAGGGGATAAGGCAGGGGTATTACCCCCTCAGAGTACAAGACTCAAGTTACTGTCAGACGATTTTTGGTGAAGATCTTTTGAATATTTTTGAACTTAATTTTTAGTATGGCAAAAGTGCATCTAATTATTAGAATTTTACGAAGTGATACAGTATTTTTGAATGTAAGCAAGAGTAAATAGACAAACTATCACTATAAAACATGCATGTAACAGCTCAAAATTTTCGATGAGGGGCTTCTCGACATACATGTAACGGCTGGAAATTTCGGGTAGGGGTCCCTGGCCATTTTTAGTGGAGGGTGGGGGGTTAGCAATATCAATTCTGGGTCAAAAATGGCAAAAACACCTAGAAATAGCCAACAAAGCGCAAGTTTTCGCCAAAAATGGGGAGGATGGGTCAAAATTTTCTGACGTTGGGGGGGGGCGTGGGGAGGACGTCCAACTCTAGGTGGGTGGGGAATCCCCCAAAGCCCCCTGTTACACGTATATATGGTTTTCGGCGATTTTGAGGGGGGGGGGGGGGTAAATGACCACTAATTTTCGGCCGAAAACCGCAAAAACGAACCTAAAGATGGCCAAAAAATGCAGGTTTTCGCCAAAAATCAATTTCGGCTTATGCATTTATTTTTGAGCCATTTTTATACAATGTTAAAATATTTTATGGGACAACGTGATATTAATTTTATCGTTTTTCAGCATTTTTTAGTAAATTTCAAAGAAATTTTGGCGCTTCGCGCAAAATATCGCTAATATACTGTATTTAGATTGGAGCAAGGGAATTAAACACTCCAAAATCATTTTTTGTATAATCTAGGCATTCTTATGCAGATTTAAATATCTTTTGTATCTATTTATACTGTTTTTAAAAATTTTATGCAAACATAAGTAACATTTAATAACTTTGCACTTTTTTGCCGTTCAAAGATAAAATTGTTTAATTTATCCTGATGTTGCATTGGATTTATAAGCGAGTGGTGCTTATTACAAGATTTAATAGGCATATTACAATGTCTGTAATATTTCTGATTTTGTAGTACAAGTTGTTTTAGCTTTCTCAGTCGAGTTTTATGTGTACATTCCATCAAAAGCTCATAAAAATTTTGGCGCTTCGCGCCCAACTAATATTATCAACTAAATTCAGGCCGAATCATCACTTTTAGGACCACTGTTTTTCTTGTATTCGGCAAAGATTTTTCCCGGTGTACGAAGACTTTTCAGGACCGTCTTTGTACATGCAAAAAGATTTTTGGGGAGACATAACGTGTAAAAAAGTGTGTTATTCCCGAAAATTTTCGGCGCAGCGCCGAAATCAGTAATTGTCTGTCCTGTATATCTTTAAAATGGTAGAATTTGCATTTAGAATGGAAAAATGTCAAAAATTCAGAAACCTAGAAATTAGCTAAGATACTCTACCAAAGGTCGAAGAACCCAGTTTTACCACACTAAAATAGCTACTGTGCCATATAGTCAGTGATTGTACGGGGTCAGATTTTCACCCCCGATCGGGGTCGGGGTCGGGGATGAAAAACCCCGGTTTTAGGGGTCGGGGTTGAAGATTAACAATTAACATCGCATGATTACATACCAATTTGAAAAGGATAAAAACGATACCTTCACTTGTTTGTAGAGCATACTAATAAAGGTGGTTATGTTCAACATTTTATTTTCATTCCAAGTTCAAGCATGGTTTTAGCAATTTAGCATTACTTTCAATTTTAATCACTAATCGCTCTCGCTTTTTCGTATCCTTCCACAGTTTTTTCATGACGGTTTTCTATGGCGTACTGATTGTAGAGGAGCCAATGGCGCGAAGCGCCGAAAATTTTCGAATTTTTACCGTTTTCATGTAGAAATTACGCCTTTTTATTGACAAACAGTTCGGAAATCATAAGTGCCGTAAAGCATCAAGAAATTCAGTCATATTTTACCGCCCTAAGACAATAATCGGCGGTGCTAAGCGCAGGAAAATTTTTGACGTTTTTACTCTTTAAACTCAATTTATACCGCTTAAATCATACAGAACAGATAAACTAATTGCGGCGCGAAGCGCCGAAAATTTTTAAAAATTCCTAATCCTTTTACCTTTTCTGTCCTCCTAAAAATCTTTTTCAACATGTAGAACGAGATTGTACGGTTGGGGGTCTGGGGTGGCGCGCTCAAGCGCCACCAGCGAGGTCCAGAGCAGAAGCCTAGTGATCGACCGGAGCGACCAAAATGGCCGGAGCCGGAGATCCGGCCGGAGCCGAGACCGGTAGCCGGAGGCCGGAGAAATATAATTTTACACGTGCGGATAGATAGGGCATCTTTGTGCCCAAGACCTAGACTATAGTGCACATGCATCTTAACTGCATATCAGCTAGTTAATTATATGAAATACAGGGGCGGATTTAAGGGGAACGGCGGGGGGGGGCGGCCGCCCCCCCCATTGGCCAAAAAATATTTTGCGAGAGAAAGAATGCAGGGGCGGATTTAAGGGGAGGGCGGGGTTGGCCGCCCCCTCCCCAGCTTGGCCAAAAATATTTGGCGAGATAAAGAATGGATATGCAATTTGCAATGATTTTTGGCCGTCAGTGACCATAATTTCTCAAAATTCTCCTGGCGCTATGCGTCGGATGATATGTACCTATTAATGAGATTTATTTACTTTCTTGGCGACCTGGAAGCCATTGTCTGTTCATATAGGTTTCAAAACAATTTTTACAGCAGAAACAGCTATTTTTGCATAGTTTTCTTCTATTTTCGAATAAAAATTTCTATGTTTCCCATCAAATGCTATAAATACAAGAAATCTAGCAGTAAATCATGCTTCTAGACAAGATTTTTTTCGTATTCGGCAAAAATTTTTTCCCGATGTACCAAGATTTTTTGGGACCGTCTTTGTACATGTACAAAGATTTTTGGGAAGACAGAAATTGCAAAAAAGGTCTGTAATTCGAAAAAAATTTTCGCGCTGCGCGCCGAAATGAGTGATTGTGTGTTCTATATATCTTTATAATGGCAGAAATTGCATTTCAAAAGGAAACATGTCAAATTTTTCGGCGCTTCGCGCCGTTTTACGATTCTTAGTGATTTTTGCCTTAAGAGACCCAGAAATTACCTAAAACACACTACCAAAATTCGAAGAACTCTGTTTTTACCACACTAAAATCGCTACTGTACCATATAATAGTACCTGAAAATTTGTGTGTGCAAAATGTACAAAGACTTTTGGGGACGATCTTTGTACATGTACAAGCGGATCTTGTACAACAAACACTGACTGCTTCTAGACGTCTATCCGCCTTGATTTCACAAGTTTTCTGGCGCTTCGCGCCAGATTTTTATAAAGTCAAAGAAACTTCTTAATGATTTTCTCGCACAAAATTGTCGAAAATTTCAAAATTTTTAGAAAAAATATTGCATTAAAAGTGATTTTATGTAAAACTACACAATGTAGAAGACCGAAAAAACGCTATTTCGCGCGTTTAGGGCAAATTTTTGTACCTATTTTTGAGTGTTTTAGGAAAAGTTGGGATACCGCCCCCCTTAGGAAAATCCTAAAGAATGGATATGCATTTTGTAATGGTTTCTGGCCGTCAGTGACCATAATTTCTCAAATTTTTCCGGCGCTACGCGCCGGATGATACCTATTAATGACATTTATTTACGTTTTTGGCGACATAGAAGCACGGTTTTTTATGTTCGGCAAAGATATTTCCCGATGTACAAAGGCTTTTTAGGGCCGTCTTTGTACATGTACAAAGATTTTTGGGAAGATGAAAACTGCTAAAAAGGTCTCAAATTCGCATCAAGCAATAAATCATGTTTCTTGACATCTATTTATCCGCTTTAATTTCACAAATTTTCCGGCGCTTCGCGTCAGGTTTTTGTTGAAGTCAAAGAAATTTAATGATTTTTTTTCACACAAAATTGTCTAAAATTTTAAAATTTTAAGGAAAAATATTGCGTCAAAAGTGATTTTATGTGAAGAAAGTATACAATGTAAAACACTGAAAAAACGCTATGTCGTGCTTTGAGGGCAAATTTTTGGACCTATTTCTGGGTGTTTTTGGAAAAGTAGGGATACCGCCCCTTAGGAAAATTCTAGATCCGCAACTGGTAAAATAGACTACATTCAACAAAATTTTATTCAATGCTTTTATTAAGAAAAAAGCTGTCGTCTCCTTAGCCTGCCCTAAATAAAGCGTCAATAGGCAATATTTGATGTTAAAGCATGATTGTGTGTGACCGTATATACATAGGTACGTTACATACTATATTATGTTCAGTGAACCGCGAATATGACGTACAGAATGGACAGCAACATTATCTGGAAAATCAGTGCTACCCTATGACTTCCAGTGTTAACAGGAATTTACTGCAGCGATTTTCACAATTTTTGTTTCATTTTCATTTTCGTTTTTTTCCTAAAAATAAATATATTTACGATTGTGGTGGTAATAGACACTTTATTTGGTGTTATTTCCTTTTTCTGCTATTATATTATGCTCTGACTAAATTTAATAAGCATATTCTCAGCAATTAGTACGTCCGGTCACTATGCTAAAACGAAAAATTCTCCGGCCTCCGGCCGATTTTCGGATGTCCTCCGGCCGATTTTCGATGTCCTCCGGCCGGAGCACCGGAGTGGAAAAAATGGCCGGATTTGCCGGAGGCCGGATCTCCGGTCGATCACTAGAAGCCCCGAAAATTTTGTAAATAAGCACTCTAATTTTAAATTAGTAAAGTTAAAATTTTCGCAAATTGGCAAAATCTCGGTTCTGAATTAAGTCCAGAAAAACTTAAAATTGATGAACACCTACACTGCACAAAACTTCTGAGCTGAAATGCGTTTTTCGACCTCTGCTAAGTATGTAGCGCAGCAACGGGTCGCAACCAATAAGTCATTGAAAGATGTATCAATGAGAATTTGATGGCCTTCTTATTAACTAGTTCAGAAAACAGAAAATGCGCAAAAACACAAGAAAATTTGGCCTTTCCTTTCATTTAAAATAGAATTATGTGTCCTTGTAAAGAAAGATAAACAAAGCAGAGAATAGATAAATTGGTACGCAAACATTTTCCCACTTTTACTATTATGTGCAACAAGCATGTGCAGTTTCATTCAATGAACTAATAGTGCATTAAATCACTAAAGTGCTGCGAAGTGCTGGATTATTTTAACAGATTCAAGCTTTTAAATTCATTGGATCTGTATAACAGTAAATAATGACTCGGCGCGAAGCGCCGGAAAATTTTGACGTGTGTGCCTCTTTAAACTCAATGTTCTGAAAAAATTGCGCCAGAAAAATCAACATAATTTCTGAAAAATCCCGGGGTCATGTGCCTCTATTTCCCCCGGCTACGCCTGTGATTCCGCAGTAATTTCGGCGCACTTCATAATGGAAAATATGCGAACATGTATAACTTTTTATGAAATATCGCGAGTGTCGAGTTTAACATATTAATTTTGCTGGTGAATGAATCGTCATTTTCCGAATTTATTTGCTATTCATGCAATTCTTCTATGTACCAACAAATAAAATGCTATATTTAACCCCCGAAAAAGGTTCAACCCCGACTCGAAAAATCATGCCCCCGGTCGGGGTCGGGGTTTAGGCCGGGGTTTTTCGGGGTCGGGGTCCCCGTACGATCACTGCATATAGTACACAAAAATTTGCATGTACGAAATGTTCAAAGACTTGGATACCATCTTTGTACATGCACAAAGGTATCTTGCACAAAAAAAACATTATTTAGGACTGCATGCCGATTGCAGGTCACACTGGCAGTATGTAAAAATTGTATGTTTGAAATATATTTATATATCTACGAAAATTTGTCCGCTAATACAAAGACCTTCTCGGAGATCTTTGGGCAAGCACAGAGAAGCTCGTACAAAAAATAGTGTCGGCTAATAATAATACACTACTTAATTTACTGGTCCCCCATTTTAGGATTTCACCTCTCCCTCAATTCTGGACCTTGGGAAACTATGATCGGAAAGTACAGTGCAGTTTCCGTCATATTACCTACCACACCAGAATTGGATGACTTAAAAAGTGTGTTTAAACATACTTTACTGCAAAAGCGAGCACAACATTGGCTGCAGTTCTGTCTTGACATAGCTTATTTCGTTTGTTCGTTTATTTCTTCGACACTATTTTCTTATTTATAGTAATAAAACTTTTTAACTGCTTGTTCAGTCATATGTTGTTATATACATTTCCAAGTCTTCAACGGCAACTTGTTTAATTAAATATGCTTTCATGCTGCTGACTTTATTCAATAAATCCTTCACACATTTAATCTAATATTATTGAAAATAAGAATGAATTGTTTGACATACGATAAAGTGTTTAATATTACGATTATTCTCTAGCTCATGTGCATACAAAATATTCTAAGAGTACTATTTATGGGTATATAGGTATACAACCTTGACCCTCGGCATTACCCTCGGCCTCGGCAAGGATTTTAAGTCACCCTTGCCTCGAGGCCGAGGGTCCAAAAAGTACCCTCGGTCCGATCACTGGTCCTATGTCGTTGATTATGTGGCTTGAGGCGTAGACATGTGCATTGATGATTTAGCTGATACTTAAGCGACTTGTATTCCTGTGGCTAATGCACTAAGAAACGTTAATGAAGCTTCCTCTAACATCGAAATGAACCGGCCCTCGTCGATTGGTGAAGACGGGTATTCCTTCCTCACGTACACAGATGCGTATGTGTGTATAGTGTGTGAATCATACACAGTACAGATAGGTATAGTAGTAGTAGATAGTCCTTTACTCTTCACTATTGGTTCAGAAATGCATGTGGGGGTTGAGGGTCTAGATCTTACAATGAAAAAATAAAGAATTTTCTCAGTAAAATACGGCAAAAAGAAGACCGAAAATCGATGAAAATGATTTCTGTAAAAAAGCGTGGGAACGATCAGAAACTGTATGTTGACATAGTTTTACGCTATTTTAGAATTAAACCAGCTTTTGAGGTCAGTCGGGCTCAAACAAGCCCTCTTAATGACTCGCCCTCTCAGGCGGGCTGGCAATTATGAATTAAAAAACATTCTTTTTATATTCTTTATATTTTTCCTCATCGGTAATGTGATACACATGGAGGGTTTGGGAATGTATACCCAAGAATAGAAAACTGAAAAGTTTTTAAGAAAAATAAGGCAAAATAAAATCCAAAAATAAATTTAAATCGAAAATTTTTCGCAAAAGTGCTTCAAACTGACCAAAAACTGTGAACTAACGTAGCTTTCGCGCTGTTTTAGCATTTAAACCATTTTTGAGGTAATTTTGGCTCAAAAAAGCTCTCCAGATACTGACCCCTCCCCCGATTACACGACGAAGGTATCACCTAAATATGGACGACCTAACGACCACACGATACTAACAAATGCACACATGTTGTACGAAACGTGTGTACGTACGGAAGGAATACCGTGAAGACGTCGGTCCCTGAATTAAGAGGTCCAGGGTTCCAGTCTAGCAAAAAGCAGCTTTCTATTCTAGCATCAAACAAAGTCTGATATAAGCCCTTGTTCAGGCACGTATACAGGATTCGGCCAAGGGGGGCGGACCAGGCATTAGTCTATATCCCGAAAAATTCGCCGGGAAAGCTCGCGTAAGCCGCTTTTTTTGACGTTTTTTGACATGCTATATCCATTAAGATCATAAAATTTGAAGTTTTTAAAAATTTTTTTCGCTAAAATAGCTATATATAACGTGTCATTTTTTCGGCCGCGCTAGAGCCAAAATGGTGGAATATACATCAAATCCGGCGCGAAGCGCCGAAGATTCGACGATTTTATGACAAAGACTTTCAATTTATCCACATTTCCATGCATTTTCTTACCTTTCAAAATTTTTTTCCGGCCAAGAAGGGGGGGGGCGACCGTCTTCCCCGCTCCCCCTTAAATACGGCCCTGCCCTTGCTTATAGCCGAAAAACATCGATTCACGAAAAGTATGTAGGCACACATAAAAGATAAATAAGTAACTATCAACCAAATGTAGGAATGCCAGAAATTGTTCAAAAAGCGGAAAAAATTGATAAAAAACGACAATAATTTTTCGAAAAATTGATCATCTTATTGCTCAATATATATTTCTGATAATTTCATGACATAGGATAAACAAAAAGCAGGTTTCTGAAATGCCTCCACTAAAAATAAAATTTTCAGTCTTATTTCTAGTGTGCTGATATAGACAAATAAGCTAATCCTTTCGCTCAAAACCTTGCTTTCGAACTAAAATACAAATTTATGCACTTTTTCGTTTAATCTTACTCGAGTTTAGCAGCTAGGTACATCATGTCAACCGATGCAGCATAAAATTGCATTTTATATAAAACTAAGCATGAGTCCAAGAAAAATAAAGTCAGGAAACCGACAATAAGGAATCATTTTCTTGAAGATGGGACCATACATGATCTTGGGGGTTACCCTCCCAGAACAATTCTTTCACCCCCCCAGAATTGACGATCTTTTTAAAGTACCCAAAAATTTTCTAAAAATTTGTAGAAAAGATGCTTTTCAAGCGTTTTTAGCTATTTATTTGCTCAAAAGTGCCAAATTTTCGGCGCTTCGAGCCATTATACTCATGTTTTGACCAGTGATCGGACCGAGGGTACTTTTGGACCCTCGGCCGAGGCGACTTAAAATCCTTGCCTCGGTCGAGGCCGAGGGTAATGCCGAGGGTCAAGCTTATATACCTATACCCATAAATAGTACTCTTAGAATATTTTGTACGCACATGAGCTAAAGAATAATCGTAATATTAAACACTTTATCAAACTAAAACATATGTTTATTGCTGTTAGCCAGAATTCTTATTCCAATCTGATGAAGCAGATAATTCATCATCAGAATCTAGATCATCTTAATCAGAGTTAATATCATCTCCTTTCTTGTTGTGCTAATATGCATTAATATTAAGCCTCATCTATTTCGCCTTGTTGTGCTATCGCGTCATCGTCGTCGTCATCCTTTATCAGGTTCTTTAAAGTCACGCTATTATAACTAACTGCTTTGAGATTGTGTTTTACAAAAGGAGTTTTTGAACATTTGATACAATCGACATCATGAAATACGAGTATAGTAAAATCGAATTGCTGAAGTAAAGAACAATGACTGAGAGAACACTACTTCAGAGAACAAAAATTCCATGCAGTCGATTTACAAACAAGTATTTAAATGAAAGTGAAATCGAAACGTATAATGTGTCAAACAATTCATTCATATTTTCAATAATAGTAGATTAAATGTGTGAAGGATTCATTGAATAAAGTCAGCAGCATGAAAGCATCTTCGATTTAACAACTGCCGTTGAAGCAGTGTTTTTTTGTACAAGGTCCAACGTATATGTACAAAGATGGTTCCCAAAAGTCTGTTTATTTTGTACATGCAAATTTTTGTGTACTATAATACAGTACAGTAGCGATTTTAGTGTGGTAAAACAGGGTTTTCGATCTTTGGTAGTGTATTTTAGCTAATTTCTGAATTTCTGACGCCAAAAATTACTAACAATTGCCCCAAAACGGCGCGAACCGCCGAAAAATTTGACATTTTTCCATTCTAAATGCAAATTCCGCCATTTTAAAGATGTATAGGACAAACAACTACTCATTTCGGCGCGAAGCGCCAAAAATTTTGTGAATTTTACAACTTTTTACAGTTTTCGTCGTCCCAAAAATCTTTGTACATTTTGTACACACAATTTGGGTACTATAATGTGGTACAGTAAAGATTTTAGTCTGGTGAATACAGAGACGTTCGACTTTCGGTAGTGTATTTTAGCTGATTTCTGGGTCTCTAAGGGCAAAACTCAATAAGAATCGTCTAGAAAAAGGCGGAAAAATTTGACATTTTTCCTTTTTACATGCAATTTCTCCCATTATAAAGATAAATAGAACACACAATTACTCCTTTTTAACGCGAAGCGCCGAAAATTTTTGCAAATTTCAGACCTTTTTCACAATTTTTGTCTTCCCAAAAATCTTGGTACATGTACAAAGATGGTCCCGTAAAGTCTTTGTACGTCGGGAAAAATCTTTGCCGAGTACAAGAAAAAACACTGTGTTGAAGACTTCGAAAAGTTAATAAAAAATATGGCTGAACAAGCAGTTAAAAAGTTTTTTTACCATGAGTTAGAAAACAGTGTCGAAGAAATAAACGAACAAACGAAATAAGCTTTGTAAAGACAGAAATGCAGCCATTGTTGTGCTCGCTCCTGCAGTAATGCATGTTTAAACTTGCTTTTTCAGTCATCCACAGTGGCGGATCTAGGATATTCCTAACGGGGGGCGGTATCCCAACTTTTCCAAAAAGACTCAAAAATAGGTCCGAAAATTTGCCCTTAAGGCACGAAATAGCGTCTGTTTTTGGTGTTTTACATGAAATACTTTTACATAAAATCACTTTTAACCGGTGATCGGACCGAGGCCTCGGCCTCGGCTCTCGGCAAGCCTCGGCGTTTTTTGGAGCCCGGCCTCGGCGCCGAGGGCGAAGCTGAAAAGTGCCGAGGCGCCGAGGGTTAAAATCAAATTTGAATAAGTTTAATATATCCGTTGAATATTAACTATTCAGAATGCATCTGCAGTACACAGGCTATTTTTTACCTATAGACTTTTCTTATGGTTTTAGTCGCGTACCCAGTTACACCAAGTTACATACAGCAAAGTGCCAATTTATTATTCATGTGATGACTAAGTTTTAATTCTCATGCTCGCTACATGGATCGAAAACACACATTCCCAAAGATGGGGTGAGGGAGGGTTATTACCACCCTCTCAGGGTACAAGACTCAAGTCATTGTCAGACGATTTTTGGTGAAAACCTTTTGGAATATTTTTTGACCTTAATATTTACTATGGCAAAAGTGCAGCTAATTATTAGAATTTCACGAAGTGATGACAGTATTTTTGAATGTAAGCAAGAGTGAATAGACAAACTATCACTATAAAACGTGCATGCAACAGCTCAAAATTTTCGGGAGGGGCTGTTCGGCATAGGAGGGTGGGTCAAAATTTTCTGACGTTGGAGGGAAGGGTGTGGGGAGGATATCCAACCCTGGGTGGATGGGAATTCCCCAAACCCCCTGTTACACGTATGGTTTTCGGCTATTTTCATGGGAGAGGGGGTAAATGATCACGAATTTTCGGCCGAAAATCGCAAAAACGCACCTAAAAATGGCCAATAAATGTAGGTTTTATCAAGAATCAATTTCGGCTAGTGCATTTTTTGGAGCCATTTTTATACAATGTTAAAATACTTTCTTGAACGAAGTTATATTAATTATATCGTTTTTCAGTATATTTTAGGAAATTTCAAAAAATTTTTCGGCGCTTCGCGCAAAATATCGCTAATATACTGTATTTAGATTGAAGCAGGGGAAATAAATACTCCAAAATCAATTTTGGTGTAATCTGGGCATCTTTATGCAGATTTAAATATCTTTTGTATCTATTTATACTGTTTTTTAAAAATTTTATGCAAAATAAGTACTATTTAATAACTTTGCACTTTTTCGCCGTTCAAAGATAAAATTGACTAATTTATCCTGATGTTGCACTGGATTTCTAAGCACAGTAGTGCTTCTTACTAGATTTAATTGGCATTTTACAATATCTGTAATATTTCTGATTTTGTAGTACAAGTTGTTTTAGCTTTCTCAGTCGAGTTTTATGTGTAGATTTCATCAAAAGCTCATAAAATTTCGCGCTTCGCGCCGAACTAACAGTATCAACTAAATTCAAGCGGAATTATCACATTTAGGGCCACTATTTTTTATATTCGGCAACAATTTTTCATAATGTACAGACTTTTCAGGACCATCTTTCTACATGCACAAAGATTTTTGGAGAGACAAAAACTGTGAAATTTCCGGAAATTTTTGGGCGCATCAGTAATTGTCTGTCCTATACAGTGTTTTTTGTACAAGGTCCGTTTGTACATGTACAAAGATGGTCCCCAAAAGTCTTTGTACATTTTGTACATGCAAATTTTTGTGTACTATACTATAGTACAGTAGCGATTTTAGTGTGGTTAAACAGGGTTTTCGATCTTTGGTAGTGTATTATAGCTAATTTCTGGGTTTCTGACGCCAAAAAATACTAAAAATTATCTGAAAACGGCGCGAAGCGCCGAAAAATGTTGACATTTTTCCATTCTAAATGCAAATTCTGCCATTTTAAAGATATATAGGACAAATAATTTATCAGTTCGGAGCGAAGCGCCGAAAATTGTGGGAATTTTACATCTTTTTACAGTTTTTGTCTTCCTAAAAATCTTTGTAAATTTTGTACACACAAAATTTTTAGGCACTATAATATGGTATAGCAGCGACTTTAGTGTGGTAAAAACAGAGTTCTCCAACTTTTCATAGTGTGTTTTAGCTAATTTCTGGGTCTCTAAGGGTAAAAATCACTAAGAATCGTCTTAAAACGGCGCGAAGCGCCGAAAAATTTGACATTTTTACTTTTGAAATGCAATTTCTGCCATTATAAAGATATATAGAACACACAATCACTCATTTCGGCGCGAAGCGCCGAAATTTTCCCGAATTTTAGACCTTTTTTGCAATTTTTGTCTTCCCAAAAATCTTTGTACATGTACAAAGACGGTCCCGAAAAGTCTTTGTACATCGGGAAAAATCTTTGCCGAGTACAAAAAACCGTGGTCCTATATATGTATCTTTAAAATAGTAGAATTTGCATTTAGAATGGGAAAATGTCAAACATTCAGAAACCCAGGAATTAGCTAAGATACACTACCAAAGGTCGAAAAACCCAGTTTTACCACACTAAATCGCTACTGTACCATACTATAATAGTACACAAAAATTTGCATGCACAAAATGTTCTAAGACTTCTTGGATACCATCTTTGTATATGTAAAAAGGTATCTTGCTAAAAAAAACACTGTTTAGGACTACATGCCGCTTGCAGGTCACACACTGGCAGTATGTAAAAATGTGTATCTTTAAAAATATATTTATATAAAATATCTACAAAAATTTGTTCGCTCATACAAAGACACTACTTAATTTACTGGTCCCCCATTTTGGGATTTCAACCTTCCCTCAACTCTGGACCTTGGGAAACTATGATCGGAAAGTACAGTGCAGTTTCCGTCATATTACCTGCCACACCAGAATTGGATGACCGAAAAAGCGTGTTTAAACATGCATTACTGCAAAAGCGAGCACAACAATGGCTACAGTTCTGTCTTTACTTAGCTTATTTCGTTTGTTCGTTTATTTCTTCGACACTGTTTTCTTATTTATAGTAATAAAAGTTTTTAAGTGCTTGTTCAGCCATATTTTTTATTAACTTTTCCAAGTCTCCATCAACGGCAACTTGTTAAATTAAGTATGCTTTCATGCTGCAGACTTTATTCAATAAATCCTTAACACATTTAATCTACTATTATTGAAAATAAAGATTAATTGTTTGACATTCGAAAAAGGGGTATAAGTATATAAGCTTGACCCTCGGCATTACCCTCGGCCTCGGCCTCGGCCTCGGCAAGGGTTTTAAGTCGTCCTCGGCCTCGGCCGAGGGTCCAAAAGTACCCTCGGTCCGATCACTGCTTTTAACGCAAGATTTTTCTAAATATTTTAGAATTTTCGGCAATTTTGTGCGAAAAAATCATTAAATTTCTTTGACTTTAACAAAAATCCGGCGCGAAGCGCCGGAAAATTTGTGAAATTAAGGCGGATAGACGTCTAGAAGCAGATTTACTGCTTGATTTCCTGTATTTATAGCATTTGAGGCGAGACATCAAAATTTTCAATTGAAAATAGAAGAAAACTATGCAAAAATAGCTGTTTCTGCGGTTAAAATTGTTTTGAAATCTACGTGAACAGAAAATGGCTTCCAGGCCGCCAAAAAAGTAAATAAATGTCATTAATAGGTATCATCCGGCGAGTAGCGCCAGAAAAATTTGAGGAATTGTGGTCACCGACGGCCAAAAATCATTGCAAATTACATATCCATTCTTTATCGCCAAATATTTTTGGCCTATGGAGGGAGCGGCCGCCCCGCCCCCCTCTTAAATCCGATCGCCCCTGGTCATTCAATTCTAGTGTGATAGGTAATATGACGGAAACTGCACTGTACTTTCCGGTCCATGTAGCGAGCATGAGAATTATAACTCAGTCATCATATGAATATCAATTGGCACTTTGCAGTATTTAACTTGGTGTAACTGGGCACGCGCCTAAAACCATAAGAGCCAATAGGTAAAAAACAGCCTGAGTACTGCAGATGCATTCTAAATAGTTGATATTCAACGAATATATTAAATTTATTCAAATTTGATTTTAAACCTCAGCACCTCGGCACTTTTCAGCTTCGCCCTCGGCGCCAAGGATCCAAAAAACGCCAAGCCCTTGCCGAGGCCTCGGCCTCGGTCCGATCACTGATTTTGACTATATTTTGTTCAATTTGTTCCGACTTTTTTTGATTTTTTTCAATTTTTTAAATGTATTTATGCTCTAGAAAGATAGAGCATAGTCAGAAACGCAGAAAAACTATTTTTGACCTGTACCTACCGTTTTTGGATCTAAAAAAGGCACTTTATGATTTCAACCCCTTCCACAGAATTCCCATGCTGTGCATGTATGGATGGGACCTATTCTTTCCAAAACGAAGGTAATGAAGGTTTCTTACGGCATATTGAAAAATAGTTATTCGTGTTGTTTCTCATGTGTTGATGACAAACAAGCTTGCTTATCATATGACGCCAAAATTCCTACGACTAATTGAGATATGCGGAATATTGGTTCCGATAGAAATGGGTGAAAACGGATTCAGAAAGTTCGAATTTTTACAAAACAGGCAGAAACAATGGAAAAAAGCGCGAAAAGGAGAATGAAAATCGTCCATTATTCCCGGAATATCTAACTATTTAGGATTTTAATGCAGAAGTCGTAGGTATTTTTTGGTTATTTAGCACTAATACATAAAATATAGTTTTCTGACATACTTTCGATAAAAAAATAGTTATTCAAGTTATTTTCACTGTGATCACGACGAATACGCTTAATTTGGTTCAAATAACTTTTTTAAATTGGTAAGTACATAAAAATTTGCGCAAATTTTTGTTCAGACGCCTAAAAATCGACCTAAGCATCTATATGTCGACCTAAGCAGACGCAACATCGATCAAAGCAGCCTAGAATTCTAGTTTATTTCGGCATTCATATAACGATAAAACAAAGTAAGACGCCTTAAAAATTCGGGATCCGCTAATCCGACCCGACCCTCGGGTCAGGTCGGCAGAACGCATAACATCTCACGTCATGGGTTGAGGGATGCGGGCTGAGCTTTCTTAGTTGGGTTGAAAATAGATTTTTAAGTTTAAAAACTCTATTTATAGCCGCAAAGATATCAGAAAATTCCTCAAAAATACGGTTACTCACAAAAATAATCAATACATTTAGCACAATACCTTTGAAAAGCATGGCACTACACCACGTTCACACATACCTAACTTATATTTTCTACATTTAATATGCGAACACGTTGTATAAGGCGTGAACAACAAGGCGGATAAAGGGCTTGCTTTGCACTACTAATAGATGACCCTATTACGGTGGGATTATCGTTTCTTGAACCGACCTAAATTAATGTTGAAAACATATTAAATACAAAATTTTCTGCGCTTTGCGCCCATTGATTAGGTAACCAAATCAATAAATTATTGTCTGGATCCTCTGTTGCAAGCCGCTTATAATAAAAGTAAGAATACTTCCTCATAAGAATTACTGTTATAGGTTAGTAGGTCGCCGAATCTTAGTTGGAAATAGAGAAAACACCGGAATTTTCCGGCGGATAAAATTCTTTGAAGGTAAATTTTGATGGGAACTTGTGATAAATGCCAATGTTTCCTTCGCTTCACTTCAAGTCTATATATCAACTCTATAGGTACAGGGGCGTAACCAGACGGGGGCGGGGGAGGGCGGCCGGCCCACCAGAAAAATAAAAAAAATTTTTATTTTCCACAAGGGTCCCCCAAAGGAAAAAATTAATTCTCCGGCGCTTCGCGCATTCCTTTATTTTCTGTCTTATTTCTTACCTTAAAAGCCCAGATTTAACTTAAAAATAGCGAACATATCAATTATTTTCTGCATTAGTTTTCTTTGCAAAACAGCAAAATTAAATGCAAAGACACGAATTTCGAAGTGTTCTGGAATCAAGTTTTAACTTGATATTGAGAAACTAGTCATACAGATATGTTGAAAGATAGATTTTTGATATCCAAGTTTGAAATCAAGCAAGAAAATTTTTCAATTTTTCAAAAAGTTTTCTTTCATCATAGCGTACATCTCGTCGAGAAACGCTCAAAAATGCTATTATTTTCGCGGATCTCCTCATGGTTCCCGAGGTAAATGACTTCAAAAATCCGGGTCCCCGAAATAAAATCCTGGTTACGCCAATGTATAGGCACCTACCTATATTGATTGGGCGCGATTGAAGATTTAGCACATAAGGAAATAAAAATTTTTGGCTGAATTCGGGGAAGAAAGCAGGCAATGAAGAATAAAAGAAAAAATCTAATATTGTTTGCTTCTATAAAGCTTAGATCAAAGTACAAAATGGTCAAAAATGGCTAAAATTCCTCTTAATTTAGCGTTAAATCCGTAGCTTACTTTATTTCTGAAAAAAATAAATCTGATTTTTTGAGTGTAGAAAAACTATGCTATTTTGAAGCTTTAATATACCTGCGTAAAATTAAAATCCGTGACCGTCTAAGAAGTTTATCTTGTCATGTCATCAGGCCCGTATCCAGGGAGACAGTTTAAAGGTTAAAGACGGGCTTTTCACCCACACTTGAGTATTACCCGCACGTCAGAGACGTGTTTCTCGCTGAGATACCGCAAGGGGTCGCGACTCCCAAGGGCTTTAACCTTCGCCACACAAGTGCAGCTTCCCATTCATCGACCCCGGAGGGATGAAAGGCTGGGTTGACCTGCCGAAAAGAACTGCGTCAACGTGGTTTCGAACCTAGAACCTTGCGATCCGTAGGTTTAAGTGTTTACCACCCTTCCCTGAAACAAAATATAAGAATGATTTTTCCCTCTACTCCCCCTTTGTTTTTTTAACAAATATCGCGAAACATTTTGGGCGCTTCGTATCGAATTACAAAATTATAGAGTTTATGTAGTCCCAAGCGCGTCGTTTAAACACTCGATTTTTAGTCTTTATACAACCCAAAGCGTATTATGCATCTATTTCATCTGTTCTACACAGGTTTTATGCAGAGAATGAGATTTGTCCAAGAGGGTATCCATTGGATTCTCACCATATTTAAGGCATCTGGGCTGGGAAGCAAAATTTACAAAGTGTACAGCTCTAGTGGTCGTAAAACGTCTTTTTAAATTCATCATTTGGCCCCAGTGATCGGACCGAGGGTACTTTTTGGACCCTCGGCCTCGGCCGAGGCCGAGGCGACTTAAAATCCTTGCCTCGGCCGAGGCCGAGGCCGAGGCCGAGGGTAATGCCGAGGGTCAAGCTTGTATACCTATACCCATAAATAGTACTCTTAGGATATTTTGTATGCACATGAGCTAGAGAATAATCGTAATATTAAGCACTTTATCGAATGGACAAACAATTCATTCTTATTTTCAATAATAGTAGATTAAATGTGTGAAGGATTTATTGAATAAAGTCAGCAGCATGAAAGCATACTTAACTTAACAAGTTGACGTTGAAGACTTGGAAAAATTAATAAAAAACATGGCTGAACAAGCACTTAAAAACTTTTATTACTATAAATAAGAAAACAGTGTCGAAGAAATAAACGAACAAACGAAATAAGCTAAGTAAAGACAGAATTGTAGCCATTGTTGTGCTCGCTTTTGCAGTAATGCATTTTAAACACGCTTTTTCAATCATCCAATTCTGGTGCGGCAGGTAATATGACGGAAACTGCACTGTACTTTCCGATCATAGTTTCCCAAGGTCCAGAGTCGAGGGAAGGGTGAAATCCCAACATGGGGGACCAGTAAATTAAGTAATGTCTTTGTATGAGCGAACAAATTTTTGTAGATATTTTATATTAATATATTTTTAAAGATACACATTTTTACATACTGCCAGTGAGTGACCTGCAACCGACATGCAGTCCTAAACAGTGTTTTTTTGTGCAAGATACCTTTTTACATGTACAAAGATGGTATCCAAAAGTCTTTGAACATTTTGTACATGCAAATTTTTGTGTACTATTATAGTATGGTACAGTAGCGATTTAGTGTGGTAAAACAGGGTTTTTCGTCCTTTGGTAGTGTATCTTAGCTAATTCCTGGGTTTCTGAATATTTGACATTTTTCCATTCTAAATGCAAATTATACTATTTTAAAGATATATAGGACAGACAATTACTGATGCGCCGGAAATTTTCGGGAATTTTACACCCTTTTACAGTTTTTGTCTCTCCAAAAATCTTTGTGCATGTACAAAGACGGTCCTGAAAAGTCTCTGTACGTTATGAAAAATCTTTGCCGAATACAAAAATCGTGGCCCTAAATGTGATAATTCGGCCTGAGTTTAGTTGATAAGTTCATGAGCTTTTGATGAAATTTACATATAAAACTCGACTGAGAAAGCTAAAACAACTTGTACTGCAAAATCAGAAATATTACAGATATTGTAATATGCCAATTAGATCTTGTAATAAGCATTACTGTGCTTAGAAATTCAATGCAACATCAGGATAAATTAGTCAATTTTATCTTTGAACGGTAGAAAAGTGCTAAGTTATTAAATAGTACTTATTTTGCATAAAATTTTTAAAAACAGTATGAATAGATACAAAAGATATTTCAATCTGCATAAAGATGCCTAGATTACACAAAAATTGATTTTTGAGTGTTTAATGCCCCTGCTTCAATCTAAATACAGTATATTAGCGATATTTTGCGCGAAGCGCCGAAAATTCTTTGAAAATTTCTAAAATATACTGAAAAACGATATAATTAATATCACTTTGTCCAAGAAAGTATTTTAACATTGTATAACAATGGCTCCAAAAAATGCGCGAGCCGAAATTGATTTTTGGCAAAACCTTCATTTATTGGCCATTTTTAGGTGCGTTTTTGCGATTTTCGGCCGAAAATTCGTGATCATTTACCCACTCTCCCATAAAAATGGCCGAAAACCATACGTGTAACAGAGGGGCTTTGGGGAATTCCCCACCCACCCAGGGTTGGACGTCCTCCCAAACACCCTTCCCTCCAACATCAGAAAATTTTAACCCTCCCTCCCCATTTTTGGCGAAAATTTGCGCTTTGTTGGCTATTTTTAGGTGCTTTTGCCATTTTTGACATAGAATTAGAGTCGCTAATCCCCCCTCCTTCTAAAAATGGCCAGGGACCCATACCCGAAATTTCTAGCCGTTACATGCATGCCGAGGAGCCTCTCCCGAAAATTTTGAGCCTGTCACATGCATGTTTCATAGTGATAGTTTGTCTATTTACTCTTGCTTACATTCAAAAATACTGTATCACTTCGTGAAATTCTAATAGTTAGCTGCACTTTTGCCATAGTAAAAATTAAGTTCAAAAATATTCAAAAGGTTTTCACCAAAAATCGTCTGACAGTGACATGAGTCTTGTACCCTGAGAGGGGGTAATAACCCTCCCTCACCCCCTCCCCCTATGGAAATGTGTGTTTCCGATCCATGTAGCGAGCATTAGAATTAAAATTAGTCATCACATGAATAATACATTGGCACTTTGCTGTATGTGACTTGGTGTAACTGGGTACGCGACTAAAACCATAAGAAAAGTCTATAGGTAAAAAATAGGCTGTGTACTGCAGATGCATTCTAAATAGTTAATATTCAACGGATATATTGAAGTTATTCAAATTTGATTTTAACCCTCGGCGCCTCGGCACTTTTCAGCTTCGCCCTCGGCGCCGAGGCCGAGGCTTTGGCCCCCTTATGTTTTTAACAAATTTTGGTCAGTGCCCCCCGTCGGAATAAAATCCTGGAAACGGGCCTGCATATCATTATGGCCTAACAAAAGGGTACTTGTACACGTGAGCGCGATCCGCCTGTACGTCTCAGCCATTAGTATGCTATGCTGTAAACTTTCTTTCGTTCTTTCGACATTATCTTTCGTTAAATCCTTTTTTTCATGTAATTTTTATTGCATTTTTTATGGTAGTAATTGGCTAATACATATTATTATTATTATTATTATTATTATTATTATTATTCATTATTATTATTATTATTATTATCTACTACATTATTACTTTAGCCCCTATCGATTTTTTCCATCTTTTTTAACATGCCGGTATACACAGGGCTTTTTTCAGGAGAGAGAATAACTTTCAGTTACCGGGTTTCGGTCCTCAGACCTCTCACTCTACAGTACGTTAACCAATCGACTGAACCACTTGCTCCTAAGAAAAAGAAAAGAAGTAATAAGGGAACCGCTTATGTTTTCTATGTCTCCCAAACAAACAAAACAGCTAAAAACAGGATAGAAAGCGCGAATTTGATCCAAATAAAAAACGGGACACCTTACCGTTAATCTTGCAAGAAATTTCGTCGATCCATGCAGCGGAGCTCGCACTAATTACATCGAATCAACTTAGCAAAAAGCGAAGCAGACGCATAAAGCACGTTATCATGCGCACCGTTCATTGTTGGACGCATATCTTGCAGAATTTATGTGGAGAAAAATATTTAAGCATAATGCTTTTCACCACATATTGGATCAAATCCGCACTTTCTATCAATTTTTTAAATGTACCAAATCTGCACTTTCTAGCCCGTTCTTCAGCTATTTTGTGTTGTTTAAGAGACATGGAAAAAATAAACGGTTTCCTGATTACTTCGTTTCTGATTCGTACGAGCAGGTGGCTTAGTCAATTGGTTAACGAGTTGCGCTGCATTGTAGAGCGAGAGGTCTGAGGATCGAAACCAGTAACTGAGAAAGCCATCAAATCAATCAAATCAAATCAAAACTTATTCGTCATCGATGTAAGTTAACAAATCAATGAAATGTTACATAAGAAATACAGTATAATTGCTTAAATAACATTACGATAATATTTGATGGACGCGAACGCGTAAAGGCAAACGAAAAATGCGCTTAATTACGGCCCTTAAGAAAATTGGTCAACTCAACTTATAGGTTAAGCCTGAATAAAATCAAACAGAACACCATATGGTACCCTAATGTTGAAAAAGATGAAAGAAATTCGATACGGGTTAAAGTGTGCAAGCAGGCCCGTATCCAGGATTTTGTTTGAGGGGGCACGACATAAATTGCTAAGATATATTGATGCGAAATCCGCTTTATAATAATAATAATATTTATTAGTCAATTACAACCGTAGAAAATGCAATAAAATTACATGAAAAAATGATTTAATGAAAGATAATGTCGAAAGAACGAAAGAAAGTTTATCAGCAAAGCATAGTAATGGCTGAGACGTACAGGCGGATCGAGTCACGTACGCCCCTTTAGGAGCTCATCTAAACAAAGTTTAGAAATCAAACCCTTGAACCGTTTAAATGATCTACAATCAACAATACTTCGGAGCAAAGCATTCCAAATACTAGCCGTCCTCTTTGCAAAGTCGTTTTTCCTACAGTCTAGATGAAATTTGCGGATATAAAGCTTTATATCCTTTCGGGTGCAAGTTCGAAAAAGACTCCAAAGTAAATTAACTGACTCTTGATCATTCTGGAAGCGGAACTAAGATCAAAATGAACATGTTGTATAAAGACTAAAAATAGAGTATTTAAACCGCGAGCTTGGAACTAAATTGACCTTCGTTATTATCTAAAAAATTCAGCGCGAAGCGCCGAAATTTTTTCCACCAATTTTTAGCTAAAAAGGCAAAGGGTGGAATAATCGAAAAAATCATTCTCACAATACCTACATTTCGGGGGAGGGGGCAGGGCACGTACCCTCCTATCCCCTCTGAACACGGGCCTGTTCAAGTGCCAAAAAAACTGCTCTAAATCTTCGGGTCAGGCTGGGTCGGATAGACTCCTGCTACATATGTGCGGGTTGGCTGGTCCTTTAACTCTTGCAGGTCGAGAATAACAACCCGATATTTATATATTCTATTCACATAAACGTTGTTTATTAATAGATGGATGAATTGTCGCAAGCAACAGTATTTAACTCAATGTCCTCCTAAAACATATATCATATAACCTGCAGTTGCTGCAGATACAAAAATAACACATCCTTCTTTCAAAATAAAATATATGAAAAATTTAAATTTGTAAAATAGCTTAGAAACCCCGATATGAAAAACCATGCTTTAGTCTGATCAATGCACTATTGCAGAAAAATTTTGACCTCCATTTTGCCTTACTTTCACCAGAAAAAGTCTAATTTGTCTATTACTTCGGGCTATCAAGTATTATTCAGCTTCGAGAAGCGTCATGTGATGTGACACCGATATTTGACACATACAAACAAGTCCGCGCGATACAGGCATGTTTCAGAAGTCAATCATAGTAAACAGAAAATACTGTGAAATAAAATAGAGATTAAGCCTTATTGTAGGTGTATGCAGGCATCCATCAAATTTTCAGCATGCGCTTGAAGGGCTCATCCTTTATAAATTTTATATCAGACTATTTCACGCAGGTGACCTCTGTAGACTGTGGATGGGTGCGTAGAGTAAAAATTAATTAAAAAGCTGGTGAAAACCCGGACAACAAACGCTGTATACGTAGCACGTATTTCACAAATTACTGACATACAATGCGCCCACGGAATGTCTTTTTATAACAAAATTTTTCTGTATCGAAAAATGATTTCACGCACAAGGTTTCATGAAATGTACGAAACAACTGGGGCTTAAGAAGCGAAATTTAGGCTTTTGACCTTCAATTAACCTTAAACTACGACACACGCAATGTTGCAAAGTGAATACGAGAATCGGTGTAAACAGCTGAAAATGATAAGTTCGAAAAACACAAGTAAACGCTAAAATGCGAAGGCAAGTCAAGGAAAAAACGAAAAACATCAAAATCCAAAACAGCTCGCCGATTACCATTTTTCATGAAATCATCGAGCATCAATAAATCCGTATGAGTTTCTGGTCGTGTCTAACTTTATATCTGAGCAATCTTGAGTATCTTCTCAAAAGTCGACGCCAAAAACAGCTAATATTTTCCAAAGTTAAGTGACGCCACACAAACTCGAAGCCTCTGAACGATACCTAACACAATAAGTGCTACGCCTACTATTCAACTTTCCTGCGTAACATAAAACCAAAGAACGGTAAACAGAAAAGACAATATTTAATTTTCGTGATAAAGAGCGGTGCAGCAAATTTTAGGTTAAGGAATGAAAAAACAAAACGAAACATCCAAAAGCAAACATGGGGCAGTAACTATATGTGATGCACGTTTCAGTTTAACAAATAAATTAGTAGGTACCTACTTACATTCATATACCTACTTAATTTGTGTTTTTAATGATACAAAATGAAAGAGATTCAAACCAAAAAATATCCTAAATATCATTCAGCTTTCTTTATCTGCTTGCATCAAGCTGAATAATGTACATTAGGTACTAATAATGAACATGGTGTAAACTTCTTGGAGGGGTAGGTCGAGTTTCTTCGAAAGGGTTAATAAATAAATGCATTATCTATCTAATGAACGTTTCGTTCTAGCAATATATATTGCACGTCAAATTGTCCCAGGATGTTAGAAATAACTAACGACTGTTTTGTGCCTTTCTCAAAAACGCTTCTTGAAAATCTAAAAGGGAATTTGCATTTCAACGGCTAATTATGTGGAAAAGGCGCTGAAGCAACGAGCTTGTGTTGACTAATTGTTCATAAATTTTGTTGTTTCTTATTACGAGTAAATCAAGTAACCATCCAGAATCGTCACTTTAAAACAAGACCAGTTATTGCTTATTTTAAATCTTTTTTGTATTTTTAAAATGTTTCAATTTTCAATAAATTTCCAAAGTGAAAATTTCTTTCAATTTTCAATGCGTACTTCAGTTTTAATTTTCAGTCCGGAATTATGTAAGCAGCGTTGGCTAATTGTATGAAAGTAGTCGGGGCAACCTAATCCGCTTCTTACTGTTCTATTGTATGACGTGAAAAGTTTCAAAAATTGTAGGCTAATACATTTCTGGGAAGGGTCAGGATGGGGTAAATCGCCAAAAATGTTACTAAAAATAGAATTCTGGGGTCGACAGTAATCTCCTAGGGGTATTTCAGCTTTTGGTGGTACAAACCCCCCACACCCATGCGTGGACACTCAACCCATTAATCGCGCAAACAAATTTACAAAAGTAAGAATAAAAGGTATCCAAAAAAGATCATTTTAGTAAAAAATAGAAATAGAACATTCTCGTAAAAAATAGAAAGCCCATGCGTCTGAAAAATATAAAAGACTTAAATACAAGTATTTATATATACTTGCATGTATATAGAGGGCCACACAAATATCCATGACGTTTCCCAGCTATAGCTTCATCAATAATGGTTCAAAGTCAATGAAAATGTGGCCAAAGGTGCACTATCAATAGCAAAGTAAGTTCCAAATTTTTGTAAAAAAACAGACTACTTGGTCAAAGATTACATTATTCTACAGGATCACCATCCAACTCAATCTAGCAACATTATTTTTGTCCTTAATTCAGTAGTGACCACACCTGGACGTGGGCGGTTTGGGGGTATGCAACCCCCAGAAACCGAAATACCCCCTAAAAATCAAAATAACACCAGCAGTGTTTTTTTTTTTGTACAAGATCCATTTGTACATGTACAAAGATGGTCCCCATTAGTCTTTGGACATGTTGTACACACAAATTTTTGGGTACTATAATATGGTACAGTAGCGATTTTAGTGTGGTAAAAACAGAGTTGCTCGACTTCTGGTAGTGTATTTTAGCTAATTTCTGGGTCTCTTAGGGCAAAGATCACTAGGAGAATCGTCTTAAAACGGCGCAATGCGCCGAAAAAATTTGACATCCTTCCTTTTGAAATGCAAGTTCTGCCATTATAAAGATATACAGTCGAACTTGCTTAATGCGTACACTCAAGGGACCAAGCCCTTCTGTATGCATTATCCGAGTGCACGCATTATCCGAATACCCCAGATTTTTAACAAGGAATACACTATTATGCGATAAAATCATTTTTTAAAGAAAAAATCAGCAATACAAGTCTGCTTTAACATATTTTCACGCTTAAAGTCACAAAAATTTTCGATATCATTCATTTCGCTGAATAGCTTTGTGTCACAATTGTCCTGTGCCATTAAAAACTTTCGTATGTTCGATATACTCAGTTTTAAATCCTGATAGCTCGGAACCGTTTCTGTTTCTCCTAGATCGTCCAGGTCACGAAACTAAATATTATGCACATTTAAAAACAAATAGGCGCAACACTCATCTCGATGCGCCTAAAGTACTCGCATAAACACAGAACTTGCGGTGATTTGTCAACATTTTTAAATTTGTCCCCAGAGAAACTTTGATTTTTTGGAAAAAGCCATGACCAATCAAAAATAACAATTCGCTTAAGGCTGAATGCCCTTAAAAATTTAGAATTCTAAGCTTTTCAAAGAAAGCTAAAGATCCAGACTAAAAATTATACACATTTAAGAAAACAGGCTCGCACAACACAGAAGTCAATTTGACCAAAGTACTCGTATAAACACGGAACTTTAGTAGAAAAAGAAAATGTATCAAAATTTAAAATGATGCACATCAATGATAGCAGAGAGACGCAAACATTTCGAGCTGATCGCATTATCTGAGGTGAAAAAATACACGCTGTATGCATTAAGCCGGGTAGTTTAACATGCAGGCATAGGCCCATGGATGAAATCGGCTGTACGCATTACGCATTAACCGAGTACGCATTATCCCATGCTATTGCCTTATGTTTTACATGGCCTTTCGGTCCGGACCTAGCAATACTGTACGCATTATGCGAGAAAACGCATTATCCCGTGTACGCATTATCGAAGTTCGACTGTATGTATAGAACAAACGATTACTCATTTGGCGCGAAGCGCCGAAAATTTTGCGAATTTTAGACATTTTTTGCAATTCTTGTCTTCCCAAAAATCTTTGTACATGTACAAAGACGGTCCCGAAAAGTCTTTGTACATCGGGAAAAATCTTTGCCGAGTACAAAAAAAACACTGCCCCCCAGATTTCAATTTCTTGTTTTTTCGCAATTTTTTGATGCCAATGGATAGTGCTTGATGAGAAACCTTGAAAGATTGTTTTTTCGCCATACCACCATTTTTGAGGCCATTTTTTGACCTTCGAAAAATCTTGCACCCCCACAGAATTTTGGTGCCGTCAACCTATGGTAGTGACTTCCCTAAAAATCGGTCTAACGCGATTTTTAGGGTCAGAGATACTTGCAAGGCATATGGTGTGCAGTGTACACTGGTTCACAGAGCCCTTGATATAAAAAATCGCACGGAGTCAAATCAGATAAGCGACGCACTCGAATAAATTGCCTCCTGGTGATCGCTCACCTGATTTGAGCCCCATTCAATTTTTTCGTGCGAGGGTCTTCAGGTTTAAAATTCACACTAAAAGCTCTTTCAGCAATTCTGACCTTTAAAATTGCAAGATGAGAATGAAAACAATGCTGTATACAAGAAATGGCTTCAGCATTTGATTGAGAAGAATGACGATACCGTAGAAGTAATGTAGCGTTTGAATGATTCCTTCGTTTCCATTAAAACTTTGAATACTGTTTTGCTATTTAATATTTCACCTATGGCCGAATTTTCATTCAGTTTGAACCAAATCTGGGCAACAGGTGAAACCCGGTATTAGCTAGAGCAGGTCCGGTACCAGCTAGAGGGTCTGCCAGCTGCACCTGATGATATGAGTAGGAAACTTTTATGTGCAATGCACATTAATGCTGGAGTAAATGTGAGATAATATGAAAACACTGTCAAATGGTTAAATGAGCTATTTGTGTACGTAAATGCACTCCCATAGAACCATCATTCCAAATCTACTGTACAATTTAGACAATCTTATTGACCAATCACTTTTACAACTTAGAAACCAACCAAAAAAATTGGGCTTGGGTACCAGCTGGGGCAATGGGTATTGCCCAGCTATGGTTTGGACCATTATTGACGAAACTATAGTTGAAAAGCATAATGGATATTACAGCGGCCCATCCTGTACATGCATTAATTTACAAATATAGGGTAAGGCAAAAAAGTGGTAGCTACACTATTTTCTTGGACACCTTCAGTGAAAAAGGAAACGGAGGCAAACAATATACATACACTAATTTTTGCAAAACCCTCCTGATGCAAGTGCAACAAAGTGCAGTCGTACACAAAAATCATCTATGACTGCACTATTGCTTCCTTGTGACAACTTGTGCCAACAAAGCTTTATGCGCATAGTCGGGCAGCACCAAAATTCTGGGGGCACTGTTTTTTAGCGCCCCGCTAATGAAACTGGCCACGCTAATGAAAAATCAGAACCATTAGCGCAGCGCGCTAATGCAAAAGTTTGCATATTTTAAACATAAAATGAGTAAAAAATTAAAGTTGAAAGAAGCAAGAGGAGAGTGAAGTAAAAACAAGGTAAGAGAGGTTCAAAAATTTATTTTTCTAAGCTTTATTACGTTCTATTATATGACGGAAGTATAAAATAGTACAGGTAAGCGATATTTAGATATCTAAACTCGCTTTGTGTACATAATATCATAAAACATACCATTTATCATTGCGCTAATGAGGATTTCATGGCGCTAATGGCTCCAGAACATCGTTAGCGACTGCGCTCATGGGGGTGGCGCTAAAGAAAAAACACTGCTGGGGAGATGTGTGTGTACGCAAGATTTTTCACACAAAATGGTCTTAAAAATATTGATATGGCGAAAAAACACCATTTTTAAACATTTATCTTCGAGCACTATCCATTGGCATCAATAAATTGCGAAAAAATTTTGAAAAAATTCAAAAAAAATTGAATTCTGGGGAAAGGGGGAGGGTATTTTTGTTTCTGGGGGGCATTCGGCCTTCTGGATGATGTATATCCCCACCCCCCTTTCCCAAGCCCAAGTGTGGTTATACGTCGTTTTAACCTAATAAGGTTTTTTAGAAAAACTGTATCCTGAAAAGGACTATGTTCTACAATAAGATGGAGCTAAGCCATACATTTCGAAAGCTACACTTGCTCGGATGCAAAAAAATCGGTGTAATCTCCTATCACCTACTGATTGTAAGTAACCGACCTGATTGAAACGTTATGGATTATTACGTTTGGGGTGCGTTCGCAGCAAATAATTAACGAGAATCCAATCACGAATGCCAGAATCTGAAGACCCCTTAAAAAATCGTTAAACCCTTCCCAGAATTAACTTTTTGATGCTATCTTTTGGCAGTTTGGCCCCATCGGACCCTACCATAGTTTCCCAAGGTCGAAAATTCAGGGGGTGAAATCCCAAAATTTAGGACCACTAAATTTAGAGTCTAACTTTTTTTGCAGGTCAAATATGAAAAATGGCTAAAACTACTATAGCATGTTTTAATGTGAAAAACTGCATTTTTAACTACTTTTTGTCCCATTCTGACTAGTTTTGTCACTCTTGTGAGTAAAAAATATAAGAATTCATCGAAAATTTTGACTTTTCAGATCATTTTAAGTTCATTCTAGGTGTTTCATGGGTAAACAAAACAGAAATGTATTAGTCGGCGCGAAGCGCCGAAAATTTTTTAATATTTTCGCTGCTTTTGTACCCAAAATTCATGCAGAAAATCTTTGATAGCTCAAAATCGTCCGACAGTGATTCGAGTCTCGGACCCTAAGGTGGGGGTAATACCCCAACCTCAGCCCCCTACGGGAATGTGTGGACCCTGCCCAGGATTTTGTTGCTGCCTACGTGATTACGAACCTAGACATCTTTAAACGACGCATAAAGCTTTGTTGGCGCGAGCTGAAACAGTAAAGCATAAATGCAGCCATAGATGAGTTTCATGTGCGACTGCGCTATGTTGCTCTAGTATCAGGAGGACATTACAAGAATTATGCACTTCTTGTGAAAGGGTTGTCGGTGCATTTCGTGAAATTTAGTAGTCATTTTGTTCTGAATTAAAATTTATATCCGACTGTATGTGTCTTGTTTGCCTTCATTTCCTTTTCATTAAAGATGTCGGAGAAAATGATGTACCACTTCTTTTGTCTTTATCCTGTACTTCACTTATGTATGTACGTCTCTCTTTTTCTATTCATTTCATAATCAGTTTTTAGCAAAATTCCTCAGATATTTTCATAGTAAAAAGCATGCAATACTCGTACAAAAACGAGCTAAAGCACATTCCTTTTGAATTTTTGAACACATAAAAGTTTTCTTTGAAACTCAGTAGAAACACTTAATAGGATCAATTTCTTTCCCTTGCTCGATAAACAGTTATCTAAAGAAACAGAGCATACCAAATCGATCAAGGCCACTATCAATTAAAGAAACCGATTAAAAACTGATTGCATTGTTTCACAAAAATATGCCAAACTATTGCTAACCTATAGGCGATGTCCGCAGCGACCTGGTCGTTATCTTTGAAGAAATCCAACAAAACCCTATAAAGTAATACATACATTAATTAGGCTCAATTCGAAAATAAAAAAATAGCAAAGATCGCATTACACAAGAGAACAAGTACTCGTATGTATTACCATTAGTCCTACAACCACACGTTGTTGTGGTGTGGTTTGCAAGCAACCCCCAGAAATTGAAAAAACACCCCTCAGATTACTGTAGACCCAAGAATTCTATTTTTTATAACATTTTTGGCGATTTCACCCATCCAGACCCCCAGAATTTTCTCGCTGACCATGTTTGCCTCCAACCCTAGAATAAGACTACTCGTACGTGATTTAATAATCTGTTTCTCAACATAAGCTATTTTCCAAAAGCTTTCTTGTCGCATAAGAATAAATTAGGGATGTCCCAAGCCCCGGGCCGGGGCAAGGCTTGCTCCGGCCTAAAACATTTGTAAGTAAGATTAAAAATCTGAAATTCTCCTCTAAAATCAATCTAGACAATTATAATGAAGCTTATAAAGAATCTTTTTATGAGTACTGACGAGAATAGCAAAATTTGATAATTGAACTGTTTCTGTAGCAAAAATAAACTTATATTTGACTATAGGCGATTCAAATTTAGCGTTTTTGCTTTACTTTTAAAGAATTGATAGAAACTCAAAATCTAATTGATGATTAGGTATTTATTCGATCATTAAAATATTCGTGATTTAGTTTTTGCCCTTTTAGTTTATCTCAGAATAAGTAGCCTAAATCATAGGATTCATTAATTTTTATTTCATTCTGTAAGATCTTATAAATGAAACTAGTACGATCTCTTAAGTCTGGCCAGATAAAATATTGGAAAATTGATTGCATGATCAGCTTTGGAAAGAATAGAGATTATTACTTGCTCTGATTGCACTTATTGGTACCCATTACAAAATATCTATGCTGGTACTATTTTGCACCGAGTAATAATTCTTTTGTCAAAATCAATAATTTTACAAATTTTCCGAAATTCAAGCGTGTGCTGTTCTGAATTTTTTACGCCGCAGCCATAATCTTGCCAAGATAAAGATGTTTAAAACTCGTAAATCAACGTCCCTATAGCGTAGAAGAGCTGGATGGAAGACATGAATAATTTTAAATAGGCGGTGTAAATCGAGGAACTATTTATAATGTAATCTGTTTTTTCGACTTAGATCTCTCGACTCTTCAAAATTTCGCTCTTACAAAGGGGAAATTGGCGTAATAAGGATCTGGTTAAACTTTAAAATGCATGCTCTCAGCTGAAATGTTAATCTTGAATGATTTTTCTGCAGACGTGGTAACCAAATAGCATTACAGAAAATGTTTATTCATGACTTAATAACTAAAATCATTTATTGTAAGATTGGATAACTGTCTGATGCGATTATTCTATGATAATAACTCAAAAATTTTCTTGCAATTCTAGGCCTCCTCGGAAATCTCTCTACAGTTATTAATCTTTGGAACTCTTAAGATAACTTCACAATTATGATTTTGCGCTAATAATTGTTATCATTTAAATGAACTGATTCAGGGAAGCATTAAAGACACTTTTCTAGAAGTTTTTGTTATTCTCCCAATTTTTAATTTATTATTTTAAGATTATTAATTTATTGTTAATTATTAATTCATTACTAATTTTATTATTTATTATTTATTAATCTTTATAAGACGAGAATTCTTTAAATAATCCCTTTTCACACTTACATTAATAAGTACTATTGCATAAAATACTACCAGTGATCTTATATAGGTGTATATATATATCGCGTCGGCGGCACACATGGTGTATACAACATCCTGCCCTGGCTCCGGTGCCGAGGCATAAGCCCCGGCCCCGGCTAAAAAGTCTGCCCCCCGGACATCCCTAAAATAAATGCATATGTGCCTATTGCTTAACTCAGTTTTATTTGTATGTAAATAATGATTATATCTGATGCCACACTGAAGTTTTGGGATAAAAAATTAAGAGTGATCTTTCATTAATCACAGTCTAAAATCAGAAGCTACATATTTCGACAAATCTACCTCTTTCAATCCGAAAAAACCACTCTAAAAATTTTTCGCGTCAAAAGTTCAGAACACAGGCCCTAAATGCGCGCTCATAACCAAGAAGCAAAAATAAGTCATATTTATACAAACTGTGTAATTACTCGATATTAGACAGGTTATCGGGAACTGGCACATAGTGAATCCAGGGTTTTAGAGCTGGGTAGAAAAATTCCTTCCAATCATCACCGACTTGGAAAACTAATGACTTGCATAGAAATAAATGCCTGAATCGAAAACTGGCCGCTACGCCTCTAAAATTGAATAAATACTTATATCGGCAATGATCTTCGAACGAAACTTCCGACGCAGCCGGCTGACCCAAAGTATCCTAATACAGAAGAGCTGATTTTATGATTCATGATTTGTATATTACTCTCTACACAATTTGAGCCAACATCGATCCTTAAACTTTGCTGAGGATTGCTAGGCCAATGTTATATGTAAGGCTGGACGTCATCATACATGATCTGGGAGGAGGTTCATCCCCCCGCAGGAATTTTTTCACCTCTCCCCAGAATTTGCACTTTTTTGAAAGTTTCCAAAAATTTCTTAAAAATTCGTGGAAAAGGTGCTTCTTATGCGCTTTTAGCAGGCTTTTGCTCAAAAGTGTCATATTTTTGGAGCATTGCACCATATAGTATATAAATTGGTGGTGTAGGTGTTTTGTTTTGAGCATATTTTATTTGTTATATTTTTGAAAAAATGTTTATTATTTTAAATAAATAGAAAAATTTATTTTTATTCAAAAAATGTTTTTTAAATATATTTCAAAATAAAATAAAATATAAAATTATATTTTTTATTTTATATTTTGTTCAATTAGTTCCATTTTTTAATTTTTCTCGAAATTTTTTTGACGTTTTTGTGCTCCAGAACATGGAGCATCGTCAAAAACGCCGAAAAACGATGTTTTTAACGCGTACGTACCCTCCATTTTTGCGCCCAAAAAAGATACCATAAAATTTCACCCCAGAATTCCCATGCTGTGCATGTCAAGACGTCACCCAATTTATTATTTCAAGATCGATACGCTGGGCTCAGGCAAATTCAAGGGTAGAGAAGGGCTCGCGATTCGTGGCGAGAAGTGTATTTATGAATTAATTTTAAAGGTTATGTAGCGGAGGGAGGGATCTCCAATACATCATCAATATTTCTAAAAACATTGAAATCATAGATTTTCTCGAAAAATTCTAGTGGAAAACGATCATTCTAACCTCCTTTTCGGGTTGTAGTTTCCAGGATAAGGTGCGCCTTTTAATTTTTGATTAAGAAATGGAGATGCTCTTTTCTCGAATAGGAATTACGTCAAATCCTTTGTCTAGAAGCTAGTCAATTTTCTCATCAAAACTAGAGAAATGGCTGCATCGTCTATTCAAGAATCGTGAAATAAGCATTAATGAATTAATTGCACACATTTGTAACAACCTATTTCCACCCCCGAATTTCACGCAACAATTCAAAATCATTCTACACAAAATATATGTACATATTTACGCATTTTTAATCAAAGTTTTCCGATTGTTACTCAGAAATAAGAGCGAATTTCTGTACAAATGTGAAATAATTCTATAAATTAAAAGCGCCCATCAAGCTCTCCGTAGAAATGGTCCAATATCAGCGCGGAAAATTTTGAATTGCTTCGCACGTATGCGTAGATACATGTGCAAGGGCGAATTTAAGCGGGAGTGGCCGCTTTACCTCACTAGCCCAACATAGTAGGCGAGAAACAGGAATGGACATGTCAATGAAATATTGAAACATAAACATTTTTCACAGACAAATTTCCAGCAATCAGCATCGTTACCACAGAAATTATAATGAAAGCAATCATGTGTCTACCATAAACCACAGAAAAACGTACTTAGTTAGTACGAGTATATCAACAGCGGATTTTTTCGTAATGGATATAAATTTTTGGCACTAAACGCCACATGTGATGTGGTGCAATTTAAATTACTTTGAGTGCAACCAGAAAACAGTGCCTGCCATACGTATCATTTTGAAAATGAATGATTTAAGCAAATTCAGGTGAATAAGGCAATAATTTGTGATCATATTCAGGGTAGTCCAAAAACACTACCCATGTTTTATGTCACAGCTTCAGAACCATGGCAGCTAGCCACCTGAATTTTTTGAAAACATGAGAAAAGAGTCTGTAAGACAATTGCAGAATCCTGCGCTGATATCTAATCCCGTAAAAATAATGTTTTGAAGTTTTCAGAAGTGCTCATTTCGAGAACAAATACTGCATATCTGATTAACTATCTGTTTGTAAATATCTTTTCTTGCCCCAATCACTCATTCATTCAATTCGTTCTTTTTCTGGGTGATGAAGAATACATTCAAAGAGTCAAAAAACAGATTTCACTTGAGCCTCGTTTTTATATGTAGGCTCTTGTGCAGTACCAATGGAGTAGAAACATCGCAAAAATTCGTTAAGACTGCAATTTTCAGTTTAATTCAGCTTTTCGTGCCAAGCTTCTCTATAGACTCTAATATAGTAGTGATTCCAACTTAGTAAACATGCTAACATAGTGTTTTATTAATTTTGAATAGCATTTGTACTACACGCACAAACAGCAGAGACTTTCTTCGCAAAACTGTTCATCTGCACTATGAAATTTTTTGTCTTTTTTTCGAAATACACATATGTACCTCTAATTGATATGCAGCATCTAAAGAACGGGTTTGTATCGTAATTTAAAAATGAAGAGTCCTACTGTAGATAGAGCTGCACACTTTGCAAATTTTACTACCCGGGTACCCGGCTATTTCATTACCCGGGTACCCGGGTAATTCGGTATCGGGTACCCGGGTATACCCGGGTAAGACCTTAGATAAAAGAGAATGCAGTGAACATCGTTTATTTACGGTTGACAGTGAGGTCTAGGGCAAAGTGATATTTAAGCAGTAAAATTATTGAAAAATTAATGCAAGATTAAATAGAATATACATAGGCTTTAATCTGAAGAATTCGTATGCATTTAATGAAATTTAAGTCATTTTCATAATTCAAAGCAAAAAATTGTGAAGCAGGTTTTGTATCTTCATAGCGTCATTAAAACATTTGAAGCAGGAAAACACACTGACGAAAAGCAATTTTGAAATCAACCGGAAATGAAAATTTATTCAAAAACAAGTCTAGGTCTATCTGGAGCTGACTGCAGAGACGTAATCAGAATTTTGGTTCGGGGCATAAACGTTTTCATGTAGAATTTACGGCCTTTCTATTGACAAACAGTTCGGAATTCATAAGTGGCGCAAAGTGCTAAGAAATTTAGTCATTTGTTCCACCCTTAACAGTTTGTAGCTCTGTGAATACTAATAATCTGAGAGAGCAGAAAATTACCAAATTTGTACAAAACAGTTTTGACAATTCAAGCTTCTAACAAGAAAACTGCGAATTACTAACTTTGACTGAAGATATTTTGAGTGATTCAGGCTTTTAAACGCAATGCTGGAGCTTTACAAAAAGAAAGAACAGTAACTGGCGGCGCTATGCGCCGGAAAATTTTGACGTTTTCGCACATTAAACTCAATTTATACCGCTTAAATCATACAAAACAGACAAATTAATGCCGGCGCGAAACGCCGGAAATTTTTAGAAATTCTTAACCCTTTTACCTGGCTTGTTCTCCCTAAAATCTCGTTGCACATGTACAACGAGATTTTATGGCTGCGGGACGTCTGAGGTGGCGAGCGGGATCCGGGGCAGAGTTCCGGAAAATTTTGTAAAAAAACATTTTAATGTTAAATTGTAACGTTAAAATTTTCGCAAAATCGGCCAAATCTCGGTTCGGAAGCAAGCCCAAACACACTTAAAATTGATGAACTCCTACATTGCACAAACTGATCTGAAATGCGCTTTTCGACCTCTGCTGGGTACATATGTAGCGCAGCAACGGGTCGCTGCCAATAAGATATAGAAAGATGTATCCATGAAAATTTTGTTCTTACCGTTTTCAGGCCCATTTGTAGCCTTCTAATTAACAAAATGCAGTTCATAGAACAAGAAATGCACAAAGACATAAGAAAATTTGGCCATTCCTTCCAATTAAAATGGGATTATGTGTCCTTGTAAAGAAAGATGAAGGAAACAAAGAATAGACAAACTGTTACACAAAAGACAAACAAAGCAGAGAATAGACAAACTCGTTCACAATCATTTTCGCACTTTTACTATCATGCACAACAAGCATGCGCAGTTTCATTCAATGAACAAATAGTGCATTAAATTACTAAAGTGATGTGAAGTGCTGGATTATTTTAGCTGATTCAAGCTTTTAAATTTGTTGGATCTATATAGCAATAAATAATAATGACTCGGCGCGGAAAATTTTGAAGTTTTTGCCTTTTTGAACTTAGTTTTCTGGACATACATTATTGCAACAAAAAAATCAACAATATTTCTGAAAAATTTCGGGGGGCAGGTACTCCCAATGCCCCCTGGCTACGCCTATGGCTGACTGCATTTGGAACATCGATAGGCTTTGAACCAGGTCTATCTAAAACAGATGCGCGCACGATGTGAATAAAAGTTGCAGTTTAAATTTATATAATGGTCACAGAAGTGAATGAATTATAAAAAAGCGTCGCTAACAGATAATTTCTTGTTTCAATTTGTTTACAATGAAGAATAAGAAGAATTCGGCACAAATAAAATAATGTAACTAAAGAGCTGAATAATGGAATATGCCTAGATCGTATGCGCGATATATTGTGATAATCGGAAATATTAACAGACTCGCTTATTTAACATTTTACGGTTGATTATATCAAATCACATGTACATTGTGATTCAGTCGCACTTTAGAAGTAATATGTTTCTAGGTTTCTAATTCAATTCTTAGCACATATCGCATAACTGCAGTGCTAATTTTCCATTTTATATTAGGAGATTCGGGTAGCTGGGTATACCCGGGTACCCGTAGGGTACCCGGGTAGTAAAATCATTTTCTACCCGGGTACCCGTTCGGGTACCCGCGTGCAGCTCTAACTGTAGACCGTTTTGTCTGTCGGTAAAAAAATTTCAAGTGCCTATCTAGCCTGGTTCTTGAGATATGACGTGAAACTTAGATAGTGTTTTTTTAACCACCCTGCATAATGTATGTAACTATTCGAAACTATGAAAATCCAAATTTACAAGGAAGGAAAACGAATAAATTATCAAAATATTAGAGATTGGAGCCTTTAACACTATTTGGTCCATGCTAAACATTTACTGAGTTCATTCAGCATGGAAAAATTTGCGAAAAAAATCGAATTTTATTGTCTAACAATGAATAAAGAACGTTGAAAAACATAAAGAAACTGCGCTTTATCCTAGTGTTTTGAAACGTTTCTAATATTAAGGAAAATATCTAGGTTGGTCGACCCATTTTAGGCGAATTTTAGATGCAAGTCTACCGGACTAGCATTAAAAACTGGACAGAAAGTGTGTCCCCTTTTATGAATCACAAGAGATAAGCGACTTTCAAAATCTAAAAATTTGTTAAAAAGACTAAAAATTAGAGCTAAGGAGGGCGAACAGTCGCTGACAAATAAACTGACAAAGCGTTGCGTTTTCAGCAATCTATCCAGCATACGTGTTCTTGGGGGGTTTGACCACCAGAATAACAACTGCCCCCCACGCAAGATGCCTGCGACCCCCCAGAATTGTCGATTTTTTGTGAAAATTGTAAAGAGTGTGCCTTTTTAGGCGTTTTTAGCTCATTTTTGGATCAAAAATCTCAAATTTTCGGCGCTTCGCGCCATATGCACATTTTTTGACTATATTTTGTTCAACTTACTCAATGTTTTTCAAATTTTTTTAAATTTATTTTACGTTTCTATGTTTTAGTAAGAGCGAGCATTGTTTGAAACGTAAAAAAACAGTGTTTTTGACGTGTACCCATCGTTTTTTAGCCCAAAAAGGCACTTTTTCAAAAATTTTTGAGCCTGATCCCCTTCCCCCAGAATTCCCTTGCTTTACATGTATGCTGTCGTGTCATGTTTCTTTAAGTTATGCTTAAACGATTCATCATGGCATAAAATCCAGCTTAAATCGATATTAGAAATAAATTTATCATAAATAGCATTAGCAATTTATACGTTAGAATGGCGACTTACTGCGTCAGATTTCCAAGCTTGATTCTTCGTGTATTTAGCATCAATCAAATCAGGTTCTCTCTGTGAAAATAAAATCAAAGGATCTCTTCCAGGATCAGTCCTAGAACCACGGAAAAAGCCCTTCGTCACTTTTCGGTTCCATGGTGTATGATTTCCGGATCTGAAAGCAAAATTATACAACTAATAATTTCAGCATCTGCCTGATATTTATTTTTCACAAAAAATAAGAATCACCCCAAAAACTGCCAAAAAAGTTCGATTGTAACCTAAAAAAACCACTGTAACCTAAAAAAAGACCAATGCTAAGTATACGTTGCCATGGCAACGAAATTACTTTTCATCAAGTTGCATAATTTTGCACTGATTTCTTGCAGAGGATGTAGAAGAGACTTACCTAGAGTCGTTTTTATCACTTGAAGACTTTATTTGTGAAATTTATAGAACTTTTAATGAAATTCAGAAAAATTATTGATTTTTATATAAATGTGATAAAATGAACGGAAATATCGTAAAAAATGAATTTTTTTTCAAAATTGTGATCATTTAAGGTCAACTAACTGTTTTACGCTGCCAACCATGCACTTCGCATAACATTTTGGGGGTGGTTTTTTTAGTTCCCATGGTTTTTTTTAGGAAAAAGTGGTTTTTATTCAAAATTTCGTATTTCATGCAAGCTTGCTATGAAATATGGCGCTTAAAAATTCTTCCATGCAGCAAGTTATAGGCCTAGGGCAGCTGTCAAAAATAGGTGTTTGTTGACTTCTTCAATGCTATTTGTTCTGAAGTTATAAGCCAAAAACATGAAAATGGTTTTTTTAGAGGCCAGCACTATACATATACAATTCTCGCTACAAAATTTGAGAATAAATTTTGCAAAGGTTCTCCAATCAACAATTGTCATTGTTCAAAAAATTCGATTTTTTTTGCTCAATGGGAAATCAGCCTATACTTTGTATACAAACTTGTACACAGACCGCTCAAAAAACCTTTATACGAGCTTCAAAATATTTGTCCCGTGCAAAAAAAACGGTGATTCGCGTAGCCCTATCTATCTCATTACATTTTAAATATTAATATAAATTTTGTAGCCAAGGCATTCTACCTGGTTTTAATGACGAACCATGAATTTATTCAAAAATGCAAAAAATAAAATGAAAAGAGAAGTAGGTACACAAATATGTAGCGGGTAGCGGATGAAGAACTTTAGTAACGGGGCAGTTCTCTAATTTTTTTGAAAAAACAGTAAGAAATAGATTCAGAACTTCATTTTTACGCGCAACAAGATGTCATTTTGTGTTTACCAACGCATAACTTTTGCGAAAATCCGGCGCCAATTGCCTGAATATTCATAGAATTCAGGATGAAGAATAGGAAATAAAAAGTGAGAACATTGATCAATTGCCCGCAGTCTTAAGCTTGAAGCAACAAACAAAGCTAGGTACTGACGAATCAACGAAGATTTTTATGGCTAGCGATCGTTCAAAAATAATGTAAATTCTTTCTATCGCCTACAATGTTAGATTAAGGGTGAACCGTCGTAATCTCAACTCAACCTACGCGGCCTGGTCTTAGCCAAACATAGTCAGCAAAATAAGGATCATTAAATTTAATAAAACGAAATACGAATTGTTCCCATACATGACCTGGAAATTTCCACCCCCAAAAAAGTTTTCAAACCCACAGAATTCGCGATTTTCAAAAAGTTTCTGAAAAATTTGCAAAAAAAGTGCTGTTCTAAGCGTTTTTAGCTTTCTGATTGCTCAAAAGCGTCAAAATTTGGGCGTTTCGCGCCATATACTCATTTTTGTGACTATATTTTGTTTGTTTTTTTAAATTTTTTTCGGAAATTTTTTGTTTTTGTGCTTTAGAGAGATAGAGCATCGTCAGAAACGCCGAAAAACGATGTCTTTTTACGCAAACCCACCAATTTTGGGCCCCAAAAAGCACTTTGTAATTTCAACCCCCTCAGGATTCCCATGCTGTGCAGTCTGATCGTACCTGAAAAGTGGTACTTATTCTTTGGGAAAAAGGCCTATCGCTTCACGCACAGGTGGACAATGCCGCGCCACCGGGTGGCACCAGAAGGCACTTTGGTACCTTCAGAACCCCAGTTGGTTGGCGCCAGAAAAAACAGTTTTTGATTGGGAGGGGGGGGTAGAATTTTTCGAACCAAAAATAAAAAAGTGAACCCCGGTACTTTCAGAATCAAAATCCATTGCCCAGGTATGGCTTCACGTATACACAAAAAAATATCTAACAATGCAAAAAAATTTTAGAGACAGAGGTAAAGAAGATATGTGATATGTAAAAATAAACTTTATCACAAAAAGCATCTTTCCGCATGGCAAGCAAGGTGCTAAAACTCAGTCAGCTTACCGATAAATACTACGATGAAGTCAGACGATTTGCAAATGTAACATTTGAAATTAATTCACAAACTACCCAGTTGATCGATAAATTTCAGGCGTTTATTTTTTCCAAATATATATCGAGCATGTTTAATAAAGCAACGCGATTCCAAATTAACCTCGATATTGCATCACGCAACAAATCCCAGCGTCCAATGCCCGTTGGGTGTAAAGATATTGCAGGACCACCTTCCCAAAATGACCAAGCTGGATACATTATATCAGCATAGTCCTTGTTCTAAACTAAAAAAGTAAAATAAGAGCAAAACACTTTGCCCTAATCGAATCGATCGAGCAAGACAGATTTGATTTCTCACAATAAAAAGCAGTCATACAATATAAACACTCTAGACAGCTTACTTCGGAATAGAAAGACTGGCACTCTAATAAACATTGAGAAATTCAAGCAATACAAAAAGAATGGAAACTATTGGAACAAAGCGGCACAACTTAAGCCGGGCATCAAATTTTAATACAAATAAAATAAAGTAGATAAAAACAGGCAAACAAGCTTCGCCGAGCGATACATATATAAATTAACAAAAATAAGGGCAGTAAGTCTTGGTCACATAGACGCTAATTACAGTGCGCACCGACCAATGAGGTTTAAATTGAGCATTTTTATTACACTTAAAAAATCATGTACACATAAAGTGCCGTTATGTCGAATCGCTTGAAAATATATTGTTTCACCCCGAAACTACTCAAGAACGCCTAGCCAATGAAGCCTAAACAAAAAGTAATGACCCTCTCATTCAGCCCTCCCAAACGCATGTGTGGTCCTGATTAACATAAGAGGCATAAATTTGAAGAAAAACGCGAAAAATAGGAGGATGAATAGACTTCGTGGCGGAGAAATCATAAAACGCCCGTTTAAAAAATAATTAAAAGCAAAATTAGCTAAGTTACAAACGAAACTTTTATTTATTTCATTTAATAGAGAAGAAAATATTTAATTTTTATTTAATTTATTCATTTAATTATTTTAATTAATTTTTAATTTATTTTAATTTATGTTAATTCATTTAATTTCTGGTGGATCAAGAACATCCGACTTCTAATGCATCATATGCTACTGTACGAGCTATCATATCTTTACCTATTAGTGTCAACATTTCCTTCTTGATGTATATGTACCTCTACTAAGCTAATGCAGATATACATTTTCAAAGGTACAAAGATATCTCGAAAAACTGTGATACTAATAAAAGTCTAGCTTTCCCTCGTTATAATTTAGAATATTAAACAACGCTAGGTAAATCAGTTTTTATCAAAAAAAGCAATTTAGCGTATCATGGATGCACAAGGTCACGATCGGCAGGGGCCAGAAATCGAGCCATTGTGTCAAATGACTTAAACGGTCAAAACAGCCTAATACGACCTTGTTTTATATCAATTTTACCGATAAAAAACATAGATATTCATCAATCCGGCCGAGATTTTTTAGACTATTTTGATAAATTGTGGGCGCTTTTTCGGAAAAAAATATCAATCTGACACTACCCGCCGGAAAAATGCTGGCATTACTATCGCTTCTGCCTGACCACAGAAATGACGCACAAAATATTCCATAAGCTCAAAATCGCCCGATAGTATAGAATCACCTGTCTGCCCGATCTCTCAGTCGACGAAAATACTCTACTTGCATGTGTGTAGTGTAGAGGGTACTGTGTAATAGATCCAAAGAGCATACGGTTAGATATTACCACAAAATGTAATACGAATATGCAGAGGCGTACATAGAGTCTTTTAAAAGAGGAGGCGCGGTCCAAAACTTGAAAACTTCCAGTCGCTCTATCGATTAGAACTTAAAAAATCTATTCTTCGAAAAAATTTTCGAACTCTTGATTACGTCAAAACTTCAGTCCTAAAATATCCTACCTTTAATGTATAAATTTATGCGACGTCTGAAAAGAAAGAAGTCGTGTACATATAATCACATCTTGGTTATAAGGAATTGACATTTTCCGGCCGGTTTAGACTTAATAAACTTTTTAATAGAAGGATAATTTTTAGATTTTTCAAAAAAAATATGCAAATTTCCATCATCTTCCATGCGTCATCTTACCTTTCCAAAATTTACAATGTCCATGCGTGTATATTTATCCTGTCATTCATAGCAAAAAATTATTTGCGTGCAATTTCAATACTAGAAATAGCGTCATTTTATTTCATAAATGATTATATTTTATCGAGGCACATTGACTCACTTTGCTAAATGAAAAGACGGGAAGAATTTTGTGGGATAGAACGCTAATTTGAGGCCAATCCCTATCATTCAAAACAAATTCTGTATCAGGAATATCCTTGACAATCTGCTTGATGAAATGCTCGACTCCCTTGCAGCTGGAGAAAAACAATTATTAGGACATTGCTTAGAATTGCGATAAACCAATTTATATGATTGTGCACATTTAGTCTGAGTTGCAACTTGTAGATAATCAATCACCAATGCATTAAAAAACATCTTTTCAAGAATGAAACTAAAAATTATCTTTTTGAACCATGAACATCACTAGCATGTCAAATGACATAAGCTCCGACAGAAATTTCATACAAAATAAGTAAGATTCCAATGCATGAATCGTTGTAGTACTTGTTACGTAGTAGATCACTGTCAGTTCCAAACAATGTTTTGAATATAAAAGATACAGCAGAATCGTAGCCGATATTTTCAAAGAAAAAAGTCAATTTACAGAACAGCACCTGACAGATCTACTTACATTACATACGTAGGCACACAATTAGGATTCACCCACGTTCATGGGGGCCAGCGGATCTAATGTAAATCGGATTTATGTCTCCGAATTTTCGTTAAGATAGTAAGCAAAAACAACATTTTCCATCGTTTCTCATCATGCACTGTAAAATCTTAAAATTTGAGCTTTCTGAAAACATATTTTCTTCTCTATCAATAAGCTGTAAAAAGTGTCGGTTTTGGTCGAAATTGAAGTTAATTTATGAAAAATACTTCACGTTTAGCGTGAAGCGCCGAAATTTGAAAATTTACCGCAAAACACATGTAGTTTTTTTTCATTTGTCTGTGCATTATCTTACCGTAGAACAGAAAACCGATTAAAATGGCAAAATCGATGGGAAACTGCTTGTTCCACTTTCTCAGATAGCAAAACCTAAATTTTTAGGAACCACCCGAATCAAATTGAGCCATCGATTACTTTTGCACTACAACCAATCACTAGAACATTATCTTAATGATTGGATAAAGGCAGCGAATCTTATAAATTTGAAATACAATGACCAAATCAGTTGTAAGCACACCTGGGCGTGGGGGGGTTTGGGGGTATGCACCCCCCAGAAACCAAAATACTCCCCCCAGAATTCAATTTTTGAAAATTTTTTTCGTTTTTTTCGCAATTTTTTGATGCCAATGGATAGTGCTTGATGAGAAACGTCGAAAAATGGTGTTTTTATCGCCATACCACCATTTTTAAGGCCATTTTTCGACCTTCAAAAAAATCTTGCACCCCCCCCCCCAGAATTTTCTTGCTGCCCACGTATGGTCGTAAGCAGCGTCAAATCATGTGCATATGAGTGTTATAGGGCTTTAAAATATATCTCGATGAATAATTTTCAGTCTTACCTTTTTGCACTATTTTTGGCAAAGCAAATTATCCGAAAATCGAATAAATGACATTTCAATTAATGCATACACATACCTACCTCAAGGTTAATAGAAGATCAATTTTTCCATTACTACATGGAATGTAGCACAGCACAGGTCAGCTGCTTTACTATTGAATTGACATGCTTTCGGTTGATATTAAATATTGCTAAAAACGGCTCGAGGTCAAATGTGCTGATTAGACTTACATAATGCAGACGAAATAACGTACGTCTATAAGGAAGATATGAAAATTTAACTTTAAAAATACAATTTTTCATATTTTATGATTCCCAAAACTTTGTATCAATGAAGGTGTTCAATTGCGTGGCTGTGTTCAATGCAAAAGTTGTTACTACTAATCGCAAACACTCATCATATGTAACTATGAAAATAAGTTTAAAAAGCTTTAGTCTGTAGTTTTCGTCGACGTTAAAAAAGGTCTCAATAAACGAAACTCGGGCAACTTTTAAATGTCATTAGCTCTTATTGCATGTCACGAAAAATAATTCGTTGCATCCAGACCCGTATCAAGGAATTTATTTCGAGTGGGGGGGGCAAAATTTTGAGGTCAGATATCTCGAGAAACATAAGATGAGCAAAAACAAAGTCATTTTCGAGCGTATCTCAACGAGCTATATATATACAATGGTGAAGAAAAATTGCGATAAGAAGTTTCAAAAACTTTCACTTTATTCCATACTAATAAGTATTACACAAATCTGTCGTTTAAACAATCTATTTAACTGATTTTTCATCATTCAATCAACGAATAATTTTCTAACTCCTGTCTTTGTGGTTAATCTGTGTGAATTACACAGAAAAACAATAAATAAATAAATAAATCGGCGCGAAGCGCCGAATAAATTTGACATTGTCTACATGTCTAACTCAAATCTGAGCGGTTTTGGGCGGGCTAGAAGGCAAAAGCTATAAATAAACGATAGGTCCGGCGCGAAGCGCCAGAAAATTTTGAATTTACTGGCTGAAAAGTACGTTAAAAACCTGTTTGATGGTGTCTTAAACCTACTTCTAGACTTTTCATTTTCTTATTTAGGAGACCCTAATGTGATTCGAGAATGATTTTTTATTTCCAGTGGGCGGCCCCTGTTCCCTCTGAATATAGGCCAGATTGCATGTAAAACCTGCTTTATTAAGTTTAAATGAAAGTAATTCACATTAATCAGTAGAAATATGACCAACAACTATCCTTCACTAAATTTTTACAATCACTTTTTTCCTCATATTTAAGCATATATATATATATATATATATATATATATATATATATATATATATATATATATATATATATATATATATATATATATATATATATATATATATATATATATATATATATATATATATATATATATATATATATATATATATATATATATATATATATATATATATATATATATATATATATATATATGTATATATATATATATATATATATATATATATATATATACAGGGTGGGCCAAAAAAAGGCTGCACTCCGATTCAACAGGGCATAACACCGGCTGATTTGAACATGAGACGTTAGAACTGGCAACATTAGATAGATAAAAGTGTCTTCTTTCGAATCGTATAAAAATTTTGGCCAGCTGCCAGCGTTTCGTGCACTACGGCTATTTGTTTACACTCTCACTTTGATATTGTTCTAACCTCGAAGTTTCCGCATTGTATCACATTACTGTGTATGTAGGAATCCTTTTTTGACCTGTTTGACAATGAATACCTTCACAAAAATTAGGTAGCACATTTTTTAAAGCCCCAGAGTAGATACGCTTCCTACTAAGTGCAAAAATTTCAGGATATCGTGAAAATAGGATGCAAATTGATGGCAGGATTAATGACGCTTTTGGCCTTTAGACAAAATCAAAGTAGGGTGTAAACTAATTGCCGTAGCGCTCGAAGCATTGATATCTGGCCAAAAGTTTTTACAGATTTCGAAAGAAGACACTTTTATCTATCTAATGTTGCTAGTTCTAACGTCTCACGTTAACATCAGCTGAAGTTATGACCTTTTGAATTGGAATGTAGCCTTTTTTTGGCCCACTCTGTATATATATATATATATATATATATATATATATATATATATATATATATATATATATATATATATATATATATATATATATATATATATTAGAGATGTGCCGGGGCCGCTCTTTTTGCCGGAGCCGGGGCCGGGGCCTGTACAAAACATATACCCTATACTTACTAAGCTATACCAAGCATCCACATTATTTCTATACTGACCTAACATCTTAGTATTACTATTGTAAGCAATTACATATTGCTTTAATGAATTAAAGACTTAAAAATAAGCAGATAAAAGAGAAATAAACAAAAAATTAATAAATAATTGTGAATATAGCTGTTAGGCATAGAAAACAATAAGCTAAGCTGAACAGAATATGACTTTTCTATAGTATTTATGCTGATTCGATGAAAGAAATAGACGAGCAAAACAGTACAATACAAAAGATTACAATTACATTGTATGGGAAATAAGTAAACCAGAGATTAACTACACGCTTGAAAAACTTATCTCTAGAATATCAACAAAATCATTGGGGCGAAAAATGCTTGTACGACGAAAAATCATTTACCAAGATTAGGGAACATGCATAATCAAATTAAAATAATATTTAAAAAATTAATTGAAAACCACACAAAAATGAAGACATTTGCTCTATTACTTGGCGCACAGCGCCCGAAATTAGTGAAAAATCGCATATATTGAAGCAAACGAATTCTATCTGGATGATAAAATAAGTTGCCGTACCCTAGCATTTTTTAAGGTACATTAGTACATACATCGAATTATAAAACAATTTTACAGACACTGTTGAAAGTCCCTTGCATTTTAAACTTTATTGTCTAAGAATTAACGGTCAAACGTGCTTATTTTCGCAATAAATATTCTTAATTGAGCTAAGCTGTTCAAGAATGTATTTGTTTCAATACTCACTCAAATCTTGATTATTAGATTATTTGAAGCGAAACACAACAGTAGCCTAAGCTTAATTTTAACGAAATTTAGCTTATTTTTGCGAATAAATAAATATTATGTGGCGTAATTAGGCAAAAAAGATTAATTTTGTTCGATTTTCATTAATTTTTCATCGTTTTTACAGGCTCCGGCCCCGGCGCCGGGACCAGTCTGGCTCCCGGCGCCGGGGCCTGGCACATCTCTAATATATATATATATATATATATATATATATATATATATATATATATATATATATATATATATATATATATATATATATATATATATATATACACTAGTTGAGCTGCCCGGCGTTGCCCGGGCTGAACTTAGGCCTGATAGCTATATGGAATTAATATGTCTCTTGTATTTTTTATTTTTCAAGACTTTTGATGTTTTTGGGATATTTCTAAAAAAATTGTTGGTACAAACCATATTTTATTTTTTGGATTTTTTTAAAATGTCTTTTGTCAACCATTTATTTGATCAAATCCATATTTTTGACGTTACAGAATGGTTTTGAAAATTGTTTAGCCATAATCATATTTTTGATGTTCTGGGGTGTTCTGGAAATTTTTTTAATAAAACCCATATTGTTGATGTTTTGGGATGTTTTGGAAAATTCTTTTCGTCAAACCATATTTTTGATGTTTTAGGATGTTTTGGAAAATTTTTCAATCAAACCCATATTTTTGATGTTTTGGGATGTTTTGGAAAATTTTTTCGTCAAACCATATTTTTGATGTTTAAGGATGTTTTGAAAAATTTTTTCGGTCAAACCATATTTTTGATGTTTTAAAAATTTTTTGTTTGTTGTAGCAAAGGGTGTCATATATCACGTGATATGTTATAGCTAATGGTATCTCCTATCTAATATCACTGCATGTTATGGCACAGACAGGGTATCTATACCAAACCTATCTTATAGCATTGCCTATCTCGTAGCACAGGGTATCTTATATCCCATACTATCTTATAACATTGCCTATCTTGCAGCTCGGGGTATCTTATATCACTTCCTATCTTATAGCATTGCCTATCTTGTAGCACGGGGTATCTTTTATAACGTTCTATCTTATAGCATTGCCTATCTTGTAGCACGGGGTGTCTTACATCACGTCCTATCTTATAGTATTGCCTATCCTGTAGCACAGAGTATCTTATATCACGTCCTATCTTATAGCATTGCTTATCTTGTTGCACATAGTATCTCATACCATGCCTATCTTATAAAATTGCCTATGTTATAGCATCATTTGGTTAAACCCGTATTTTGATGTTTCACAGTGCCGACCAATGCTATAACATATAACAATGTACATAGTGTCGCCAGGCATGCTCCTCTTGGCCGGGGTATCCCTATACAAACAGTATAAACTAATATTTGAAAAAAATAGCAAAAAATCGGCCATCTCCCGAAATCGTGGAGGCTTATAGCACAGGGGCCAAACCCTGCTCCATCCCTGCCCAGGGCCAATGGGTGCGTTTGTCGAAATTTCAAGATCGCTACGGCTCCTTCCCCCATTAGACCGACCTCGGCCCAAAATATCAGCCCACCAAATTTCATTGGGCCGGAGCCAACCCGGCACAAACATACTAACATACATACAAACAAACAAACTTTCAAAAATGTATATATATATATATATATATATATATATATATATATATATATATATATATATATATATATATATATTTATATTTATATTCTGACTAAAACGGCGGTAGGTAAAGTTGTTGGTGTGAAGGTCTGAACACTTTACTTAGCAAGCAACTGACCGAAAAGCAAACATGCAATTTTCTTGCCGATAAACGTGTCCAGAAATCAACTGATAATGCACACCAAATTTTTTGGCTTCGTTTATGTCAGACTGATGAATTCCAGACGAAAATGGAGCCAGATCTTCGATGATTGAGCTAAATAAATGTAATCTCACATATTATTATTTATCATTGTATTTTAACAAAGTGACTTACGAGTCAATACATCCACAACTTGTTTTTCTACATTCAACAAACGAGCGCTGCCTTTCAAGCAGCTCGTCGAGTAAATTATCAAATGGAGTTTTGTCTCTATACAAATCTGCAAATAAATGAAAGTGCGCTGAATAAGAATAAAAACGCTAACAAAGTTTTTTAAAAGCTAAACGATGTCTCGCTCTAATTTAATCGTACGCACAAAATTCTTCAAGAACTACTCAATTCGAAGACAGCCATCGTTATGTAATTGCATACAGCTTTATATGCAGTACAATCATTGATTGATTACCTGAGTATTCAGTTAAAATTAACGATATGGAAACAGAAAAAGCCACACGTACCCATTTTTTGGAGCGGCAAAGAAACGAAATTATGCAGAGAGAAATTGACAAAAAAGTTAAGCATTCAGCTAAAACGATATTAATCACTACTCAATAAAATAAGAAAAGCATTTCCCACTGTAGACACACATTTTTTACAATTTAATTAGCTATTGATAAATTAGCCACTGCCAGTTCACGCAAACCACATGAACTTTATAAGCTATGAAAACTATACTTAACAATCAATGCGTTAATGTTAAATAATTAATACGTACTTGATAACAACGATGAAGGGCAGTAATTATTATTAAGGCAAAACTTTAGAGAAATAGCAATAAACGCAAGTGTGAGCGAGGTCCTTGAATTCATTATAACGAAAAGGCATACAAAATCACTGGAATAAGTCCTACGTTTGTTTATCGAACCTAAAAAAATAAAATATCAAAGAAGCTATTAATCGCTTAATTCTTTGAACTTGCAAGTCATTGAAAGTATAAATATATATGCTACGGGTGATGTGAATAATTGACGTTCTTATAGAATGCCCGGACATTCTGCATAATACTCAACATCTCCGTCATTATGCAGAATGCCCGGGCATTCTACATAATGCTCGTGCACTATGAAGAATGCCTGCGACGGGCAAAGAGTTCAATTTTAGAAAGTTCAATTTTAGACGCTTTTTGGAAAAAAACAAACAAAAGTACTAATCCGGCGCCTCGCCGGAAATATTTTGATATTTTTACAACTTTTGAATTAAAAATAATGCAATCAGCTCAAAATCGCCGGATAGTACATGTCTGGCTGACCCTTCAACGTAGAGTAATATCCACACTCTGGGCGTGGGGGGTTTGGGGTATGCACCCTCAAGAAACCCAAATACCCCCAGAATTCAATTTTTGAATTTTTTTGGATTTTTTCGCAATTTTTTTAAACCAATGGATAGTGCTTGATGAGAAACGTTGAAAAATGGTGTTTTTTCGCCGTACCACCATTTTTAAGGCCATTTTTTGACCTTTGAAAAATCATGCACCATCGCGCCCCCCCCCCAGAATTTGGTGCCGCCCACCTGTGGAATATCCCCTCACACCCCTAAGTCGTGTATGGACCATACATGCATAGTTCCTATTTTTTTAAACATTTTCTGGAGTCTGGACGCGTTTCTTGTTCAGTCATTGCTATGAGGCTCTACAATATATTGAAAGTCGCAGAACTAGGAAGAAAAATGAAAACGCGGTTCTTATGTGTGGCAATACGCTTATCATGAAATCGTCAGAGTTAAAAGCTTAGCAAGTAAATGAACCAAAGCAGCCAAAGAATTTCTATAAGCAGGGCCGTCAAATTTCGTATTTTTTCTGGACAATAAACGTTTTCTTGTCTTGTCTAAAAAAGGTATGATAATGCACGGAAAGATGAAAAATCCAGCATCTTTGTCGTCAAATCTTCAGATAATGTGAACTATTTTCCATGAGTTTGGCCCAAGCGCGACCAAAAAATGACTCTTTATAGCCTTTTAAGTGGAAAAATTTTTTTCGAAAAAAGTTTGAAGTTTTAATTTATGATGGCATGTCGAAAAACGTCAAAAAATGCGGTTTTGCGAGCTACCCCGACGAATTTTCCGAAAACCCGACCCAACCCAAAAACCCGACTAGCGGGTCGAGTCGGCAAAACACAGAAAACTTACGGGTTGAGATTTTCAATTTGGCTTCAAAACTAAATTTTTTCAGATTTTAGAACCAATTTTTTGCCACAAACAAGTCCTGAAAATGCCTCAAAGTCAAGGATTGCTCTAAAAAATAAGCAAAATATTTAACATATATACCTACTTATAAGTATAAAGCGCGCATGAAACACATTGACTTGATTATACAAATACGCTGGCTGAACTTAAGAATATGGTACTTTTAGAAAAGAAGCAAAACGAATACAGCATGCCAAAATTTTTCGCCAAACTGGTAGATCATGATGAATTGAAGCGCGGAAAAAAAATTTGGTGAAAATCTGAGCCATACTTGCAAAGTTGCAGGCAACTCTCGATTTGAGTGTTGGGTGGGACGATTAAACGGCTCGATCCAAGGACTTACACATTTGTCAGAAATGAATAATATGGGCTGAAATTATGGAAGGAAGCATAGCAATGAAGGAGAAAAAAGAAAAAGAGGCGCCGAAACCTGTTCGAAATTTTAAAAACTTAAAAAAATTTCCATATTTTTTTGCATGTTTTTTTTCGGTTTTACTTGATAAGATATACGAAAATCTAAGTTTTTGCTTCTATTATACTTAAGCTTAAGCTTAGTATATCTGAAAAGGTGTTTTAAGCTGCTTCGGTCGAGGTGGCTTCCACTCAGGTCGATGTATATATGCTTAGATCGATGTATAGATGCTTAGATTGATGTATAGATGCTTAGGTCGATGTATGTATAGATGCTTAGGTCGATGTACATATGTATAGATGCTTAGGTCGATGTATAGATGCTTAGGTCGATGTATAGATGGTTAGATCGATGTATAAATGCTTAGGTCGACGTGAATTGGGTATCTACATGTGATTCTGCATTCAGCTGTTTGAATCTTTAAATACTTAGGTCGATAAGATGCTTGCTTAGGTCGAGAAGAGGCTAATTAACGAAACCCATAGCTTTTGTAATATATATTTATCATAGACAGATGGAATTTTTTTCCGCGCTTTCTTTAAACATGTTCTAAGTACTGGGCAAAAAAATCCGCTTTCTGAAGTTTATTTTTTAGTATTTTGAAAGTACCATATTCTTAAGTTACTCCGAATACGCCCTAAGAACATTTTGACGATCACGTTTTTTGAAAGTTTGAAGGGCTCTATCTCCACAAATATTCGTCAGCCCCCTAAACACTTTTTTCTGGACTCAGCGTCCTCGAATCTATCAGAAAAAAGTATTTTTAGGAGAATCGGTGACAAAACCATATTAGAAACTTTAGCCCAAATACGGCAGTACTTATTTGCAATCAACTGCAGGTAATATAGCACCAGTGATCGTACGGGGTCAGATTTTCACCCCCGATCGGGGTCGGGGTCGGGGATGAAAAACCCCGGTTTTCGGGGTCGGGGTCGGGGTTGAAGATTAACAATTAACATTGCATGATTACATACCAATTTAAAAAGGATTAAAACGATACCTTCACTTGTTTGTAGAGCATACTAATAAAGCTGGTTATGTTCAACATTTTATTTTCATTCCAAGTTCAAGCATGGTTTTAGCAATTTAACATTACTTTCAATTTTAATCACTAATCGCGCTCGCTTTTTCGTATTCTTCCACAGTTTTTTCATAACGGTTTTCTTAGCGCACTGATTGTAGAGGAGCCAATGGCGCGAAGCGCCGAAAATTCTCGAAATTTTTACCGTTTTCATGTAGAATTTACGCCTTTTATTGACAAAAAGTTCGTAAATCATAAGTGGCGCAAAGCATCAAGAAATTCAGTCATATTTTACCACCCTAAGTCATATTTTACCGCCCTAATAATCGGCGAAGCTAAGCGCAGGAAAATTTTGACGTTTTTACTCTTTAAACTCAATTTATACCGCTTGAATCATACAGAACAGATAAATCTAATTGCGGCGCGAAGCGCCGAAAATTTTTAAAAATTCCTTATCCTTTTACCTTTTCTGTCCTCCTAAAAATCTCTTTCAAGATCTACAACGAGATTGTACGGCTGGGGGCAGGGCGGATTTAGGGGAAGGCGGAGGGGGCGGCCGCATCCCCCATTGGCCCAAAATAGTGCGCAAAATTAAGCATTTTTTGAGCGATTTTTAGCGATTTTCGGGTTAAAACGGCTAATTTTTCAGCCCAAATCAGGGTTCCGCCCCCTTAGGAAAATCCTAGATCCGCCACTGGCTGGGGGTCTGGGGTGACGCGCTCAAGCGCCACCAGCGAAGTCCAGAGCAGAACCCCGAAAATTTTGTAAAAAAGCACTCTAATTTTTAATTAGTAAAGTTAAAATTTTCGCAAATTGGCGAAATCCCGGTTCTGACTTAAGTCCAGTGATCGGACCGAGGGTACTTTTGGACTCTCGGCCTCGGCCGAGGCCGAGGCGCCTTAAAATCCTTTGCCTCGGCCGAGGCCGAGGGTAATGCCGAGGGTCAAGCTTATATACCTATACCCATAAATAGTGCTCTTAGAATATTTTGTATGCACAAGAGCTAGAGAATAATCGTAATATTGAACACTTTATCGAATGTCATTTTCAATAATAGTAGATTAAATGTGTGAAGGATTTATTGAATAAAGTCAGCAGAATGAAAGCATACTTAATTTAACAAGTTGCCGTTGAAGACTTGGAAAATATAATAAAAAATATGGCTGAACAAGCACTTAAAAGCTTTTATTACTATACATAAATAAGAAAACAGTGTCAAAGAAATAAACGAACAAACGAAATAAGCTAAGTAAAGACAGAACTGTAGCCATTGTTGTGCTCGCTTTTGCAGTAATGCATATTTAAACACGCTTTTTCAGTCATCCAATTCTGGTGTGGTAGGTAATATGACAGAAACTGCACTGTATTTTCCGATAATAGTTTCCCAAGGTCCAGAGTTGAGGTAAGGGTGAAATCCCAAAATGGGGGACCAGTAAATTCAGTAGTGTCTTTGTATGAGCGAACAAATTTTTGTAGATATTTTATATAAATATATTTTTAAACATACACATTTTTACATACGGCCAGTGTGTGACCTGCAACCGGCATGCAGTCCTAAACAGTGTTTTTTGTGCAAGATACCTTTTTACATGTACAAAAATGGTATCCAAAAGTCTTTGAACATTTTGTACATGCAAATTTTTGTGTACTATTATAGTATGGTACAGTAGCGATTTGATGTGGTAAAACAGGGGTTTTCGACCTTCGGTAGCATATCTTAGCTAATTCCTGGGTCTCTGAATATTTGACATTTTTTCCATTCTAAATGCAAATTCTACTATTTTAAAGATATATAGGACAGACAATTACTGATGCGCCGAAAATTTTCGGGAATTTTACACCTTTTTACAGTTTTTGTCTCTCCAAAAATCTTTGTGCATGTACAAAGACAGTCCTGAACAGTCTCTGTACATTATGAAAAATCTTTGCCGAATACAAAAATCGTGGTCATAAATGTGATAATTCGGCGTGGATATAGTTCATAAGATTATTTGGCGCGAAGCGCCGAAATTTTTATGAGCTTTTGATGAAATTTACACATAAAACTTGACTGAGAAAGCTAAAACAACTTGTACTACAAAATCAGAAATATTACAGATATTGTAATATGCCAATTAAATCTTGTAATAAGCACTACTGTGCTTAGAAATCCAATGCAACATCAGGATAAATTAGTCAATTTTATCTTTGAACGGCTAAATGTGCTGAGTTATCAAATAGTACTTGTTTTGCATAAAATTTTTAAAAAACAGTATAAATGGATACAAAAGATATTTAAATCTGCATAAAGATGCCTAGATTACACAAAAATTGATTTTTGAGTGTTTAATGCCTCTGCTTCAATCTAAATACAGTATATTAGCGATATTTTGCGCGAAGCGCCGGAAATTTTTTGAAATTTCTTTAAAAAATACTGAAAAACGATATAATTAATATCACTTTGTCCAAGAAAGTATTTTAACATTGTATAAAAATAGCTCCAAAAAATGCACGAGCCGAAATTGATTTTTGGCAAAACCTGCATTTATTGGCCATTTTTAGCTGCGTTTTTGCGATTTTCGGCCGAAAATTCGTAATCATTTACGCCCTCTCCCATAAAAATGGCCGAAAACCATACGTGTAACAGGAAGGGCTTTGGGGAATTCCCCACCCACCCACGGTTGGACGTCTCCCCCTAACCCTTCCCTCCAACGTCAGAAAATTTTGACCCACTCTCCCCATTTTTGGCGAAAATTTGCGCTTTGTTGGCTATTTTAGGTGCTTTTGCCATTTTTGACATAGAATTAGAGTCGCTAATCCCCACCCGGAATTTCTAGCCGTTACATGTATGCCGAGGAGCCCCTCCCGAAAATTTTGAGCTGTTACATGCATGTTTTATAGTGACAGTTTGTTTATTTACTCTTGCTTACATTCAAAAATACTGTATCACTTCGGGAATTATAATAGTTAGCTGCACTTTTGCCATAGTAAAAATTAGGTTAAAAAATATTCAAAAGGTTTAAACCAAAAATCGCCTGACAGTGACTTGAGTCTTGTACCCTGAGAGGTGGGTAATAAAACTCCCTCACCCCTCCCTTCGGGAATGTGTGTTTCCGATCCATGTAGCAAGCATGAGAATTAAAACTTAGTCATCACATGAATAATAAATTGGCACTTTGCTGTATGTAACTTTGTGTAACTGGTTACGCGACTAAAACCACAAGAAAAGTCTATAAATAAAAAATAGCCTTTGTACTGCAGATGCATTCTAAATAGTTAATATTCAACGGACATATTAAACTTATTCAAATTTGATTTTAACCCTCGGCGCCTCGGCACTTTTCAGCTTCGCCCTCGGCGCCGAGGCCGGGTCCAAAAACGCCGAGGCTTGCCGAGGCCGAGGCCTCGGCCTCGGTCCGATCACTGCTTAAGTCCAAAAAAACTTAAAATTGATGAACACCTGCAGTGCACAAAACTTCTGAGCTGAAATGCGTTTTTCGACCTCTGCTAAGTATGTAGCGCAGCAACGGGTCGCATCGCAACCAATAAGTCATTGAAAGATGTATCAATGAGAATTTTGTTCTCACCAATTTCAGGCCCATTTGTGGCCTTCTTATTAACTACTTCAGAAAACAGAAAATGCACAAAAACACAAGAAAATTTGGCCTTTCCTTTCATTTAAAATAGAATTATGTGTCCTTGTAAAGAAAAGATAAACAAAGCAGAGAATAGATAAATTGGTACGCAAACATTTTCGCACTTTTACTATTATGTTCAACAAGCATGTGCAGTTTCATTCAATGAACTAATAGTGCATTAAATCACTAAAGTGCTGCGAAGTGCTGGATTATTTTAACAGATTCAAGCTTTTAAATTCATTGGATCTGTATAACAATAAATAATAATGACTCGGCGCGAAGCGCCGGAAAATTTTGACGTTTGTGCCTTTTTAAACTCAATGTTCTACACACATTGCGCCAGAAAAATCAACATAATTTCTGAAAAATTCCGGGGGCATGTGCCTCCATTCCCCCCGGCTACGCCTGTGATTAAGCAGTGATTTCGGCGCAGTTCATAATGAAAAATATGCGAACATGTATGTACGTCTTAACAGCATGGCGACCAGGCGTACTTTTTATGAAATATCGCGAGTGTCGAGTTTAAGATATTGATTTTGCTGGTGAATGAATCGTCCTTGTTCCGAATTTATTTGCTATTTATACAATTCTTCTATGTACCAACAAATAAAATGCTATATTTCACCCCCGAAAAAAGGTTCAACCCCGACTCGAAAAATCATGCCCCCGGTCGGGGGTCAGGGTCGAGGTTTAGGCCGGGGTTTTTCGGGGTCGGGGTCGGGGTTCCCGTACGATCACTGTATAGCACACAATGTAAAATTATATGCAGTCAAAAACCAGCGGCCTAGACTGCAGGTAATATAGCACACATCATAAAATTATATGCAGTCAAAAACCAGCGGCCTAGACTGCAGGTAATATAGCACACAATGTAAAATTATATGCAGTCGAAAAACAGCGGCCTGGACTGCAGGTAATATGATACACAATGTGATATTTAAGAAGAAGAAAGAAAGAAGAAAATTTATTCGGTAAAAGTATTAAAGAAAACACATAAAAAAGTAGGTAAAAACGCATTGTCAATGTGAACATAATAGACAATCTGCATAAAACAAAGTATGTGCATAAAGCAACAGATAATACGATGGTACCAGGAGCGTAAGGCACAATGCTCTTACGTACGCCCCTTAAGATAAACACTAAAATCAATTTCCGAAATCATATTCCTAAAAGCTATTGGGTTATTACAGTCAACTGTATTCTGCGGGAGAATGTTCCAAATTTTAGCCACCCTGTTCGCAAAGTCATGTTTTCTACAATCTAAACGTGATTGTTTGATGAACAGTTTCATGTTATTTACGTATCTAGTACCTCTATCAGGTGCAAGCTCAAAAAATTCATTAAATGTCAATATTTTGTGTTTAACAATTTTAAAGGCAAAAATAAGATCAGTGTGGATACGACGGGTTTCGAGTCGTTCTAAGTTTAGGATATTCAACCTTTCATCATACGATAAAGTTTTATTCCAAAATAATTTTTTTGTAAATTTTCTTTGTACTTTTTCAAGTCGTGTAATATCTCCAATTTGGTATGGATTCCAGACAACGGATCCGTATTCAAGGATAGGTCTAACGTATGTTTTAAAAGCTCTGATCATCAAATCGGTATTTTTTGAGACGAATGTTTTGTGTATTAAGGATGCGACTCTAGCAGCTTTAGACGCAATATTTGTACAATGAATGCCTGATGATAAATCATTAGATATGTAGATACCAAGGTCCTTCATACAATTTTCAGCATTTTTTAACTCAGATAGACCTAACTTATAGCCCACTTCCGGATTTCCGTAACTCCAAATATAACATTGCACATTTTTCGTAGCTAATTTTCAGTTGCCATTGTATTGCTATTTTTAATCGAATCTACTAAATCGTTTGTAAAGATCAAAAATAACGTGGGACCCAGAACACTTCCTTGAGGAACACCGCTTATTACTGGCAATGAATTAGATATATGACCGTCAATTTTTACCTTCTGTGATCTGCCTGATAAAAATGATCGAATCCAGTTTAGCAAAACTCCAGAAATTCCCAAATATTCAACTTTCCGTAACAGTTTAGAATGAACAACAGAATCGAAGGCTTTACAAAAATCTACATAAACTATGTCAGTAGGAATCCGATTATCTCAATTCTTAGTCCAAATATTTTTGCATTTTAGTAATTGAGAATCACACGATTTTGTTTTTCATAAAACCGAATTGCTGTGGGTTCAACAAATTGTTTCGATTAAAAATAGTTTATGATACAATCATTTATTATTGACTCCATAATTTTGCAAAAAATACACGTGAGTGAAATTGGTCTAAAATTTTCTACGGAATGGGGGTTCCCTTTTTTAAAAAACTGGGGTTACCAAGGCTTCTAACCAGGACTTGGGAAGTTTTCCAGTTCTATAAGAGACTTCAAAAATTGTAGACAGGGGAGCAATCAAAACATCACGAATTTGTTTTATAAAGTATGCGCAAAACCCATCGGGATCAACAGAATATGTGGGTTTTAGCTTATTCAACGCTAAGGAAATTACCGAATATTCAAAAGCAACTTCCGGACGATCTGTTACGTTTACGCTGATTCACATTATCTGGAATTTCATGATTGTCTAAAGTGAAAACCGATCCAAAAAATGTATTAAAATCATCTGCCTTGATTGATTGGTCGGATACGATTTGACCATTAACCTCTAAATCGGGAATTAAGCGCTTCAAGTTTACTGAGTATTGACAAAACTGTAAAACTTTTTCAAATTAGAACCATTTTTTAGTAAATTTTCTCTCCTCTTTACAGCAAAATGAAGCTACCGCATCATTCACATCATTACAGATATTATATGCAGTCAAGTTGAATGCTTATTGATATAAGAATCTGGCGCTTTGCTCGCATTCCAACCTGTAGTAGATGGTTTTAGAAGGCACTTTTATTTGAGATGGTCTGGCAGATTTGCTTCCTCACTAGGGAATGTTTTTTGCCTGCATGGGTAGCAGACTCAATAGCTGCCCAGTCACCCATTAGCGCACATAAACCGGCCAGCGTGAGCTCGGGTCCTGCTTGATAGATATGGAGTAGCTGTTGCTGGTCTTGTCCTCATTCTGGGGAATTGTTTTACAGTAGTGGAAATAAAATGCTTGGAAAATATGTAGGTACGTACCAACAGGAAAGTAAGGTACATGCCTATGCTGTATACATACTTTATTTTTAGCCATTTTTGCCCTTTTCTTGCGTTTAAATGTAATTTAATAGCTGGTTAAACAACCATTGTGTCAATTATTGGACATGATTAAAATTAATTGGCTGTGATAGTGCTTGTCTGTTTATAATGATCTTATGTGCTCAGTTTGAACCACCCTGTAATTGTGCAGTTATAAATTTATTCCGGATTGATCAAATATGTGTGTATGTATGTATACCTCAGAGCTTACGCTGGCCCATCAACATGCGCTAATGGGTGACTGCGGCAGCTAGTGAATGTGCTATCCATGCAGTGCAAAAAATATTCCCTAGTGAGGAAGCAAATCTGCCAGACCATCTTAAATAAAAGTGCCTTCTAAAACCCTCTACTACAGGTTGAAATGCGAGCAAAGCGCCAGCTTCCCATAACAATAAGCATTCAACTTGACTGCATATAATATCACATTGTGTGCTATATTACCTGCAGTCTAGGCCGCTGGTTTTTGACTGCAGATAATTTTACATTGTGTGCTGTATTACTTGCAGTCTACGCCGCTGGTTTTTGACTGCATATAATTTCACATTGTGTGCTATATTACCTGCAGTTGACTGCAAATAATTACTGCCCCCGAATACCTTGCAATCTTTATCAGAAATTAACCAGCGTTAGTCGATTGGTTATGGTTCTGGACTTTAGAGCCGACTGCCAGCAACTTTCTTTCGTTTCTTCAGATGCTACCGACTGCACACATATGCCCTTATGATATGACATTGTTAATACATATGTGAACCACCGTTTTTTTCCAGCAATTTGGTTGATATTATAGACCAGTCCCAGAATTTTTTTTCCTTTTTTTCCGACCTTTTTCCACCTTTTTTGGAGGTCTAAAAAGATTAAAAATAGAGAGCCTGGGTTGAAAAATCAGTGTTTTTTAAGTAGAAAATCCTATGTACACATGCAATAGCGGTGTTTGATGCACTTTTTGTACAAGAATTTTGCGCTCTACAAGAAATATCACAATCAGTATACCTACGTTATTTCTGTTGAAATTTGAATTTCCTTCCTTCAATAAAGCATTTTAGCCAATTCTGAAGTCGCTTTTGACAATTAAAACTATAACTTATCGGGTGGAATTCGTTATTACTGAGTTTGCAAATTAGTAAACAGTGAGCGGAGAAGCAGATACATAGGTGGATGAAATAAGGAAGAAGAGTAAAGACCGAGCAGCGGAAAAGAAACCGGAACGCTCAAGCTGCAAAGCTCATGGAAATATGACAGAGCAAAGGGGAAGCAGAACAACTGAAAGAGTGAAGCGACCTTGAAACGATAATCAGATGTCGAAGTATCAGTTAGTCATGTGACAAGTTTATTTGGTATAATAAAGATATAGGCGGATGTGTTTGACCCCTTGTAACTCATTAAACTGTAGAATATGACGATAACCGCATTAGTTTAAAGGAGTTCAAATAGTAGGTACATAAACATTACGGTAGGTAAATAAACATTAATGTGGGACGTATAAAATTCAATGAAACAGACTATGTGTAACTCATTATACTGTAGAATATCACGTAACAGCTGCAAGACATGAAACAAACAAAATAAGTTGGATTTTCATTCATTCTATGTAGCGGTAAAATTTACCCCACTAGTAATTTTTTATTTTTGCCAAATTTCCATGTTTGTTGGCTCCATAACAGAATGTTACCTACTGTATCGATGTAAGAACATTGTTTGCTCATGTACATACTATATTCATTCGTAGCTAACACAATGAAGGACATCCCCAAAAGGTGTAGTGCGACGAAACAGACTATTACATGATCCTAAACGATTAGAACGTATGCAGGAGGTAAGAGGTACATAAACGTCAGTGTGGGACGTATTAATAGGAATGACGGATTGTGCTATTACAGAGAAGCTGTTAAACACAAGTTTGGTCTTAATTCTGTTGTTAGTGAAGCCTTACCGGAACTGATCAAGTACCTCCTTAATGAAAATCATCTATTCACAGAAATTACTGTATCACAAAAATCGAAAGACTTGCTATATTCACTGTGAGCTGCGGTCTGATTGGATAATATTTGAGAGGCTGTCATGCGATTGGTAGGGAAGAGCGCAAAATTTCGTTTTTGCTGACTTCTGCGAAATCCGCCATCAGTGAATCAAATTGTTTCGCGCCAAACTTTCTAGCATCACAGGAAAAATTACCTATAAAAAGGGGATGCAGAGCCCACACGCGTGTAGTCAATTAGATCACTGTGTGCCGACGGGTGAATATGTTGGAAATGGGAAAGGGTGGCATGATCAATGTGTCGATAGCATGTTGAATAATAGTTTGTAAAATCGCGATGTACTTATTGTTTGCACTTGAAATTAATTAAAGATATGGAGTGATGCACTGCACAAATAATTACCTACAGTAATGTTTGTTATTCAGGGAACGATTAAAATGAATTTATTGAAAATTGTAAAATTTTGCAAAGATTGAGACAGGTTGCTGGAGAAGTTGGCGGAGCTAGGACTCATTCCACACGCAGGCGCATATGACTGTCCAACATGTGGCACGAAGATGGTTTTAAAAAAGATGAATCGTGAGTGGACGGATGGATATGGACGAGCCGAGCACGTGTGGCGGTCAGGAAGCAGAAGGCGCGGCCTTGTGGAGTTTGAGTGCGCTCACGCAAACTGAATATCTATTCTACTACTGATTTTCACTCATCTTGATACTCCAATCGCACTTCGCTAATTGATAATTGTGACAAAGGCCCGACAAAGCGGAGTATTAGATTAGTGAGTGGTGTAAACAACATGTTCCTAATCATTTGGTTGTGCTTACCACATGTTTAGGCTTAGGCTTAGTTATGTGTGCGGAGCGAGTGAAGCAATTTTCGCCCCATCTTTGGCTTAGGCTTAGATCATCCTCTGACACCAATCTGAAGCCTCAAACAGCAACTTTTGGGCTTCTAATCATCAGCAGCAGCACTATGAACCCAAGACATGCCATGAACCAAGTTTGCAATATGCAAATTAGCCTAATTTGCATACTATGCAAATCACACTAATTTGCATATGAAAACCTGGTTTCCGCGGCCAGTTTTGGGTTTCTAGCGATGCTCGCGATGATTAGAACCCCAAAAATTGCTGTTTTGTAAGAAAATGACAAATCAGTAATTACGAATTTTTTCCAATTTATCAAATGGCGCGAAGAGCCAGAAAATTTTGAAATTTTACTTCTCTAAAACGCATTTTTGCATTACAAAAAATAACCAAATCCTTGCAGAAGATAAGAATTTTCAATCGTAGTGAAGTTCTAGACCAGATTGTCGACAAAAATGTTGCGATTGGCGCGGTGTGGCTTAAAGATTAATAACAAGTAAGAATTCAATCAATTCGGCGCGAAGCGCCAAAACATTGTTGTAGTTTCACCTCTCTGAAACGCATTTTTGCATGACAAAAACTAACCAAATCCGTGCAGAAGATAAGGATTTTCAATCGTAGTGAAATTCCACAAATGCCAACCAAGCCCAAAATTTTTTCCATTTCCTAAAATTTTGGTTGACAAATAGACCAAAAAGCGGAAAAAGGGTGATGTGAACTAACTACACGAATGAATCACCGTTTTTTCCCACGTTTAGGGGTTTTTGTGAACCAAAATTTCGAGATGTGGAAAAAAAATTTGGGCTTGGTTCACATTGTGGAAAATTTTGTAATGCTAAAATTGCGTTCTGGAGAGGTAAAATTCCAAAATTTTTCAGCGCTTCGCGCCGGATTGATTGATTTTCATTGCGTTTTATTGATGCTCACGCCGCGCCGCACCAATTACTGCTATTTTATTAGCTTGCTCTAGAAAACTTGTCTCAGATGAAAAATACGCATTTCCAGCACAGATTTTAGGGTAAATAGACCAACTTGAAACCACCGATTTTTTTCCACATTTGGGTTAAGGGACCAATGCGTTTTCTTGACTATAGGTTACTTAAGTATACCTACGTAAACAACTAACTGAAGTAAGTGTCTATATAAACAAGAAAGTGTTTATTGTCAGTAAAATACACGAAATTTGATAAAACGCAAATACATGATAAAATAGTGACTGAACAAAAGGACATACAAAGATCACGGAAGTGGTACAATTAGGTATGCCCCAACAATAAATTTGTAAAATCAATGTTTAGGAGCTCTTTTTTGAACAAACGAATTTTGGAGAAGAGACTATTTGATCAGGTAAAAAGTTCCAGATTTTTCGGTATCTTTGCGAAAAATCGTTGAGGTGAGCATTGGAACGGACAACTGGTAACGTAAGTTTACGACTGTTAACTGATCGGGTAGTGCCTTGACTAAAAATGAAGAATTCATTAGCATCAATACAAGATAAACCATTAATAATTTGATACATGAGACATAGACATATGTGAAGACGACGAAGTTCTAAAGAAGGCAGGTTTAGAAGCTTTAGGCGTTCAAGATAGGATAGATTGCTATTAAAACCAAAAAGACGTTTAGTAAATTTACGCTGAACATTTTCAAGACGATTTATATCATTTGCATAATATGGATTCCATACAGAAACAGCATACTCAAGCATAGGTCTTACATAAGTAGTATAGGCCCTAACTAAAATATCTTTATCACGAGAAAGAAAAGCTTTGTGTATTAGAAAACAACGAGAAACAGCTTTTTTAATTATGTGATTTAAATGTTCCTTACAATTGAGATTGTGGGAAATATAAACACCTAGATCACGAACGGAGCTAATATCATTTGGAATATTTATATTATTCAAAGAATAAAGCTTTTTTGGATTATTTTTACCAAGATGTAAAACTGCACATTTTTCTGAAGCAATAGGAAGTTGCCAATTTATAGACCAAATATAAATATTGTCCAAATCTTTTTGTATTAAATGATTATCAGAAGATGGACCAAAGATTTTGACATCATCTGCAAAGAGGTAAATTTTACTGTATTTAATCAAGTTACATAGGTCATTAACATAAATTAAGAATAAAGTAGGACTAATACAACTACCTCGGGGGACACCACTGCCAACAGGCATGAAGTCAGAAAAAACTCCGTTAATACAAACACGTTGAAATCGACCATGTAAAAAGGATTTAAGCCAATTAAAAAGTAGACCTTTTATTCCATATTTAGAGAGCTTATATAAAAGCTTAGAAAAGGGAATTTTATCAAAAGCTTTAGAAAAGTCGATGTAAGCAACATCGACAGGAGTTCTATTACTCAAAGATACCGTCCAACTGTGTTTACATTTAAGTAGTTGTAATTCACAAGACTTTGATTTTAGAAAACCAAACTGAAAAGGAGATAAGAGTCTGTTTGTAGTGAGAAAATCGACAATTTTTGAATTTATCAAATTTTACATGATTTTACTTGATGAGCAGCAAATAGAAATCGGCCTGTAATTTCTGACTAAAGCTGCGTCACCTTTTTTAAAGACTGGGGTTACATTTGCCAATTTCCATAAATTGGGGATAATGCTAGTCAAAAATGAAACATTAAAGATACTAGCTAAAGGCTCAGCAAGGTAATTTGAAAGTTTTTTCAAGAAAAAATGACAGAGTCCATCGAGACCAATAGAAAAAGAACCTTTTATTTGATTTAAAACCAGTTGCACGTTCCAAGCGTCAAAATGAATGGTCTGCAATGCAAAACCAGTCATCGAATCTAAAAAGGAAAATCAACAGAAAAAACAGAAGAAAAGTAGTTATTAAACATATTTACCTTTTCTAAAGGATCAGAAACGATTTTGTGGTCATGAAAAAGAGGTGGAAAAGAGCGATGATTATTCAACCGATTATTGACAAATTTATAAAATGATTTCAAACTTTTGTCAGAAAGAAGATTAATTTCTTCAGAAGCAGAGAAATTTTTAATTTCAAAATCCAATTTTTACAAAAAGATTTATATTTGATTTTTGTATCGGTGGAGTGATAAAGTTTATGTTTCTTCCAAAGCATACGTTTTTTAGTTAACATTTTTTAATCAGTTTGGGATATTTACGTTTCATGGGCTTGGGGTGAGTTAATGGGACAAATACATAAATTAAAGAGTGAAGTACTCCAACGAACAAATTATACATATCATTTACATTAGAACAGGTATCAAAAAGATCAGGCCAAGAAATCTGAGACAGTGATAGACCTAAAGCATTAAAATCAGCTTTACGAAAGTTAAAAAAAGATGATCTAGGATTTTGGACTGGCATCAAAAGACAATCAAATATAATTGAATTATGGTCATTATTAGAAAAATGAATATCAACTTTTACGTTAGAAATTTGATCAGATGCAAAGAGAAGATCTAGTATATTATTATCATGAGTATTTTCTGTTATTCATTGATGTAAACCAGTGTCCGAAAGTGTGTCGAAAAATAGGGTATTAAGATTATCGGTGGGAACCGAAGTTATCCACCAATTGATTTTTGGCAAATTAAAATCTCCTAAGATTACAAAAGGAAAGAACAGAACAAGCCCATTCAATACATCTACATAAAATTTCAGCATAAGCTAGATCAAAATCAGGGGGTCGGTAAACCAAAATAAATCTGATCTTTCTATCAGAATCAAAAATATCATTTATTAGAATTTCGGGAGCTTTAAAAGCGGGTGGCGGATTTATTTGAATAGCATTAAAAGAGTTTTAAGAAATAAAGCTACACCCCACCTCGTTTACAGTTTCGATCACAGCAAAAAATACGATAATTTTTGCCAAGGCACAATAATCCATTGGAAATATCAATATGGAACCATGTTTCAGAAAAAAACAGAGCATCAAAACTTTCTTCATTCAGCAAAAAATGTAAGTTGCTAAGTTTGTTCAAAAGACTTCGAGCATTAGCATAAAAACATTGAAATTTTAAATAATCTTGGGGCGCGGATACCTAATGAGCGAGTCGCGGGCTAATATTTACATTAGGTTTACATTTAACGCAATCAGCACAAAAATCGATGTATAGTCCTTGTTCACCTCGAGATTTGCGATCATTCAGCTCATAAACCAGTTTGCGTTGCTGTTTTCGTTGTAGAAAAGATAGGTCAGGACAGCGTAGACGCGAAAGTGGGCCTTTGGATTGGACACGGACTGTCTTATTAATCAATGAGATAAAGCGATGCCTTGCCTGGGCCGAAGTCAGGCAAACTTTGACAAATTGAACGCGATTATCATGAATGGGGACCATCACGAAAGACGCGAGTAACATCGGACGACACTAGATCATGACCGTCAGAATGAGAGTCGATTAGAGATTTTACCTGATTTATGTCCTCGACACTGTTCGATAAAGGCAAATTGAATAAAACGACATTGCACTTTTTAGAATCCCTTTCAATCGCATCATTTATCATGGCAGACAAATCGTTTTTATCATAATCAATAGAAGAATTTCGTGAACGTTCAAGGCGATCAATTTTATTTTTGTAAGTCAGCAAGCTGAGTAGCAAAATTGTCTAAACGTTGTTCAATATGCAGATATTTTTTCACAATCGGTCTACAATGGAAACAATAGAAAGTGGAATGGGGCTTTGAATAAGTTTCATAGTCATGATCGTCAACTTTTAAGCAAGAAGTATGACCCCAGTGTTCACAAAAATCACATAATAAAGCAGTATCGTCATCAGTGACTAACTTGTAGCAAATAAAACAGTCGGCAGAATTTTCATTTGTAGCATTTAATACAGCAAAGTTCAGACGTACGTGATGGTGACCTGGCACTTAAACTGGTATCAATATTTTTCGAAGCGCAATTTCTTTACCCATGGTAAAAATCAAGGAAATACGTAGGCAGAATTGCAATATTGATCAAATTTAGTTCGTCTCATAATGAGGGCATCTTATTATCCGTTGCTGTTACAGATCTTCCACGGCTGGACGAAACCAACGAAAATTATGATGCTTTTCTAGCCATGGATGAATTTTAGCCCTTCGTAATTTTATCAGTCATTGGTTTTCGAATTTTATTCGTTGATAATTTTTGCTTATTTGGATAAAATCTTTGCTCTTTTTGATTTATTCTTTGTTGTGCTTAGCTACATTTACTCATTTTCTGTTGTTGATCGAAATATATCAAAGATTCGTCTTAGGTGCCACAATTATATGTAAGATGAACTTTCTAAGAAAAATGGCTTTTTTATCATGAGCAACCCGGTTTTGAACGTTTTTAGACCCCAAAAAATGTGAACCAAAATTTGAAATGTGGAAAAAAAGTTTAGGTATGGTTCACATTGTGAACCAAATCGCTAGGAAAAAAAACGGTGGAATGAATGCCCAGTGAACGATTATAAATGGCGACATACAGTAAATTTTTATGTCTATCTTATTTGAATAAACAAATAAACATGCTGAACTCTTTATAAGTATTACAGACAAAAAAATTTCAGATAAGACAGGTGTCAAGTCCCGCCCCCTACGGCTATCATTGTATCGATCGTTTCCCGTAACAGAAGAAGTTCAGTACTTATTGAACACTTATAATTTCTCACAAATTTAGGCATAAATTTCAAAGACTACATATGTCCGACAAAAAGCCGACAAATTGCGATTATAGCAGCGATTTTTAAAGAATAATTATCGTAACCCGTTGGCTTACTTTCGAAATTCTTTAAATTTATGCCCAAGCATATATGAAACAGACTATAGCGTACCTACCTATAGTGTACCTACCTACACACCTATACATACCTATCCATAGCCCGGATGAGAAATGGGTAGTGTTGGTTCCCATGGCGGCGGAACCGTCAAATTAGCCAAGAAACCAATGGCAGGACAACAATTACAGAGCTTTAATACAGTTAGCGCAAACGGCTTAACCGCTGCATTGGGAGTATTACTGGGCTCCCTCCGAAAAATGGATTACCAGCTAAATGGAAAGTTTTTAATGCAAAAGACGTTCTTAACCTTGCCACCTGAAATATTCGCTCAGGCAGCCAAGCCGGCAAAATGGACCTTTTAGCCGATGAACTATAGTCTATTTCATTTAACTTTGCGGTTTTCTTTTGAATTTTTCTGCAAGAATCAGGCTACAAAAGTGGTTTAAAATGTTGATGCAGTTATGCGGCTTAGCAATAGCGCACGTCTCCATATGACACGTTATACTGTAGTATATCATATTAACCTTATTAGTCTATAACACTTTTGTAGTCACTTTAAATTTTTTCAAAAACCTCAAAGCTTTATGAAACGGACTGTATACAAATTCAACATCGATCTAGCCACAATCACAGAATCCAGACTCCCTGGACAAGGGGAACACACTGTTTTAAGACCTAGTCATTCTACTAGCTTTCAACTATATTATTCTGGCGGCGACAGCTTTAATAGAGGTATAGCTTTCATGCTAAAAAGTAGTTTGAAGAAATTCGTCACCTGTTTCCAACTGATCTCAGACCGAATTGCTGTGCTGGAACTTGCTGGGCTGATACCAACAACCATCATCGGGGTAATATGCCCCTACGATGTCAGCAATGATGCCGACAAGGATATTTTTTACGACAAACTGCAGTACACTCTGAATCAATATCAAGGAGGGAACCATATGGTCATAATCTGTGGAGATCTCAACGCACAAACAGGGTCCAATTGTTTCGGCTGGGAAGGTACAGTCTCGGCCCATTCGGTTGTGGAACCTCTAATGACAGTGGTTTACGCCTCCTTTCATTCGCCAGTTATAACAAATTTGTCGTGTGTAACACATGGTTTCAGCATCCTATACACCACAGGCTGACTTGGTTCTCAAACAACGGTAGAGATCACAGTATGTTGGACTATTTTCTTATACATAAAAGATTTCAGAGTGCTGTCCAGGATGTCAGAGTAATGCGAGGAGCTTCCATTGGATCGGACCATCACCTTGTTCGAGCTAAGTTTAAACTCCACCTGAAAGCTACACGACCTATCCCTACTATGGATTATACTTGCTTAGCCGACCCTGCCAAACAAACCCAATTTCAAATTCTATCACACAACCGTTTTACCCCACTCATAGCCACAGACATCAACGAAAACTGGAACGCAACTAAAACTTCTATTATAGAATCATTAAAGGAAATTTTCCCCATAAAGAAAAGAAAAATCAAATCTTGGATTTCAGACAACACCTTAAAATTGGTCGAAGAACGCGCCAAGATAAAAAACACCAACCATAAACTTTATCTGTGCCTGAACCGTCAAATCAAGCACCAACTGAAAGAAGACAAAGACATTTGGTGGAACACAAAGGCTCAGGAAATGGAGTCGGCTAGCAGAAAACATGACATACCCCTTCTTTACAACACCCTTAGGAGCTGCAACGGAAAATTTAAGGCGACAACATCAAACGTTAAAGATCAAAATGATGCCCAAATAAAAACACTTGAAGGAAAATTAGAAAGATGGAGGGAGCACTTTAGCATGCTCCTTAACCGACCACATCCGGCTACTCAAGATCTACAGCTATTACAAAATGCTGAGTTAGAATTTGCAAGCGAAACAACTGACCATCCGCTAACTGAGGAAGAAATCAGAACTGCAATCAAACGAATGAAAAATAGAAAAGCACCAGGCATTGATGCAATTCCAGTAGAAGCACTAAAATCCGGTGGTGAGGTAATTGTCGCCCAGCTAACGAGCTTGTACACCTCCATTTGGAATGAAGCTGGTGTGCCACAAGATTTTAGGGATGCCATAATAATACCAATACACAAAAAAGGAGATCCAGCTAACTGCAAAAACTACAGAGCCATAAGCCTACTGTCAACATCGGCAAAGCTACTGACCTCTATTATCCGATCCAGGCTGCTTAAAACAAGAGAAGCAAATTGTAGAGAAGAACTAGCCGGATTTAGACCAAGGAGAGGATGCACTAGTGACAATTTGTTTACGCTACGACAAACTGCTAAAATACGACTACGTTGTAAAAAAGATACCTTTGTTGACATCTCTTGCGCATTTGATAGTGTAGACCACCAATCGCTATGGTGCGCCCTCAAGGCCGAAACCGTACCATGTGCTACACTCAACATATTAAAAGCCTTTTATGAAGGTGGTACAAGCCGAGTTGAATATCTGGGAAACACATCATCACCATTCTCAATAACAACGGGAGTTAAACAAGGATGTATAATATCGCCAATGCTTTTCAATGTGGCCATGGATTGGATACTCAAAAAAACGTTCAAGGATAGGCTGGCGTCCAAATGGGGAAAAACTTTAACATCACAGATCTGGCATACACAGATGATATCGTATTTTTAATTGATACAATTCAAGAGGCCCAAGAAACCCTGACTGATATGGCAAATATTGCCAGCACACTTGGTTTAAGTATTAACGTTGAAAAAATCAAATTTATCTACACTGGCATCCAACAGGCCGCACTAACTTTAAACAACAACCCAGTCGAGGAGGTAAACGCTTTTAAATATCTAGGGTCCATCCAGTGGCGGATCTATGATTTTTCTAAGGGGGGGGGCGGTACCCCTAAGGGGGGGGGCGGAACCCTAACTTGGGCGGAAAAATTAGCCGTTTCAACCCGAAAATCGCTAAAAATCGCTCAGAAATGCTTAATTTTGCGCACTGTTTTGGGCCAATGGGGGGAGCGGCCGCCCCCCCTAAATCCGCCCCTGGGTCCATCTTAGATAGCCAGCCATAAAAGATGTCAGAAGTCATATTGGTCTGGCCTCTGCAGCTTTTGCATCTTTAAAAAAATGCCTGTGAAGTCAGCAGGCCGTAGCAATCTCGACAAAAATGCGAATTTTCAATGCCTCGAAATGTACCATCTTATTGTACGGCTCAGAATCATGGACAGTTCTCGAAAGAGACCTTAATTTACTGAAACGATTCCAACTTCGTTGCCTACCTAACATACTACATCTTAACGCTTTGAGATCGATGGAAAAACGAGGACGTTCTATGTACTAGCCAACACCAAACCACAATAGATACACACATTAAAAGACAACGACAGTTCGGTCATGTGAGTCGAATGGAGAACTTTAGACTACCGTTCAAATGCTTAACAGCTGTTAGACCAACAGATTGGAAAATCGCAAGAAACGCTAAAAAAACATGGTCGAATCAGGTCGCGCAAGACCTCCAACCATACGTGGGCAGCAAGAAAATCCTAGGGGGGTGCAAGATTTTTTGAAGGTCAAAAAATGGCCTTAAAATGGTAGTATGGCGAAAAAAACACGATTTTTCGACGTTTCTCATCAAGCACTATACATTGGCATCAAAAAATTGCGAAAAAAACGAAAAAAATTTTGTAAGTAAATTTTGATAGTATAAATTTTAAGAATTTTTCAGACGCTAACTACATATTCGGGTACACGTTTCCTTGCGGTTAACTATTCGCAGTGAGTGCCTTTGAGTGCTTTGATTACTTTTAACAGCTGCCGCTAACTTGTACATAGATTTCCGATTGATCTATAGCGACCGACCGATCAGCTTACATGTCAGTAAAAATTAATAAAAAGAAAAGCGCAAGGTTGCGAGAAACGAATAATTAAAGAGTTCATACAATGCATAGGCACTTGGACGTTAATAATGTTTACTATCGATGGGAGTTTTTAAAAAAAGTTAATACATAGGCAGGTACCTACGACACCTGGGCGTGCGGGGTTCGGGGGGTCCACACATGGGCGTGGAGGGTATGCAACCCCCAGAAAGATTTTTTTGCTTTTTTACCAATTTTTTGATGCCATTGGATAGTGCTCGATGAGAAACGTCGAAAAATGGTGTTTTTTCGCCATACAACCACTTTTAAGACCATTTTTCGACCTTTGAAAATTTTTGCACCCCCCCCAGAATTTCGGTGCTGCCCACCTATGGTATGCAGCCCCCCTCGAGAAACCAAAATAACCCCACAGAATTCAATTTTTAAAATTTTTTTTCGTTTTTTTCGCAATTTTTGATGCCAAAAGATAGTGCTTAATAACAAACAAAGAAAAATGGTGTTTTTCCGCCATATAACCACTTAAAAGGCCATTTTTTGACCCTTGACCTTTGAAACATCTTGCATCCCCCAGAATTTTCTTGCTGCCCACGTATGGTACCTACCTATATAGTCTACTTCACGAAACCTTGTGCATAAAAATCACTTGTAAGCATAGCTACAAAAACGATTTCTAGGCAGCCTAGAGTTTTGCATAGTAAAACTTTATATGCGTCTCAACCGCTAGCACCATGCCATGATTTTTGGCTATTAAAATCGATTTCGTGATTGACTTATATTGACAGTAAACTTGTACTTTAAGCACAGTTTCGTGAAACAGACTGTAGGTAGGTATGTGTATGGATACCTAATGTGTGCGAGTGACATGATCAAGAGTTTTATTTATCAAGCGAGTTTATCAAAATTTCTTCAATTATGCCATCAAATTCGTTCAATGGAGCTGTCTGACATACTTCTTTGCACATTAATGCTATGAATTCTGATATACTCTTGGCATATTCTTCATAGGGCGGTTGTTGTTGATCATCATTGAAAATATGTGAAGACGTATGTATAAATAGTATATTTATTAATGTTAGACCTTTGCTTCATAAATGTTACTAAGCATGATCAGATTGGACATAGCACATCGAAAAAATTTCCGAAATGACAAAAGCGCATCTGCTCTTCAGCATGTTTATTTGATCTGGTGCATTACGATCGACTTCGAAGTCGTTCGCAGTTTACAAAACATCTGGTCATGTGGGTACAATGTTTTCTACATAACCAAGTTTGTAATGCAATTATCACAGCGAATTTGGTCGCCATCATACGTGGGCGTTGGGAGGGGGAGTATGCAACCCCAGAAGGCCGAGAACCCCCACAAGAAAAGCCATAATACCACACCTGGGAGTGGGGGGTTTGGGGGTATGCACCCCCAAAAACCAAAATACCCGCCCCCCAGAAATCAAAATACCCCCCCCCCAGAAATCAATTTTTTGAAAATTTTTTTCGTTTTTTTCGCAATTTTTTGATGCCAATGGATAGTGCTTGATGAGAAACGTCGAAAAATGGTGTTTTTATCGCCATACCACCATTTTTAAGGCCATTTTTTGACTTTCAAAAAATCTTGCACCCCCCAGAATTTTCTTGCTGCCCACGTATGCATAATACCCCCAAAATTCAATTTTTTAAATTTTTTGTTTTTTCGCGATTTTTTTATGCCAATGGGTAGTGCTCAATGAGAAACGTTGGAAAATGGTGTTTTTTGCCATACCACCATACGTGGCAGCACCAAAATTCAAAGGTCAAAAACTGGCCTTAAAAATGGTGGCATGGCGAAAAACATCATTTTCCAACGTTTCTCATCGAGCACTATCCATTGGCATCAAAAGATTGAGAAAAAAAAACAGAAAAAAATTATTGAATTCTGGGGGGTATTCCGGTTTTTGGGGGGTATTTTGGTTTCTCGGGGAGAGAGGGGGTGCATACTCCCAAACCCCCCACGCCCAGGTGTGCATACCACCATTTTTGAAGCCATTTTTTTACCTTTGAAAAAATCTTGCACCCCCCTCCCCTGACTTTTGGTGTTGCCCATCTCTCCATGCTCCAAAGTGAAAAACAGAAGTGTAAAATGAGAGATCTAATTCTAAGGACGAAACCATTTTTTACGGCAGGATATTACTTGGTCCGACCAGACGAACAAATGAGCAGGATTTTAATTATTTGATATTAGGAAGTCAAAATGTTATAAATTGTTCACATAAGCTTACGTCTTTCAGTTAATAGTTGTCAGTTGTTGCAAACTATTTCCTACAATGCTTTGAAATGGCCTATATTCACCGTAAGCTATACATGTAAGATAGGGGATAGGGGATCCCCCACCCAAAGTTGACTGTCCCCCATTTCCCAAAATTTTTGTTTCCCCGCCGGGAAAAAATTGAAGTTCTTGGCCAAAAATTGCAGATCATCCCCCCTAATATGGCCGGGTAAGCCCCGGGAAGAAGAGCCGTTACATGTAAGCCGTAGGCTATCGCTTCAGACTAAAATTCTTGAAATTCTTTAGGATAACCGCAAGATTATGCGAAACAGACTACAGGTACCGTTTACAGTACTATGCATAATACTAGCGTATGAATAGGCGGTCCTTTTAAAAAATCGACAAATGAAAATACTTTGGTTTACATGGAAATTTTTCGAATTCTTTTCAAACACCCATGTGTTAAGAATGCCCGCTATATCGTACTACCTTATCCGACAGCTCATATTCACACATGCGCACGAGGAGTCTGAACCATACATGGGCAGCAACCAAATTCTACGGGCTCTGATAAGACAAAAAATTGAAATACGTATTAAATGGCAATTTTGATTTGACTAACAATGCGAGACTTTGAAATTTTAAGCTCTTAATGCTATAAGGGTACGTCAAAAAGCCTAAACAGGTCTTAGCTAAAAACTACGACACAAATTACAGATGGCAATTCCCTTTTATACCTACACACGAACCTGTTCATGCATATTGTTAATTATCATAGTATTTTGCAAAAAAATAGATTTGAAATATCTATGCATCAATGACGGAATCAAAACTAAGAAAGAAATGTATGTACGATTTACATCTCTATGCAATGCACAGGCTTTTGCTGCTTATTTAATATTAAATTAAATCAAATTAAACTAATTAAGCAATTTTCTAATATTGATTGTCCTACTAATTCTCCTGCTAATGCTATCATGCATAAGGATGTAATACATGGCATGTTGCGGCTTTTCAACGGTAACATAAATGTATAGTGGATGCCGCGCAGCAGCCGAATACATACATCAGAAAAAATTGCAAATTTATGACAGAAAAGAATTAAAAGGCTTAATTGATTTATTACATTGTTGCCCAGTATATTCAAATGATGTTGTCGAATATGAAATGGCACAAAGAGATGAGGGCACTGACTCTCGTGTTTGGAACATAGGCAACAGCGTACCGTTGGGAATTGTGAGCAATCGCTTGTTGTCAGCTTTACCATCCTTTAATTAAGAGCTGAACGACTTAAAACAGATAAAAATCATAACATACGATCAGCATTTAACGATTGTTTATTCAACCAATATCACATGTAACCTATTCCAGGGAGTTAATAAGCTAATAGGCTAATCTAATCTACTTTTATCTATTTCTTAAAGTAGGTAGTGCATGCATCGCCCGTAAATATAATGCAGAGAACTAAATTTTTTATCGAAAGGCTATGTTCATCACATCCTCAAAACATAGAAGGCAAAACATATATTTAAGAATAAAAGGTAATCCACTTAAGTTAAAACTGGCTGGTTGCCAAAGATTTTTATTGTCCATCAAACGAATACTTAAACGCGACCTCCATTAACCTGCCCCACATGCCCAGCAGATCCGAATATTTATTTTTTTAAATTTCTTTCGTTTTTTCCGTTATTTTTTCATGCTAATATATAAGGAATCTATCATAAACATCAACAAACAGTATCCATTTTTTCCAGTTCTATCGCTACATGCCCGGCGAATTGAAAGATTCAATTTTTTTAAATTTCTATCGTTTTCGCTATTTTTCAATGCTAATGGATCTCAAAAATCTATCACGAACATCGACAAATTTGACTTATTTTTTGCCCATTCCTTCACGTATTGACCTTTTTTACATTCAGAGATTTTCTGACTTCAGCCCTAGAATTTGGCCCTGCCCAAGCATACAAATAAGTGTTCAAACTAAACGGGCGAACGCAGATCATAAATAAGGAGTATGACTTACAAAGAAATAAAAAGCAGGGATTTCCCGGGGCTAAATTTTTTTAAAAAGGAGGGGTAATATGCTACGGATGCTAATGTATGCTAATTTTATAAGAGTACACTTAAGAAGCACACCTGGGCGTGGGGGTTTGAAGGGGGGTATGCACCCCTTCCAAGAAACCAAAATACCACCACCCCAGAATTCAATTTTTGAAATTTTTTTCCGTTTTTTCGCAATTTTTTGATGCCAATGGATAGTGCTTGATGAGAAACGTCGAAAAATGGTGTTTTTTATCGCCATACCACAATTTTTAAGGCCATTTTTTACCTTCAAAAAATCTTGCACCCCCCAGAATTTTCTTGCTGCCCACGTATGTTAAGAAGACCAATTGCACTTTCTGCAAGTCGCGGATATTATAAATGCAAAGTGATTAATAAAACGTTTTTCATCTTATAAAGGCTTAAACTATAAACTTTAAGAATTAGTGAAAGGATTCAAAACGTATTAATGATTCTCCTGAGCTTGATACGAGTAGTACATTTAAATAATTACAATTTATAGCGCAAAATCATAAATGTGCAAACTTTGTTCAAATTTTCAAGAGTCCCTGATCATGATGCGATTTTTGGGAGGTAAAGAATAGAGAGGAAATTTTCAACTTTAAATAGAATATCTACACCAATTAATGTCCATGTCAATTTTCAAGATAGGTAGATAAGAATTTTCTGCAATGCTACGTGCTCATCAATTTGTAGTAAAGATCAATTTATCCGCAGAAAAATCAATAGAAGTAATCATTTTACTTTATGGAGCGCATTTTTAACTTAGACCTGGACCTTGAACGCCTATTTTCATTTTAGGAGACTAAACGGAGATTGTAACAAAGTCTTAAGTTTCCAGCAAAAAAGCACATGTTAATAACCGATTCTGCGCTGCCCATGTCCCCAGCTCTACTAAACTATAAGAATCGTTGATGTCTAAACTATAAGAATCGTTGATGTGAATTTGAAGCGTCTTTTTCAGGTCAAAATTGACTTTTGTGATAATTATTCATGAAAGTACAAGTTTAATTTCCGCCAATTCCGTAAGAAAAGTGCTCTAAATCGTTTCAGAAATCAAATTTTTCTTACCCAGTTAAGTAATGAATTTTTAGTTTGTTTATGAGTGATGTACTGCAGTTGACACGGACTAAAAACGCGGTATTACATAAAAGCGTTTTATACGGTTATGCTGACAATCTTCATCATTTACTAACAAAAACAAGCATGAAGACTTAAGTTGCAGGTCACGATTTCTGAAGATTTTACAGCGATTTCAATTAATCAAATCAAATTTCGTTTTAATTTACAAGGTCAAAAAACCAAAGAATGCAACGGCAAACCGAAATCTAATTTATAATTTCCCTCCATTTCTATTCCTTATGAAAGAGATTTATATTTCAATTAGGTACCTACTGAAAATTAAGCGCGTAGTATACTAAGGAAAATTTTTATCCAAAATATATGCATTGGTGTTATAAATATATAAACCAGTCTGGGCAAACATAATTAATTCCGACTTTAACCTTTCCTACCGTGTACAATTTAAAGAACTTTTCTGAATTCGAATTATACACGCATTATTTCTTCGCGCGCCTAGTTTTTATGTCCAAAGAAATTTCATTGCGACATGTTTTAATCACTTTTTAGCATTCCTTAGAACTAAATGCATAGCAAGAGCTTTATCGCCTGGGCGTGTGCTCATACATGTAACCTCCGTACATGATCTGGGGGGTTCAACCACACCTGGGCGTGGGGTTTGGGGGGTATGCACCCCCCCAGAAAACCAAAATACCCCCCCAGAAATCAAAATACCCCCCCAGAATTCAATTTTTGAAAATTTTTTCGCTTTTTTCGCAATTTTTTGATGCCAATGGATAGTGCTTGATGAGAAACGTCGAAAAATGGTGTTTTTATCACCATACCATCGTTTTTAAGGCCATTTTTTGACCTTCAAAAAAATCTTGCACCCCCCCCCAGAAATTTCTTGCTGCCCACGTATGGGTTCAACCCCAGAATTGGCTATTTTTTGAGTTTCCAAGAATTTTATAAAAATTTGCAGAAAAGATGCTTTTTTAAGCGTTTTTAGCTATCCATTTGCTCAAAAGTGCAAAACTTTCGGCGCTTCGAGCCATTATACTCATGTTTTGACTATATTTTGTCCAATTTGTTCATACTTTAACTTTTTTGAAACTTTTTTGTTTTGCTCTAGAAAGATAGAGCATCGTCAGAAACGCTTAAAAATGTTTGTGACGCGTACCTACCATTTTTGGACCCAAAAACATTTTATAATCTCATCCCCCAGAATTCCCATGCTGTGCATGTATGGTAACCGCTGGAAATTTAGGGCGGACCCCGACCATTTTTAGGAGGAGGGGCTAATGACCTTCACTTTGGCCAGAAACGGCCGAAAAAATACCTAAAAATAGCAAAAAACCGGCAGTTTTCTCCCAAAATCAGGGGCCGTGGGTCGAAAATTTTCATGCATTGGGGGGATGGCGGACGACCAACTTTGGGTGGAGTGATCCCCATCTCCGTTACATGTACGCCCTAACTACTCCTTGAATGCGAGAATTAATGCGAACCATTTCCGAAAAAGAAAGTACAAGAAAGGATGGAAACTTTATTAACCGACAAAAACTTTATGCAAAAATGACACAAAATATAGCAGCTATGTACAATAATCACAAGAACACAATATTATAAATAGTCGGAAGCGACATAAATTGATCATATCTGCAATGGCAAGAATACATATAACGAATAGGCAAACATTGCAATAAGGCAGGTGAGCACTGTCGAGAATAAGACCTTTTCCCACGATTCTAGCATATAAAGTCCAGTCAATAACTCATATTGCAGATATATCCACCAAACGAAGTATGTGAACCTCTGCCACAGGTTTTTACCATTCGGTTCGGGATTTCCATAGTCTTCGTAAACCATATTTCTTTAAATAACCAAAAGGCAGAAAACTTGCTTTCTACGGAAACCCTAAAAATATAAAAACGAATAATCTCATAACAAAAATGCAGGCCAAGTGCCAACAAATGCTAATAATCATACATGTAACGGCTCCAAATTTGGGGGAAGGGTCCCCAGCCACTTTTAGGAGGGGGTGAATAATCTCCAGTTTTTGGCCAAAAGGCCAAAAAACGCCTAAAAAGGGCCAAAAAATTTGATTTTTTCCATAAATCGGGGGGAGGCGGGGAGTTAAAACTTTTTGGCTTTGGGGGGATGGGGGGACGTCCGACTTCGGATGGGGGCTTCCCCACCCCCCCCTCTTATATGTATGCGATTAATCAAAGGCATTCAAAATACAGACAGACATTTTTACAATATTTTTCTCAAAATAAAGCGGAGTCAAATTGATAAACTAAAGTAGATAAAGAAGAATTAAGTCTCGATATGTAAATTCAATCAGTGAAATATATGTCTTATTTCTTGTTAGGCCAATTCAAACGCGTGTTAAGAAGACTACTGCAACACATGGGCATAAGTGAGAGGGGGATTACCCCTACCTAAGGATTTGGAAAACCAGATTCGGTCAAGCGATTTTGAGAAAACAAAAGGTGCTGCAAGACAATTTTTGAGCTCACTGCGAAAAAAGCCCAAAACTTCGACCTGAAAACGATAAAAATATAGAAATTTTCCAAGGCATTGATAAACTTTTGTATTTTTCATCGCTAAAGAAACCCACGAATTGGGCAAACTTCAGTAATTAGGGTAAAGAAACCCAGTTTACCGAACGTAACGTGCTACTATACCAGTAGGGGTGGGATTTCCCTGGCGGAAATTTTGACATGTTTAAGAACGGAGCAATATTTAATTATTTAATTTAATTTGACACTTTATCCGGAATAAACGCAAGGATAAAAAAGTCGTAAGGAAAATAAGATAGCAAAGTATAAAATGCGAAATGTCCTGGACTGGACACACAGGCAAATATATAGTGAATTGCGCTCACGTGTGCCAAATCAAAAAATTCCAGAAATCAACCTTTTTTCAAATTTCTCTTAAATGTCTCAACATTTGAAGAATTTCGAATATATTGTGGAAGATCGTTCCAAATTCTAGCTGATCTAGCGGCAAAACATACGTTTTACAGTCAAGTCTCGATGCACCTAAATAGATGTGATTTGCAAATGCATTCCTAGTACGCGAATGACCATAAAACTGATAAAAATCTTCAGAAGGTAAGAGATTATCATGAATAATATTATGAGTAACAATTAAATCAAAGTAAATTCTACGGCGTTAAAGCCTATCTAAATTTAATGCTTTTAGCCTTTCATCATAAGAAAGTCCCGTATAGGTATCCAAATAGTTGCATGATGCTGTTCTGCGACGTAAAATCGAAAAATTCGGCGTCTTGCGGAGATTTCTTCTACCTTTTGGTAATTTCTATCGTTTTATTCCAGGAAAAGTAAAAAAATTAGCGCTTCGAGTGCATAATAAACATTTTTCCGTCAAAAACGTAAAAAAATTCGTGAAAAAATTTTTCTCATTGCTTTAATAGTGCAGGACAATGTGAAAAGTCCAAAAAACACAACGGCCCATCCGTTTTTATGGCTTTTTTAGGTAAAAAAATTTTTGGATTCCCCCTCCTTTGCCAAAAAAGCATCTAAAATTGCATAAGAAGAACCAGTGAGAATCCGATGGAAACCATCTCTTTTAGGGCTGAGGGGGTCTCGGGTGGCGCGCTCAAGCACCCCCCCCCAGTGGAGTCCAGGGCAGAGCTCCGGAAAGTTTGTAAAAAAGCACTCCAATTTTGAATCGTAACGAAAATTTTTACAAAATCAGCCGAATCACGGTTCTGAATTCACCCTAAAAATGGTCGGCACTTGTACACTCTAAGCCCCATCGAATTTATTGCTTCTTCTGAAAAATTTGAATCATACGCAGGATGTTTTTATCGAGTTCAGAACGTCCGTTTGATCATTATTTTGAGGGTCTGTATGTAACTTTTTCTGGGTTGGGATTAAAAATTTGTTGCGGCCCATCAAAATTTTAAGCTTGTTTTTTTCGTATTTCAAAATTAGGGTGAAAAACTGGCTTATTACCAATGTCCTAGGCTTAGGCATAGTAATGTGCACTCGGAGCCAGCGCATGGGCTAAGCCTGAGATAAATGGGTCGAAATTGCAGAGCGAGCAAAGCAATTTTCGCTCCATTTATATTTTAGGCTTAATCCATGTCTGGCACCAATCTGATTCCGCAAGCAATCCCACACTTGCCTAATCGATACTCATACAAAAAAATGTCCTAAATTTCATGAACAGTTAAACGTTCATTCATGACGTTGCTTATGTATGAAAAATAAACGGTTCACTTACTAACTCTTAGAAGCAGGCGGTGTAGCCGAATGCTTAACGTATTGCACTTTAGAGCGAGAAGTCTGAGGATTGACCGTCAAGAGAAAGTTATTTTATCTATCCGAAAAAGCCCTGCATACCCTTATGTCGAAAAAGAAAAAGCTCTCTGTATACCCTAATGTTGAAAAGGTAGAAAAAATCTGATGAGGGTTAAAGTGTACAAGTACCAAATGGTCAAAGTTCATCAGCAAATCCATAATCATCACCAAAACATTGATGTCATTCTTGCTTCTTAAACATATTTCATTTTCTGGATAAAAAATGTGAAGAACAGAAGGCATCGATGCCAAATACGCTTTATGTTGAAAAAAAAGAAAAACGCTGAAAATGGAGCATTTAAACTGCGCGCTTGAGACTAATTAGATTTTAATTATCATAGTGAAATTCAGTGCAAAGCGCCAAAATGTTTTTGCGATTTTTAGTTGAAAGTTTATTGCAACAGCAAAAATACGTCGGCAGAAACATTTAAAGAGTAGAGGAAAAAATTATTCTCAGATTCTAATTTGGGTAGGGGGCACTTGCCCCTATTTCCCTGAATGCGGGCCTGCCTGTACGAAAAAAATTTCAATTTTGTGAAACTTCAACAACTAGTGCTGCAATTTTTGCAAATTTAGCTGCTCGGATAGGACTCAGCTCAGGAAAGAATGCAAGAGCCTACCTCTTTTGAGGCTAGATGGTCATCGGTCTGGGGTGGCCAAGGTTGGCAAGGCTGGGTTTTTGATTCTAGGTTTTTTGGGTTTTTTGTGGGTTTTTTTGGGAGCAAAGAATCATTGGGTTTTGGGATTTTTTTGGGTTTTTTATCCACAGGTTACCAATTTTTCAAATAGACTAAAATAAATACTGTAGGTGATTCAAATTGTATTCCAATCTCTTTTTGTTTGCTTTATGCTGTGCCTTTGACTAGTAAAGGCCAACCAACCTCAGTCTGGTCAATACAATGCCCATGCTCAAAAATCGCAGCCCCTGGCTTACAATAGCCATCATTTCTAAACATACTTACAAGTGTGCAATTTAATTTTATAGAAAAATGGTTACGAGCCTGATATGGCATCCCTATTTCCTAATATTTTTTCTGACAGCCAGTGCATTTTTTGATTAAAATCTGGTAATGTCCGAGCATTGAAGAGAAAGATACATACATAGTGGCAGTCGCAATGAACGATCGATTTTGTTGTTGGATTTCAATATTGGCTGAATAAAGTTGTTGCTCTTTGTTTGTTTCGTGTCTTGCAGCTGTTGGAAGTATTCCCAGCTATTGTATGTAGCTCTAGCTATCACTTCCATAAAAAAACCAATAAAACCCCAATAAAACCCAAAAAACCAAAAAAAATCCAAAAACCCAAAATTCAAAATTTTCACATCTGGGTTTTTTCCAACCCTGGAAGTGGCGCGCTCAAACGCCCCAGCAGAGTTCGAGGCAGAGCTCGGAAAATTTTGTAGAAAGAGCACTTTGATTTTAAATCGTTAAAAATTAAAATTTTCACAAAATCAGCCTAATGCTGGCTGTGAATTTAGTCCAAAAATAGTCCAAGTTCATCAGCCAAATTTATTCTTATAGCCAAAAAATTGTCATTACTGCTTCTTGCGCAAATCTTATTTTCTGTGTAAAAACTGTTAAATCTCTAAGACAAATTGCGAAATATGTTATAGGCTGTACAGTCTGAATTTGGAATGTTTAGACTCCGCGCTTGGGACTGAATAGATTGTAATTATTAATTAAATGAAATTCGGCCGGCGCGAAGCGCCGAAAATTTGTTCAAAGATTCCGATGCGTAGAAAAAGCCCCAAATTCAATTGCATTATCTAGCACTCAGGGATGGAAAAAACCCAGATTTGAAAATTTTGAATTTTTGGGTTTTTTTGGTTTTTTTCTGTTTTTTTTTATTTTATTAGGGTTGTATTAGGGTTCTATTGGGTTTTTCATGAAAATGACCACTAGAACTACATACAGTAGCTGGGAATACTTCCAATAGCTGCAAGACACGGAACAAACAAAGAGCAACAACTTCATTTAGCTAATATTGAAATCCATCAATAAAATCGATCGTTCATTGCAACTGCCACATATATGTATGTATCTTTCTCTTCAATGCTCGGACATTACCAGATTCTAAACAAAAATGCACTTGCTACCAAAAAAATATTAGGAAATCCAAAAAAATATTAGGAAATAGGGATGCCATCCATATCAGGCTCGTAACCATTTTTCTATAAATTTAAATTGCACACTTGCAAGTATGTTCAGAAATGATCGAATATAGATTTTGATAAAATCTTCAAACACTGCTTTGTAATTGACACAAGAACATATATGTGACAGTAATTTTACCCAGCTACTCTATAGTATCCACTAGTGATCGACCGAGGCCTCGGCTATCCCCGGCCATTTTTCAGCATCCCTGGCCCCAGTCGGGGCAAGGTCAGAAAATGGCCGGGGCCAGGGAAAAATTTAGTGTAATTCGTATTTAGTACAGGATGTGATACCGCCAGTTATTTATCAATGAGCGAGTGTAATTTTGAGAACTGTACTGATTCGACCATATTTATACTTAGTCCTTGTTATATCTTTGCTACTGTGTATAAATGAGCTTTTACTGAATAAATGTTCAGGACAATCTGCATGTTTTCGATTTCTTCACTTAACTCATTAAACCAAATGCTACTTTTACCTCATTTATTTGTAGCTAGTGGCTAAAAGATTTAGAGTTGACAAATACGTTCTATTTCTAGTTGGAAATTGTACCTTTTCAAAAAACTATGTTTATAAAAAACACTTTTAAATTTAATTGAATGGGAACCGCCTGCTTTAAAGTGCGTTTCTTGAGCAATAGTCGTTAGGACGAAAGTTAATTATAGGCGAATGTAAACTATGCTGCAGAATTACGTTCGATCCGATAAAGTATATATGTCTCATTTATTACATCCAATACCTATTCTGCCCAATGGCTACATCTCTGTGATTCCACTATAACGCGTTTCTTGCAAAATAGTTATTGCAGCGGAAGTGAATAATAGGCGGAAGTAAACTCCACTGCAGAATTGCAACCGATCCGATAAGCAATATATTTCTCATTTATTAAGTTCCAATACCTATTCCGCCCAATCGCTACATATCTGTGATCCCACTACTTCTATTTCTGGTTTTGTTAGTAATGATTATTACTTCTGTTTTTCACCGGAGCTTTCTCATTTATATTCAAAGTCTTTGTTTCTTATTTTAAATTGATTGGAAAATTATGCTCTGTTAAGGCATTGACTGTGTGCCATCATTTCTACTCGCTTCCAGATATGCAAAGTAAAAAATTTCTGAGGGGGTGACATCGAAAAATTTTTTAAAGTGCCTTTTTTTACCGTAAAAACGCTTGATATGCATTGAAAACGCAATTTTTAAACATTTCTCATGATGCTATTCCTTTCTAGAACATAAAAACACGAAAAAATTTCGAAAAATTGCATTGAATTGACCAAAATATGGTCACAAAGTGACTATTTAATGCCATTGACAATTTTGAGCCATTCCAATGCTAAAAACGCTTAAATCTAGACACTTCCTACAAATTTTCTTAAAAAAGTGTGAATTATGGGGGTGCGGAAGGTTAAAAATTTTTTTCTTTTGTGGGGGGGGGTGAAATCCCCCAAACCCCCATGATCATGTATGCTCGCTTATATAAGTTAGCTCTCAAAAAAATACCTCAGCCCGCCTATTAAATCTAGTGTCCAGCGAACGCGAAATTCAAGTCTGCTTGTGATTTAGCTAATCGTTCAATAATTCGATTGAAGCCATAAAATCTTCAGAAGCTCTTATTTCTAAAGCATAATTTGCGAGCAATTTGATTCAATACATGGAAGCTCCCAAGCACTTAGGCCGATGAAGATGTAGAATGCGGCGCAAGCAGCAGCAATAGCAGTAGTGAAGATTCAAATAATATTGAGTGTGATAATAGCGGCGACATAGAATTTATTGATGATTCGGACAATGCAACACTGGACTAGATGTTTCTTGTGATATAAATAGTGATAAAACTTGATTTGAAAAGGCGCACCTAACTTTGCGCTTGCCATTTACTAATGAATGGAGCAGTCGCTCATTATTCCTCTTCCTATGCCTACCCCAAGTATGTGTCATGCAATAATATTTTCCTTGTCTGACTCCGGCCCCCCGCCCCGGCCGGGGATTTTTTCAGCCCCGGTACCGCCCCTGCCAAAAAAGTTGCCCTGGTCGATCACTAGTATCCACTTCCTCTTCATCACAATCTTGCTCAAATTCTGCTGACATGAAATCGCAAAGCTGCAGTGCATTAGTCTATTTAAAATTGGTAACATGAATGAAAGAAATAATTTATTACTGAAACACGACAATTACAAAGGATGTAAAAGAGTAATAAAACGTACGGTCAAAAGAATAAAAGTGTACAGCAAAAGGCGACGAGCGAGTCATGAAAATGACGATTTAAGCCCGCCCTCTAATAAATTTGGATAAGTCGACATCAATTAATCTAGATTTGAATATATTTAAGTTAGGGGAAGAGACTACAAAATCAGGTAGGTGATTCCAAACAGAGATATACTTATAGAAAAAGTCAAATTTTTGTAAATTAGAAAGAAAGAAAGAAAATTTTATTACTAATACCGACTGTTAAAATACAAAATGACAAGATATATAATAAATGCAATTACGAATTAGTAAAGGGACATGTGAGTCAATGAAATGACAAGTTTTACGCGCGCCCCACAAACAGGGTTGGCAAGGCTGGGTTTTTTGGGTTTTTTAGGTTTTTTATCCACAGGTTAAGAATTTATTTGTAATGGAATTAAATACTGTGTATTGTCAATGTTTTTTGTATCATGGTTGTTCCTTTTACAATTGCTTGCGATGCGATGCACAAGGTTAAGTGTCCATCCATTCTCATCCTCTCCTCCTTCCTGTTGCTGTTTTTCTCCTATAGTATATACTTTTTAAATGAGAAAAGCCGCCCAATAAAGGCTATGTGGCATGGATTTTTCTACTAATATGGCAAATTTTTTTGTTTTTTTCTTGAAGCAGAGCAGAATTTATGAAGAAATTTCAATATTATGCATTTAAAAATTGCTCTGCCCAATTTTTCATTCTGTTCACACAGCAGACAAGCAAAACTTGTGAAAATTTGCGAAATGGTGAACTTCCAAAAATAATACTCCTGCCCGATTTTTCATTCTTTTTACTTAGCTGCTACGGAGTAGAGCCAGATCACTAGTACCTTAATATTCTAATATTGTTCTTAAACATTTGACTGTATTTAAGAGACAGATGCATATGTATAGGTATGTGGCATGGATTGCGCTTGTGAATGACCAATTTTGTTGTTGAATTTTGTGTATTAGCTGAATAAAGTTGTGGAGTAAGTTAAGAATATGGTACTTTCAGGATACTATGAAATAAACTTCAGAAGAGTAGATTTTTTGCTCAGTACTTAGAACATGTTGAAAGAAAGCGCGGAAAAAATATTCATCCGTCTATGATCAATATTACAAAAGCTATGGGTTTCGTTAATTAGCCTCTTCTCGACCTACGCAAGCATCTACTCGACCTAAGTATTTGAAGATTTAAACAGCTGAATGCAGAATCACATGTAGATACCCAATTTACGTCGATATAAGCATCTATACATCGACCTAAGCATCTATACATCGACCTAAGCATCTATACATCGACCTAAGCATCTATACATCGACCTAAGCATCTATACATCGACCTAAGCATCTATATATTGACCTGAGCGGGAGCGACCTCGACCTAAGCAGCTTCAAACACCTTTTCAGATATACTAAGCCTAAGCCTAAGTATATTAGAAGCAAAAACTTAGATTTTCCTATATCTTATCGAGTAAAACCGAAAAAAACACTCAAAAAAGAAAAATTTTTTAAAGTTTTTTAAAATTTCAAACAGCTTTCCGCGCCTTTTTTCTTGTTTCTCCTTCATTGCTATGCTTCCTTCCATAATTTCAGCCCATATTATTTATTTCTAGGCATTCTTATCACATAAATGATTTCTATCTTTCTACTGACACACTTTGTGTAAAAGATTTGGGTGTTTTTCTGAATTCTAATTTATCGTCCAAATCTCATTGTGAATATATTGTGAAAAAAGGCATGCAGTTAAGCAATCTGATCTTGCGTAGTTTTATTTCTAAAGAGATTATTACTTGTCAAGGCCTTCATTACTTACGTTCGACCAGTGCTTGAATATTGCTGTGTTTCGTGGAGTCCTTACCTGCTGTGTGATATCACCTCCGTCGAACGGGTTCAAAGAAGGTTTACGAAACGAATTTTTAGTGATAAAAATTTGACATATGCTGCAAGATTACACGAACTTGGTCTGGACACTCTTGAACTAAGACGCCTCCATAACGACCTAACATTAGCCTTTTCTATTATCAAATGTCAAGCTCTTCCTTTCAAGGATTTCTTCACAATTAATTTAAATTCTAATCGAGCAGTAAATTCTTGTAAACTCCTCGTCAATCATGTAAATAAAAATTGCAGAAAATTTGATTTTTGCAATCGAATAATTCCTATCTGGAACTCTCTACCTGAACAGATTATAAGTGCTCCAAATAGACACGCTTTTCTGACTAAACTTAAAAGATTAAACCTTTCTAAATTTCTTGAAGGGGCGTAAGTAAGAGCAGTTTTTCCTATTGCCTTTACGTTTACCCTGCTTCGTCATACTTAATTTGTTTTGTCTTTCATGTATTTTCATTTTCGTCCATTCGTCTTATCCATGTATGTTAATATTTTCTTTCGACTTAGCGAATAAATTGTTGTTGTTGTTGTTGTTGTTGTCCTCGGATCGAGCCGTTTAATCGTCCCACCCAACACTCAAATCGACAGTTGCCTGCAACTTTGCAAGTATGGCTCAGATTTTCACCAAATTTTTTTCCGCGCTTCAATTGCTCTACCAGTTTGGCACAAAAATTTTGGCATTCCATATTCCTTTTGCTCCTTTTCTAAAAGTACCATATTCTTAACTTTAGCCTGAAGTTGTTGTTTACTTGTTTTGTTTTGTGTCTTGAAGCTGTTGAAGTATTCTCAGCTACTATCTATAGCTCGAGCTAGAATTTAAAAAAAACCATAAAAACCTTAAAAAACCCCAAAAAAACCCAAAAACCCAAAATTCGAAATTTTCAAATCTGGGTTTTTTCCATCCCTGCCCACAAGATATCTAGATAAATCAAAGTTAGCTAATCTAGCTTGAAACGATTTGTGCAGCGAGTAGTAAACCCAAAAAACCCAAACCCCAATGATTTTTTGCACCCAAAAATCCCACAAAAACCCAGATTCAAAAAACCAAGCCTTACCTACCAACCCTACTAGCACTACTCTACGAAAACACAAATTACACTTAAACCCCCTACACTAGATTCAACACTAAAAATTTTAAATTTCTCTAAATTCTGCTGTAATTACACTGTACCTGGCAGCCCCTTGACTGAACTACAGCTAATTAATTCTGCTTAGCTTCAGTGTTGCCAGGTCAAAATTTTAAAAACCACCAATTCTTGAGAAAAAATGCCATCTCCTGTACAAAGTATATGGAAGCGGCCCAAAAAAGACTGCCGCGGGCCCCTCAAAAAACTGCCAACCTAAGGTTAAGCATATGAGTGAAATACTTCCAAAAAAATCAAGAAAATGGCAAATAGGGGAAAAACTGCCATCCTGGCATGGCAAGGCAACGCACACCTTAGGTAAGACTACAGTAAAACCGTCTTGATTTATTTTTGTGAAATAGTAAACTTGTGTGCCTTGTAATAAAGTTCATAGCGAGATTGAATTATAGCTATCTACGCTATTCAGGCAGTTTAAGGCAAATTCAATATAAAAGATGGATACTATAAATGCGTATGTTACAGTGCTTGATTTAGTAGTGAGCTTTCCCAAGAGAAAAGTGTTGCGATATATAAATCACCCAGCAGTAATATACTCTGACCTATCAGTACACATACTGTATTCTTTCTACTTCTTCGTTTTGTTTGGTGTGAGTCTTATTGTGTAGTTTATATTACAAAATCAGCGACTTTAGTCAGTGGCATGATTTATAGTCGATACATATGCAAAGAAATGGTGATTTTTCATGTGATGCTCAGCAAGTAATAACAATAGGTGGTAACTTATCTATCCATTTTCATAGCACATTTTTCGACAATATTCCTGAGACCTATAGTTTGTTTGACACAAGTTTGGGCATAAATTTCAAAAACTATCGCCGACAATAAGCTGACAGATTACTATTATTACCTTGATCTGATATATAACTATCGCAATCACTCGCCATACTATCGATAGAAATTCTGACAATGTATACCCAAAGGTATGTAATAGACTATAGAATATCAAAAATGTTCTACTTATGATTTCATAGATAGCATATTTAAAGGTTACGTTTGTTGCACAATAAAATAAAAATTGAATATTTTACTGTGTTAAATTGTTCCCTCTCGATCTCTCTGGTAGATGGAAATCGGGTTGGGCTAAAGTTTCTAATATGGTTCTGTAATCGATTCTCCTAAAAATACTTTTTTTGATAGATTCGAGGACGCTGAGTCCAGATAAAAAGCGTTCAGGGGCCTAACGAATTTTTTTGCTTCAAAAGCCACACTAAGGGAGGTGGCGACTAAACGAGGGCACTGATTATTGGCCAATGTTGCCCCCGAATTTTTCAGTTAAAGGCCAATATTGGCCAATAATCGCGTGCATTAGGGGCCAATATTGATAAAAATACAGTGAATAATGATAAACATATTATGTAGAAAAATTAGAACCTGCTGAAAAAATACTATTTACATTCAAGTAAATGTTTAAGAGAATTTCAACCTACTGTAAAGCGAAAGATATCACACGCCGAATCTGTATGACCAGAATTAAGTATAGGTAGTCTGTTTCAAATATTGGAAAGCTTTTCCGCTGAATTTAGTTCGCATAAACCAGGCCACTAAAGTGATCTATAAGTACATACTAGTGATCGACCGGGGCCCCGGCCCCGGCCCCGGCCCCGGCAATCCCCGGCCATTTTTCAGCATCCCCGGCCCCGGCCGGGCAAGGTCAAAAAATGGCCGGGGCCGGGGCAAAAATTTAGTGTAATTCGTATTTTGTACAGGCTGTGATACTGGCACTTATTTATCAATGAGCAAGTGTTAATTTTGAGAACTGTACTGATTAGACCATATGTATACTTACTTAGTCCTTGTCATAAGTTTTCTACTGCGTATAAATGAGTTTTTAATGAATGAATGTTCAGGAAAATCTGCATATTTTCGATTCCTTCACTTAACTTATTTAAACTAAATGCTACTTTTAACTCATTCATTCATAGCTACGGCTAAAAGATTTAGAGTTGACAAATACGTTCTATTTCTAGTTAGAAATTGTACGTTTTCAACAAACTATTTCTACAAAAAACACTTTTACATTCATTTGAATGGGAACCGTGTTGCTTTAAAAGGCGTTTCCTGTGTAATAGTTATTAGGACCGAGGTTAATTATAGGCGAATATAAACTACGCTGCAGAATTGCGTCCGATCCGATAAACTAAATATGTCTCAAATAGTTTCCTAGGGTCCAGAGTTGAGGGAGGGGTGAAATCCCAAATTGGAGGACCAGAAAATTAGTGGCAAAACAGGGTATTTTGACTTTTAATTGTATATTTTAGCTAATTTCTGAGTTTCTAACGCCAAGAATTACTAGAATTGTCTCAAAACGGCGCGAAGCGCCTAAAAATTTGACATTTCTGCATTCTAAATTTAAATTTTGCCATTTAAAAGATGTATAGGACAGACAATTTTTCATATCGGAGGGAAATGCCGAAAAATTTTTGGAATTTTTTACCTTTTTACAGTTTTTATCTTCCCAAAAATCTTTGTACATGTACAAAGATAGTCCTGGTCTTTGTACATCGGGAAAAATCTTTGGCGAATACAAAAAACACTCTTTTGTACATGCAAATTTTTGTATACTTTAATATGGTACAGTAACGATTTCAGTGTGGTAGTAGAACAGTTTTTCGACCTTTAGTAGTGTATTTGGCTAATTTTTGGGTTCCTGAATATTTGGCATTTTTCCATTTTTCCATTCTAAGCGCAGTGTTGCTTATTACAAGATTTAATTCGCATATTACAATTTTTGTAATATTTCTCATTTTTGTAGTACAAGTCGTTTTAGCTTTCTCAGTCGAGTTTTATGTGTGAATTCCATCAGAAGCTCATGAAAATTTCGGCACTTTGCGCCGAACTATCAACTAAATTCAGGCCGAATTATCACATTTAGAAGCACAGTCTTTTTGTATTCGGGGAAGATTTTTGCTGATGTACATAGACGTTTCAGGACCGTCTTTGTACATGTACAAAGATTTTTGAAGAACAAAAACTGTAAAAAGGTGTAGAATTCCTTATTGAAAATTCTACCATTTTAAAGATTTTCAAAGGGGGGGGGGTAAGCGGCTGCAAAAATGGAGCCGCTTACCCCTTCCCTGAAAATAGCCGAGGAATATACATGTGACAGAGGATTTGGGCCATCCCCCATCTCCACTTTGAAGCCCCGAACTTCCATGAAAGTCAGAAAATATTTAACCACCCTCCCCCATTTTTTGGCGAAAGCCTGTGCTTTTTTGGCTATTTTTATGTGTTTTTACCATTTTTGATCTAGTCGCTAACCCCCTCCTTCTAAAAATGGCGCGGGACCCCTACCCTAGATTTCCAGCCGTTACATGTAGGTATACTGAGGGAACCTCATAAAATTTTAAGCGATTACATGCATGTTTTATAGTGATAGTTTATCTATTTACTCTAGCTCACATAATAAAATAATGTATCACTTCGTGAAATTCTAATAGTTAGGTACACTTTTGCCATACTAAAAAATTAAGTTCAAAAAATTCAAAAGGTTTTCACCAAAAATCGTCTGACAGTGACTTGTGTCTTGGACCCTGAGGGGGTAATACCCCTCCCCCATATGGGAATGTGTGATGTCTCATTTATTACATCCAATACCTATTGCATCCAATTGCTACAGCAGCAGTAGCCGTAGCTAAGATTCGAATGATACAGAGTGTGCTAATAGCAGTGACATAGACCTTATTGATGATTCAGACAATGAAACACTAGACTAAATTTGTTTTTTGTGACATAAATAGTAATAAAACTTGATATGAAAAGCCATTTACTACTGAATGGAGCAATCGCTCATTATTTCTTTCCTATGCCCCCCACCCCAAGTTTGTGTCATGCAATAAAATTTTCCTTGTCTGACCCCGGCCAGCCCCGGCCCCGGCCAAAAAAGTCGCCCCGGTCGATCACTAGTACATACCTATATGATGCAGTCTTGCCTCTTAGCAGTATCAAAGATCATAATGCAAATCGATATTCTGTAGAATATACCGATTTGCTGTCACATTAGTATAAAACACTTTTGTAGCCACTTTAAACTTTTCAAAAAACCCTCGATCAAATGAAACACACTACATATAGTTGCGTAGGTACCTTTATACGTACCTATTGTCCTGCTACATAGGTATAGTCTGTTTCATTTATCCGAGAGCTTTTTCAGCAAATGTTTTTGGAGGTTACAGTAACCCCTTCCTTCTTATTTACTGTAGGTCGCTAGATCTCACTATAGCTATGTAGTAAGGACAGTTTTTTCAACAACATTTTTGCGGCATAATTTATTCTCGTCTCTTCAGTAGATCAATTAACTTACTAATAAAAATCGCGCATTTAACATATCTTGAGTCGACACTTTAAACACAATCGACTAAGATGTTAAGAAACGCCGCGAACACCCGCATAGCTCAGTGGTAAAACCTCTTGCTTGTAGTCGAAGCAACCCGGGTTCGATTCAGCCGATAGCTTTTTGTCTAGCGCACTTACTGTAGTATGTCCCAGCACTGATTAAATGCCTAAATCAAATTTATTTAGGCGTATTAGTGCATTAAAAATGGAAGAATTCTAGCCACTCGCCCTCACTGAGCTGATCTGCCGAAGTACAGTAATTCGTCTTGTTTAGCTTACTGTAGCCCTTAAAAGAATGACTAAAAACCTCTCGAATAAATGAAACAGATGATAGGTAAACTCTACCTAGCTATTTGAAATCGCATACTGACATGCACACCTGGGCGTGGGGGTTGGGGGGTATGTACCCCCCAGAAACCAAAATACTCCCCAGAAATCAAAATACCCCCAGAATTCAATTTTTGAAGATTTTTTCGTTTTTTTCGAAATTTTTTGATTCCAATGGATAGTGCTTGATGAGAAACGTCGAAAAATGGTGTTTTATCGCCATACCACCATTTTTAAGGCCATTTTTTGACCTTCAAAAAATCTTGCACACCCGGAATTTTCTTGCTGCCCACGTATGCTGACATGGCATTAGAATATTTATGCACACATGTACGTACATATGTATTTATGTAGGTACATATGTAGGATTTTGCAATACATAAGGCAAACCAACGACAATTAGAAATACCTACCATACAATTCAAACTACTTAGGCATAAAAGATAGCATAGGCAATCTCTTTCAAACAAAAAATAGCAACTGCGTATAGGTACTGTATAAAACAGATAGCATTAGTATCATTCTTCAGAATTTTGATCACAATTTCGCTATGGCGCAGTGTGCGCGCGTCAGTTTACCAACACGAAAGTACGGGGTTCGAAACCCACGGATTTGCAGCTTTTAAGAATTTTAAATCTTGCAAAAATTGGCCCCTAATGCACGCGTTATCGGCCAATGTTGGCCTTTAACAAAAAATTCGGTGCCAACATTGGCCAATAATCAGTGCCCTAAACGAGCTGAAGAGCCGCAATGCATTACTACTTATATTTGATCTGATCAATACCGTACTATTGTTCACTTATTGATCAATTGTCCATTTTCTTCATTGCGTATTTCTACTTTGCACGATGTCTCGGTCTAAAAGTTCTACAGCCGATAAGAATATCCTGAAAGTTACCGTTTATTGTATGAAATGCGATTTGACGGTGGACGATAATCATGGAATCTTCTGCGATTTTTGTAAGAACTGGTTTCACGGATCTTGTGTCGATCTCGACAAGGATGCGTCCGATCTCTTGGCATCGTTAGACCAGCTATTTTCCTGTCCGACCTGCTTGCCTACTGGTAAGCGTATTTTTGCTATTGAACACAAGATTGTCGCTCTTGAAAACCATCTGCATTCTTTTGGAACATCCGTAAATGAGAAACTGTCTGAATTATCCGATGCGATTTCCAAGCTCACTCCTGTTAAGGCCGTTTCTAATCTACCGAATATTCAACTACTTATTCATGACGAATCAGAAAAAGAATCGAAAAAATCTAATGTTGTTTTATTTGGCCTTGCTGATTCTGATGATGAGTTTGTTACCCTAAAATCGCTCGTTGACAGCCATAACACCGATTCGCAACTGAAATCTGATGATATCGTACGCTGTTTTCGCGACGGACCATCCAATCCTAGCAAGCCTCGTTTTTTGAAAGTTTGCATGTCAAACAGTCAAACTAAGAGATCGTTTATTCGGTTCGTGAACAGCTCGCTGAATAATCGAAAATCCGGTCCTTACCCTCACCTCAGAGCACGCCCAGATTTATCCTACCTCCAACGTCAACGTCAATGTGAGTTGGTCGGTGAGCTCCATGAACGGATTTCCAATGGCGAGTCTGGCCTCTTCATCGATTTTCACGCAGATTGTATTAAAAAGCGTCAGGACTCCCAGCAGTTTTCTTCACGTTCTAAACCGCCAGTCAATTCAAAAAAGCCTGGCACTTCGCGAAAAATATAGGTAGTCGCACCCCTTCCTAATGTTTTGCGTTTAAAAGTTTTGTATTTTTATTCAAGGAGCTTGCTAAATAAGTTAGGTGATTTGAAACTTTTACTAAATAGCAAAGAATTTGATATAATACTTTGTTGTGAATCTTGACTTTATCTCGAAATTCCAGATAGCCTACTTTGCAGCTCAGATAGTTATCAAGTTTTTCGTTTTGACCATCCTGTTAAACGCGGGGGTGGACTTATAGTTTTTGCCAATACGTGTTTACGCATGAAAATTATCAAAATTCCTGTCTTTCTTCCTGCCAGTGAAATTTTAATTTTCGATTTATGCAACAAAGATATCAAAATTAGATTTATCTTAGTATATCGTCCTCCCAACTATGATGCAATCTATGCCGAAAATCTTTGCAATTCAATTGAATGGGCTTCAAATGTTTCTTATCCTTTAATAATTGTTGGTGATTTTAATCTTCCTCAAATTAATTGGGTTTCCAACACTTTCCCCCTGATCCGATTAATACATTCTTTTATGATACATTGTGTACAACTGGTTTGGAACAACAAATTCATAGTCAAACTCACGATAATAATATTTTAGATTTGCTCTTTTCACTTAATCTTGCCACTAACTAACTCAGAAACACGGCGTATCTATTTTGACCTTACTTTTGCTTTTAGGATAATTAAGGGACAGTTGCTTTCTGTTTCAGATTTCTTCGAATCTGCACCTAACAGGGGCACTAGGTCAAATAACGACATAAAGTTGTATATTAGAAAATCTCATTTGGATTGTAGAGAGAACGATTTTGCAAAAAGGGTGGCTAGAATTTGGAATACATTGCCACAATGTATTGTTGACTGCAGAAATTTTAAACAGTTTAGGGTTTTGGTTTCAAAGCTTAATTTATTAGAATTTTTTAAGGGGCGTATGTAAGTGCACTGCCTGTACGCCTTGGCTTTATTTACATACCAACTCACTTATTTCGTGTTATTTCTTTGCATTTATTGACAATTCGTTTCCTATAATTGCTCATTTAATAATTCTTTGCATTATTGTATTGGTATTTGTTGTAACATGTCTCGTCCATGTAATTCAGCCAATAAACTATTCTAAAATTCTAAAATTCTAATGTGAAAGTTTTACCTCCTTTTTTTGATAGTGAATATAATTCTATTACTTTTGAAATTCATGGATCACAAGAGTTGAATAACGTACCTTTTCGTCTTAATTTTCGAAAAGCAAAGTACGAATTGATCTCTATTCGTCTAGCCGCTGTTTCTTGGCCTGATTTATTAAACCAATGTACTTCGGTGGATGATATGTATAATGTTTTTGTTTCTGTTCTGCAAACTATTAGTTTTGATCTCATACCTAAAAAAGTACAAAAAATTTCTAAGAAAGCCCTTCCTAAAAATATTCGTAAGTTATATTCAAAAAATTAAGGATATGGAAGAAATACAAAAAGTTTAAAACTCAAGCTAATCGGATTATCTATTCTAGTTTCTGTAAATCTATAAAAAGTGAAACCAAAAACTTTTTTGCGAATGAAGAACTAAAAGTTTTAAAATCAGGTGACATCCGAAACTTTTACAATTTTGTTAATTCCCGCTTAAAAATCGATAAAAATTCATTTCCTTTGACTTTTCGTAACGGTGTTGAATTAGATAACGATCGTGAAAAAGCTAATCACTTTAACTCGTATTTTGCTTCTGTTTTCACTCTTGATGATAAAACTCTTCCTCTTTTTCAGGCTCGTACATTTTCATCCTTATCGACTATCCAATTTGATATAGATACCGTTTACAGAGCTATCTGCGAATCTAAACCAAGTACCGCATTAGGCCCTGACGGCCTCTGCGCTTATTTTATCAAAAAACTAGCTTATTTACTCTCCTCTCCTCTTGCTTCTATTTTTGAAACATCTTTTAGATCAGGTCTAGTCCCAACATTGTGGCGTCAAGCAAATGTAATTCCTGTTTTCAAAAATAAAGGTGATTCTGGTAGTGTTGAAAATTATCGTCCGATTTCTTTGTGTTGCTCTCCTTGTAAAATTATGGAAAAAATCCTTTATAATACGATTTTTGAGTATTTGAATAAAAACAATTTGCTTTCTCCTCTTCAATTTGGTTTTCTAAAAGGTCGATCATGCGAAACACAATTGTTAAAATGTAAAAACGATTGGGCAAAATGTATCGATAAAAAAACTACAATTGATGTAACTTTTGTTGATTTTAAAAAAGCTTTCGATTCCATCTCCCATACTAAATTACTTCATAAACTGTCTGCATATGGTTTGCATGGCTTCCTTTTTAACTGGCTTAAATCTTTCTTATCTTCTCGATCTCAATGCGTAGTTGTTAATAGTTCTTTTTCAGATAGCCTAAATGTCTCCAGCGGTGTCCCGCAAGGGAGTGTGATAGGGCCAACCCTTTTCCTAATTTATATAAATGATTTATGCGATAATATCAATAGTCGTGTACGTTTATTTGCCGATGATGTCAAATTGTATAATTTGTCCACTTGTAACGCTGTACTTCAAAATGATCTTAATAAGCTTTATATGTGGTCGCGTGAATGGCAGCTTCAGATATCTATCAATAAATGCTCAGTTCTGTACATGGGTTATAAAAATCCAAAACATCAATATTTCATTGAAAATCAACCTTTGCCTTCTGATTCTGACTGTGTCCGTGACTTAGGTGTTCTAATGTCTCAAAATTTGAAATTTCAACAGCATTATCACGAAATAATTAAAAAAGCTTCTCAATGCTCTAATTTGATTCTGAAGTTATTATTTTCTCGTGATAATGAAATTTTATCTCGTGCGTTTAAGATATATGTTCGTCCAATACTTGAATACTGCTCTTCCGTTTGGAATCCTTATCGTATTTGAGATATTGATCGTATTGAAAGAGTTCAGCGCAAGTTTACGCGTAGTATTTTTGGCTTTAAAAGCGGTTTGTCTTATAACGATCGCTTAAATAAACTGTCTTTAGAACGCCTCGAATTACGCCGTATTCGTTTTGCATTGTGTTTGTATTTTCAAATTATTACTGGACAGTCTCATGTTCTTCGTGCCGATTTTTTCGCTTTCAATGACAATTGTACTCGCTCCGCCAATAATTTTAAGCTTATTGTCCCTCTGGCTCGCTCCGATATTCTCAAGTATGATTATTTCGGTCATAGATATTTAAATCTGTGGGATTCGCTTCCAAATGATGTTGTAAATTCACCTAAGCTGGAAATTTTTAAACGCAAACTCAATACTGTCGATCTCTCTATTGTTTTAAAGGGGCGTGCGTAAGTTGTCACCTTCGTGACTGCATGTCCCTATTGCTAACGTTATAGTCGTATATACTCGTATGTTGGCATGTGTGTCATTTAAAATATTGCATTTTTTATCGAGTTTCATCCCTTTTTGTATTTGTGTGTTTTTCCCAGACGTTGCAATAAATGCTTTTTGTTGTTTGTTTTGAGATAGAGCCCTTCAAACTTTCAAAAAACGTGATCATCAAAATGTTCTCAGGGCTCTATCTCCACAAATATTCTTCAGCCCCCAGAACGGCTTTTTTCTGGACTCAGTGTCTTCGAATCTATCAAAAAAAGGTAATCGGTGGAAAAAAAATTTTTTGAAAAATTTTTTTGGCAAATTACCTACTTGCCTACAACTCACCAAGCTTGCTTAGACGAATATCTTAGGCTTAGGCTTAGAAAGTGTATTCACATTGGTGCCAGCTGATGGTCTAAGCCTGAGACAATTGGGGCGAAAATTGCGGAGCGAGCAGAGCAATTTTTGCCCCAATTGTGCCTTAGGCTTGGACCATCAGCTGGCACCAATTTGATATGCACAGCAAGTCCAAATCAATAACCATCATGAATCGTGTACACCCTGCTTGGGCTTTGCTGCGAACCCGCAAGCATATATGAATGAATGAATGAATGAAATAATTTATTATTGAAACGCGACAATTACGAAGGATGTAAAAAAGTAATAAAACGTAGGTACGGTCAAAAGAATAAAAGCGTACAGCAAAAGACGACGAGCGAGTCATGAAAATGACGATTTAAGCCCGTCCCCTAATAAATTTGGATAAGTCGACATCAATTAATCTAGATTTGAATATATTTAAGTTAGGGGAAGAGACTACAAAATCAGGTAGGTGATTCCAAACAGAGATATACCTACCTACTTATAGAAAAAGTCAATTTTTTGTAAATTAGAACGGACAAGAGGAACAACTAGCTTGAAACGATTTGTGCAGCGAGTAGTATTTTCATTAAGCACAAAAAAATTGTCATGGAAAGACAAGATTTTTGACTAATAATTTGATACATCATACATAAGCAAATATTAAGGCGACGTAATTCTAATCAACACAAGTTAAGTTGGTTAAGGCGTTCGTTGTAAGAAAGAGGGCTATGATATCCAACTATGCATTTAGTAAATTTACGCTGAAGAGCCTCCAGCCTGTTGATATCACTAATATAAGAGGGGTTCCATAAAGCACAGGAATATTCAAGGATCGGTCTGACGTAAACAATGAAGGCCTTTACGAGATTATCTTTATCACGCGAAAAGAAGGATTTTCTAAATAAGATAGATCAAAATTCTAAGGGATTCACATAATTTTTTGTATCTTTTTAGGAAAAAAGTTTATTTTTTCATCAATTTTTAAAATAAAAATTTATGCAAAAGCCCCCATTTTTAACATTTCTGCATTAAAGTTCCGAGGCTAAAGTTTCTAATATAGTTCTGTCACCGATTCTCCTAAAAATACTTTTTCCTGATAGATTCGAGGACGTTAAGTCCAGAAAAAAGCGTTTAGGGGGCTGACGAATATTTGTGGAGATAGAGCCCTTCAAACTCTCAGAAAACGTGATTATCAAAATGTTCTTAGGGCTCTATCTCCACAAATATTCGTCAGCCCCCAGAACGTTTTTTTCTGGACTCAGCGTCCTCGAATCTTTCAGAAAAAAGTATTTTTAGGAGAATCAGTGAAAAAAAAATTTGAAAAAATTATGCAAAAAAATCATGCAAAAGCCCTCATTTTTAACATATCTACATTGAAGTTCTGAGGTTAAAAAAGCGTAAAAACACTGTTTTTGGGAAAATTGAGAAAAAACCATATTAGAAAAAAATTCGTTGATTAGATCCATGCCCGCTACATTTTTGGCAAATAGGTACTTGCCCACAACTCACCAGCTTGCTTATACGAACATCTTAGGCTTAGGCTTAGAAAGTGTTAGACCATCTCTGGCACCAATTTGATATGCACGGCAAGTCCAAAGCAATAAGCGTGATGAATCGAGTACACCCTGCTTCGGCTATTTTAACGTCAGAACTGTAATGTAGAAATGTTAAAAATGGGGCTTGCAGAAAAAAATTCTTAAAAAAAATTTTGCACAAGCCCCCATTTTTAAAATTTCTGCATTAAAGTTCTGAGGTTAAAAAATGTAAAAACACTGTCTTTGGGAAAATTGAGACAAAACCATATTAGAAAAAATTCCAGTTCCGACGTTAAAAAATCGTAAAAACACTGTTTTTGGGAAAATTGAGAAAAACCATATTAGAAAAAAATGCCGGCTGCTTTCACCGGATACTACTTGCTGTATACGAAGGTACTCATAACGTGGCTATCTTAATACATATGTGAACCAACTACACCAATGCCGTTCACAGTGTTGCCAACCGTGTAGGTTTGCCAAGTTGGGGGTTTACCCCTATTTTGGGGTTTTTTGAGGCCGTTGGAGACATTTTTTAGCGATTGAGGTTTTTTGGCGCCTATGCTTAACCATTGGTTGGGGTTTTTTAGGCAGTTGAGGTGAAAATTGGGGGTTTTTCGAGAAGAGCACTTGACAACCCTGCCACCATGGGCAGTAATTATTTGCAGTCAACTGCAGGTAATATAGCACACAATGTTAAAATGTAAGTTTTCATGGATTCAGTCCTTGGCTAAAAAAGAAACTGTCGATATAATATACTTAGATTTTTCAAAAGCATTTGATAAAGTAAACAGTGAAAAACTTCTTATTAAGTTATACAGATATGGAATAAAGGGTAATTTGTTTACATGGTTAAAGGCCTATTTGTTCAATTGTTCTCAGTGTGTTCGCATTAATCAGTCTTTTTCAGATTATGTGCCTGTTACTAGCGGTGTCGTCCAAGGAAGTGTCCTAGGACCTACGCTCTTTTTGATTTTTATTAATGATATATGTGATGATATTTACAGCACGGTTTCTATGTTCGCTGATGATATCAAAATTTTCAATATTAGTCGTAACTATAGATTATTACAGTCTGATTTAGAAAAGATTTTTGACTGGGCAATTACATGGGATTTACCTATTTCACGAATCAAAAGTCAAGTTCTATATGTGGGTAATAATAATCAAAAAGTTGTTTATAGACTAATTGGAGAAATTATTTCTAGTGATCTGTTTGTCCGTGTTTTGGGCGTTTTTATTTCCCGAAATTTAAAATTTAAGGAAGATTATAATTCTTTGATTAAAAAAGCTTTCTCTATATGTATTTTAATACGCAAATAATTTTTTTCACGTGATAGATGTAACCTTGTTAAAGCTTATAGTTGTTATGTTAGACCTTCATTAGAGTACTGTTGCAGTGTATGGAACCCCTCTTATATTAGTGACATAGATCGACTGGAAGCTGTTCAACGTAGATTCACTAAATATATTTTTGGTTATTATAATATTTTTTCTTACGAGGATCATTTAATACAACTTAAATTGTGCAGACTTGAATTAAGACGCTTGCAGATTTGTCTGTATATGATAGATCAGATTATTTGTCACAAATCATGTTTGGAAGCTGATGATTTTTTTGTATTGAATCATAATTTTACCCGCAGCATTAATAGATTTAAATTAGTCATACCTGTTGTACATTCTAATTTAGAAAAATTTGATTTCTCCTACAAATACATCACAGTTTGGAAGGATCTATCTGACTTCATTGTTTCTTCCCCTAACCTAAACATATTTAAATCTAGATTAGCAAACTTTGATTTATCTGGATATCTTGTGGGGCGCGCGTAAAACTTGTCATTCCATTGACTCGCGTGTCCCGTTACTAATTTGTAATCGCATATTATGTTTCTTGTAATTTTGCATTTTATCAGTTGGTGTATTAGTAATAAAATTTCTTTTCTTCTTCTTCTTCTTCTTCTTCCTTCTTCTTCTTCTTCTTCTTCAATGTAAAATTCTATGCAGTCAAAAACCAGCGGCCTAGACTGCAGGTAATATACATAGCACACAATGTAAAATTATATGCAGTCAAAAACCAGCGGCCTGGACTGCAGGTAATATAGCACACAATGTGATATTATATGCAGTCAAGTTGAATGCACATTGATATGGGAAGCTGGCGCTTTGCTCGCATTTTAACCTGTAGTAGATGGTTTTAGAAGGCATTTCTATTTGAGATGGTCTGGTAGATTTGCCTCCTCACTAGTGAATGTTTTTTTGTGCTGCATGGGTAGCAGCTTCAATAGCAGCCCAGTCACCCATTAGCGCATTTTGATGGGCCAGCGTAAGCTCTGGTCCTGTATGATAGATATTGAGTAGCTGTTTGCTAATAATACTAATACTTTATTCGTAAAAAACACAAGGGTAAAACAAAGTCGCAAGGAAAATAAAATAGCATAGTGTAATGCAAAATGTCCTGGACACACAGGCAAATAGATTGCGCCCACGTGTGCCCCATCAAAAATTCCTGAAATCAACCTTTTTCAAATTTCTCTTAAATGTCTCAACATTTGGAGAACTTTGAATATATTGTAGAAGATCGTTCCAAATTCTAGCTGATCTAGTAGCAAAACAATACTTTTTACAATCAAGTCAAAATTTGTGATTCCATTTACTCGCATGTCCCGTTACTAATTCGTAATTGCATATTATGTATCTTGTCATTGTGCATTTTATCAGTTGGTGTATTAGTAATAAAATTTCTTTCTTCTTCTAAATAGATCTGATTTGCAAATGCATCCCTAGTACGCGAATGACCATAAAACTTATAAAAAAATCTTCAGAAGGTAAGAGATTATTGTGAATAATATTATACGTAACAATTAAATCAAAATAAATTCTACGGAGTTCAAGCCACTCTAAATTTAAGGCTTTTAGCCTTTCATCATAAGAGAGTCCCATATATCCAATTAACCTTTTAGTAAATTTTCGCTGTACTCCTTCAAACCTGTTGATATCAGAAAGCAATTAGGGGCTCCATACAGTTGGAGCATACTTTACTATAGGCCGAATATAATTTTTAAAAACAAGAACCAACATTTTTAGATCACATGATTCAAAACATTTGGAAATTGAAGCACTCATTTTCAAAGCTTTTGCTGATATATTAGTACAATGACAACTAGATGATAAGTTTGTTGTTAAGGAAACACCTAAATCTCGAATTGGGGAACCTGTGTCAGATAACAAAAAATGGTTTATGTGATATGTAACTTTAGGATTAGCGTACCCTAGATATAACACAGAACATTTAGGGAGAGATATGCTTAACTGATTTTCTTCAGACCAGGACACCAGCTTATCCAAATCTTTTTGCAACAAAGTATAATTTTGAGAAAAATTAAAGAGCTTTAAATCATCAGCAAAGAAAAAGACTTCACTATGCTCAACAGCTTCAACAAAATCGTTTACAAACAACAGAAACAAAGAGGGTCCTAAAACGCTACCTTGAGGTACGCCACTAATAACTGGTTTCCAACCAGAAAAAGCGTCAAAAAAGACCTTTTGTGTATGATTTGTCAAGAAGAAGTTGACCATTTTGATAGCATTCCATTTATCCCATAATGCTTCAACTTCTCTATCAATTTAGAATAAACGACAGATCGAAGGCTTTACTAAAATCGACATAAACAACATCAATAGGAATAGATGCGTCAAGTGATTTAAACCACATGTTTGTACACTTCAAAAGCTGAGAATCACAAGACTTTTCCTTTTGAAAACCAAACTGCCGTGAAAAGAAATTAGTTTGCGACTTTAAAGAAGCAATTAAAGCTCTGTTTATAATATACTCCATAATTTTACAAGTGACGCAACAAAGAGATATTGGATGGTAATTTTCAACTGAAGAATAATCACTCTTCTCAAAAATAGGTACTACAATCTCATCTTTCCAGCAAGATATGTATAAGAAAGTTCGAAAATAGAATTAAGTGGCTCAACAAGAAATGGACATAATCTTTTGATAAAATATGAACAAATACCATCAGGCCCTATTGAGAAAGTTAGCTTAAGATTTTGAATGGAATTTAGTACAGATTCGAAACTAAAATCTACCTTAATATCAAGTATATCTTTGTAATTTAAGTTTGTGGTATTAATAGGGAAACCATTGTCAACTGTAAACACAGATGCAAAGAATCCTTTAAAAACATTCGCTTTTTGCAAGTCTGAGTTAATAATAGAGTTGTCAACAACTATATCGGGCATATTGTTTGACGGATTTTTCTCAGTATTAATAAAACGATAAAAGTGCTTAGGATCGGATCCTTTTTTAACAATTCACGTTCCTGTGCACACTAATATTCCTTTATAACTTTTCTTACAAGTCTACTGTATTTAGAGTAAGTGTTCCTGGACATAAGATCAAATTTAGATTTTCTCCAGAATTTCAATTTCTTTGACAACAGTCATCTTATATTTTTGGGATATTTATTAAGTCTACCAGGTTTGGAAAACGGAACAAAAGAATCTATAAGATATTAACACCGATAAAAAACGATTATAAAAATTGTCTATTGTCACACAAGTAGAAGAGATGAATGGCCACTGAATGTTGGCAAGAAAAGTAAACATAGATTCATAATCAGCTTTTGCAAAATTACGTTTCAAAGCTACTTGTCGCCTGACTCCAAATGGTAGTAAAATTTTGCAAATAACAGAATCATGATCACTTGTAGCAAAAGGAGCAGGGGCGGATTTAGGGGGGCGGCCGCCCCCCTATTGGCCCAAAATAGTGCGCAAAATTAAGGATTTTTGAGCGATTTTTAGCGATTTTCGGGTTAAAACGGTTAATTTTTCCGCTCAAGTCAGGGTTCCGCCCCCCCCTTAGGGGTACCGCCCCCTTCCCTTAGGAAAATCCTGGATCCGTCACTGAAAAGGAGGTCTTGTTTTGCAATCAATAATCAATGATTTATCAGATGTAAATATTAAATCTAGAAAGGTAGGGCGATGTACATGTTGATATAATCCATAACTATTAACGGTTTTGAAAAACTTCAAAGACGTACTATTTTCAGATAATAAATCAGTTTTATTCCATTTAATATCCGGTAGATTAAAATCACCTAAAACTATAAGGGTTTTACTACAATCGAGCAATATATTTAAAAGATTTAAAATATCTTGATTTTGTTTGTCGTGTAGAGAATAATTAGGAGGTCTATAGCATAAAATGAACCTATATGTAATCGAATTAATAAAAAGATCGCAGGCAATAATTTCAACACTACATTTAATTGAGAAAGTATTAACTAATCTCAGTGACAAATTTTTTTAAAGATAATACAGACCCCTCCACCTGCTCTATTTCACGATCGTCTCTAAAAACTGAAAAACCAAAATTAGCAATCTACAAAGACTCAATAAAAGTATCAGTCAGCCATGTTTCAGTAATAAAAATCAAATCATAAGTGTAAGAACTCAAAAGCAAATGCAAATCAGCAATTTTGTTACATACACTGCGCGAATTAAACAAAATATAAAACAATTTATTTACACAGTTAGAATTGGAACGTTTTTTGGGTCGATTATATTATTCTTTGAAGATCTGCCACAATTGTAGAAATTTTTTTTTGCTGGGGCGAAATTACCTATAAATTAGCGGAATTTAGCGAGAATAAAACAAACTTATCAGATTTGCGAATAATTTGACTTTTAGCATAATTAATAAAGAAAGTACCGGGTGGAAAAACACTAGAATTATCGCACAAAGTCCGTGCATTTTGCCGCTGCTTGTAGGTTAGATCAGGTCTAGCTCCGTAAGTTCTTCGTGGGTGAAACCTGGCTTCACGATCTTATTGATAAAGTTGATAAAATTCGTTTTTACCTGGCTCGAAACACAAATGACTCATTCTGGGATATTGTTTTACTGTAGTAGAAATGAAATGCTTGGATAATATGTTCGTACCTACAGGAAAGTACATAGGTGCATTCCTTTGCATTGAGTGTCTATATTTGTACTTTATTTTTAGCCATTTTTGCTCTTTTCTTGCACTTAATGCACATGATTTCCTAGCTGTTATTGTTGACAATTTCGATGAAGTTTTTTATCTCCACTACAATAAAACAATTCCTCAGAATGAGGACAAGAACAGCAACAGCTATTCAATGTCTATCATGCAGGACCAGAGCTTACCCTGGCCCATCAGAATGCGCTAATGGGTGACTGGGCAGCCATTGAGGCTGCTACCCATACAGCAAAAAAACATTCCTCAGTGAGGAAGCAAATCCGCCAGACCATCTCAAATAAAAGTGCCTTCTAAAACCATCAACTGCAGGTTAAAATGCGAGCGAAGCGCCAGCTTCCCATATCAGTATGCATTTAAATTGACTGCATATAATATGACGTGTGCTATATTACCTGCAGTCCAGGCCGCTGGTTTTTGACTGCATATAATTTTGCATTTTGTGCTATATTACCTGCAGTCTAGGCCGCTGGTTTTTGACTGCATATAATTTTACATTGTATGCTATATTCCCTGCAGTTGACTGCAAATAATTACTGCTGCAACCGTGATATATTTTATTTAGCTTTGAGTTTTTTGAGTTCATCTTTCAAGTGAATTTTTTGTTTTGAATTTAAGGATTTTCACTGAAATCGAGTTTTTTATGTATACAATTTTAGATGCTTTTTGACCAAAAAAACACCTGTAAACGGCCCAAAAACGCAGGTTGTTCTCCAAAAATTGAGGACTCGTCCATACTTAGTTCGTGTTCAGTGTCAAGCTCAATAACTAACATTTATTTGCTTTGCTTGTAGTTTCCTGCCTATCTGAATTGAGATTTAAGTCGCTAAATGCCTGATGAAAGCGGGAATTCTTGCTTCGACTGCGAAAAAAATAAATTTTGTTGAAAAAAAATGTTTTAATATGTAAATTCTTGACTGGCATTTCTGTTTTTTTGTTAGTTTTGATTTTTCACAGCTGGAGATTGGCAAACACTGATCGCCTATTCACCCTAATGAATTACTGATTGAAATCCGTCCTCTATTGCTTTCGCTGGTGCGCGGTAAATTAAAAATGCCGATTGATGACGAGGACTCGGACCAGTTGCTGATAAAGCCTCTGTAAGTATTAGAATTAATTGAAGAACAGATGTGCATCGATAGACTGAGCCGTGATTAATCAAACCTTCAGGCGAACTGAACCCAACCACAGTTTTTTCCGTTTTTTGGTTTACCTATTTGTCAGCCAAAATTTTTGAAATTGAAAATGTTTTTAGGCTTGGTTAGCATTTATGAAAAAATTTTTTCATGCAAGAATGCGTTCTAGAGAGTTGAAATTTTGGTACTTCTACATAAAAGTAAATATTATGACGTCATCCGACAAACCAATGCCTGTATCTCGACCTAATCAGGAGTGATACCGATTAAAGCGGGAGCAATACCAATTTAGGGCATAAGTAAAGGTGGCGCTGGCCTTGTCCATGGCCAAGTGGGTAAAAGGTAGCGCTGGCCTTGGCCCTGGCCCTCGCCAACTGGGTACAAGGTGGCGCTGGCGCTGGCCATGGCCCTGGTCATTGCTAACTGGGTAAAAGGTGGCGCTGGCCTTAGCCCTGGCCATTGCCAACTGGACAAAAGATGGCGCCTGCGCTGGTCTTGGCACTGGCCATTGCCAACTGGGTAAAAGGTGGAGCTGGCCTTGGCCCTAGCCATTGCCAACTGGGTAAAAGATGGCGCTGGCCCTGGCCTTGGCCCTCGACAACTGGGTTAAAGGTGGCTCTGGCAATGGCCAGGGCCAGGGCCAAGGCCAGCGCCAGTGCCACCTTTTACTTAGTTGGCCAGGGCCAGCGCCACCTTTTACCCAGTTGGCATTGGCCAGGGTTAAGGCCAGCGCCAGCGCCACCTTTTATCCAGTTGGCAATGGCCAAGGCAAGCGCCACCTTTTACCCATTTGGCGAGGGCCAAGGCCAGCGCCACCTTTTACCCATTTGGCCATGGCCAAGGCCAGCGCCATTGCCAGCGCCTCCTTTCGCCCACGCCCTACCGACCTAAGCGGGAGTACTAATACCCACATAAATCTGAGCCTAGTCCAGGGAAAATCAAGAAGTTTGAAAAAATCAATAGCTTTTGCGACTATACTTTGCACAAGAGCAGTTACTATTCTGTATAAGTGCCATAATTTCAAAATTTTTCGGTGCTTCGCGCTGGATTGATTTAGGTAATTTTATTAAATGATTATGCATTTGTTATTGATGAATAGCGAAAAATATTTGGCTAGCCAGGACACGAACCTGGGCTTCCTGGTTTACCGGCCAAGCATGCTTCCAACTACACCATCATCTAGCCGTAATTCGAGAAACAAACTTTACGCCTGTGATACAAGGAAGTTGGGGAGAAAGCTCCACCAGCACTAACCTCAACACAGTGTGCTGTGCTGAATGCCGCACCGCGCCTATCGCAGCACTTTTATCGGCAAATTGCTTCATAACTTTACTATGATTGAAAATCCTGCACGGATTTGGGCAATTTTTGTAATGCAAAAATGCATTTTAGAGAGGTAGGTAGAAGCCCGTATCCAGGATTTTGTTTTGGAGGTGCACAAGCGAAATTGCTAAGATATATTGATGCAAAATACGCTTTATGTTGTATCACGACTAAAAATGAAGTGTTGAAACCGCGCGCTTGGGACTAATTAGACTCTAATTATAATTGAAAATTTGGCGCCAAGCGCCAAAATTTATGCGATTTTTGATTTAAAAAATGCCAAGTGGGAGTAAAGGAAAAATCATTCTTACATTTTATTCCGGAGGTGCGGCACGTGCTCTCCCATAATCCCTCTGAATACGGGCCTGGTAGGTAAGTAATTTCAAAATTTTCTAGGCGGGGATTAATTTCATTTTATTACTTGCTACTTTTATCGCCAACTTGCTCCAGAACTTCTTCATTATGATTGAAAATCCTCGTCCTCTACATACACGGATTTGGACAATTTATGCAAAAATGCGTTTTAGAGAGGTAAAATATCAACCTTTTCTGGCGCTTGGCGCCATTTTGATTGAGTTTTTATTGTCAAGGACGACTTCAGAGATGGGCTAAGCTGCTATTACTGAAGATAAGAAAATCAAGTTTTAAAACGGGCTGAAGTGCAGAATATGTATTCCGTGAGGAATGGATAAACATCAGCTCAGAAACCTATGATTTTCCTACAAAACTTACAGAATAGGTAAAAAGAAGGCGTGGAAAACATTTTTAACGAAAACCCGTCCAATATTGAGGGAGCTATAGGGCTTTAAAGTTAACAATTCAGCAGTGCTTGAGGATAGGCAGTTTTGACATTTATCATTTGAGTCGGTTTCCTCTTTACATTTCTCTTCGGCTTAGTTTTAGATAAAGTAGATCTCTAGCCTGCTTAGGTCGGGATGACTAATATAAAAAAATAATGATGCGATAGTATAAATGTGATACATGCACGAAAATCTCTAGAAAAGTCCTTCTACGAGCAGAATTTTTTGTATACATATGAGATACGTCATCGCGCTTTTGAATTCAATGTAATATAAACAAGAAAACCTTAATTTTGTCTTCAAACAGCAAAAGTAATGCTAGCCTGGGCAATAAGTTCATTTTTCTGCATAAAATCTTTAGTAAGCAGAAGTGCAAAAGCTGTTTGAGTATGTACAAAAAGACTCCAGATTGTAGAAGGGTTGATTTCGGTGTTTGTAATGTACGCGCTTCTAGCTAAATATATGTAGATAACGTAAATACGGTATTTGACACGTCGATTTTCGCTGAAAATGCAAAAAAAGTGTTTAGAAGTACGTTTGTCTTAAAAAATGTTTGTAAAAACATTGAACAAAGATCGCTCCAAAAATCTGTACCTACTTCTACAGAATAGTGACTGATTATGACGTCATCATCAAGAATAATGATACTTATATTGCTGTTAGTCCATTTCTTTTAACGTGATGGCCTCTACTATCGAACAATCGAAAATGCAAAAATAGCTAATGTCAATAAACTTAGTTTAAGCCTACAAGTGCGCAAGATCAAACTTTCAGGGGTGGGGTGAAATTTAAAATTGCTAGATAGGTATACGTTTCGTAAAAACGGCGCAATAGTCCTTTCTGGGTCAGAAAATTAGCTATATAGCCTTTTTGGTCTCAGAAAACTAGCTATGTAACCTTTTTGGATTCACAAAAGTAGCTAGCTATATAGCTTTTTTGGACTAAAAATAGTTATTATTCACTTTTTGGAGTCGATAAAATAGCTATATATCCTTTTTAAACTCAGAAAACACAGGTAAATATCATTTCTGAGCTCAAAAAGACTATATAGCTAGTTTTCTGAACCCTAACAGGTTGTACAGCTAATTTTCTGAGCTCAAAAAAGACTATACAGCAATAGTTTTTCGGCCAAAATCGCTGTATATTGCTGGCCTGTAAAAAACCAGTCGATTTGTAACTTAAAAAACCACCCCTTTTCCCCATAACCAAAAGGAGATGACTGATGGTATTATACTGGCGGATAAGCTACGCCGTTAGGATTACAACTGACCCCTTATCTCTTTCCGGATCATTCAGAAACTTGAGTTATAAATTTGTAGAGTAGAAAATTTCCTAAAAATTACCGTTTTTATGATTTTTTTAAGCATTTTAGGGTCAGTATTTCTACCCGTATCCATATTTGCTGGAATCTTTTATGTTTTAACGTTAGGCTCCCTTGCAGACTAATGTCAGAAAAAAATTTAGTTGTCCTATGTCATCCATATATATAGCTACAGTATATATACCTCCAAAGTCAAAATTAAAAGCACCAGTTGTAACCTAAAAAGACCAGCGCCAATTTTTACAAAACTTAGCAGGAATGTGCCTCGTAGCACCTTACATGATGCCTGATATTTATTTTTCACAAAAAATGGGAATCACCCCCAAAAACTGCCAAAAAGTTCGATTGTAACCTAAAAAACCATTATAACCTAAAAAAGACCAATGCTAAGTATACGTTGCCATGGCAACGAAATTACTTTTCATCAAGTTGCATAATTTTGCACTGATTTCTTGCAGAGGATGTAGAAGAGACTTACCTAGAGTTGTTTTTATCACTTGAAGACTTTATTTGTGAAATTTATAGAACTTTTAATAAAATTCAGGAAAAATTATTGATTTTTATATAAATGTGATAGATAAAATGAACGGAAATATCGTAAAAAATGAATTTTTTTCAAAAAATATGATCAAATAAGGTCAACTATTTATTTAACGCTGCAAACCACGCACTTCGCATAACATTTTGGGGGTGGTTTTTTTATTTCCCATGGTTTTTTTACTTCCCAAATGGAATTTGTTGGTTTTTGCAGTTTTGACTTTGATCGATTTTTCCTCCAAGACTGAAGGGATCTATGAATTCACCTAAGTGGCGAAAGATGGAGCATCGACGGGAGATTGCTCTGAGTATATAAGTTTCTAGACTGGGGTGCTTGGACAATCAATATATGCAAAATACATGAAACGTGGTTTTTTTAGAGGCCATGACTATATAGCCATTAGTTTTTCAAAGCTCAGGGGGTGATACCCCCTCACCCCTATGCTCTTGTATGCTTAAGCCTAGGGGTAGAAATAGAAGAAATGGTTAGCGTAAGTCGATATTATATAGAAAAGCCCAAAAATCTTTGTGCGAGTCTGAAAATCTTTGTTCCGTACAAAAAAGCCTGTCGATGAATCATGATCGTAACATTACACTTACACACTTTTGTGCGTTATTTAAAACATGTATCTCTTCTGAAAGAATTTTAAAAAATATAAGAGAAATTGAAGAACCACCACTAGAAATCATTAAAAACATACAAAACCATCACTGAAACTACAAAACCATTGAAAAACCAAAATTCTCAAATCCTAATTATTTTTAACGGCATTGAAAAAAATAGGTCTAGCCGAGTCATTCCATAAAATAACTTAAGTATTTTTAGTTGTTTCAATTTCGTTGTGAGAATTGTACATGCGGCGTATATGTTGATGCTCATGTGTTTAGTGGCTCTGGACAAGAAGTCGGTCGCAGCTGCATTTACCTACAGTTTAAAGGGAAAAAGATACTGGTAAGTCCATTTAGGTTGCTTCTTTATTTCTACTCCTAAGTTTGTTTAGGTTTTCCTTTTTGACTAAGCATTAAGTCTAGACCAATGATCGTACGGGGTCAGATTTTCACCTCCGGTCGGGGTCGGGGATGAAAAACCCCGGTTGTTGGGGTCGGGGTTGAAGATTAAAAGTTAAAATTGCATGATTACATACCAATTTAAAAAGGATAAAAACGATACTTTCACTTGTTTGTAGAGCATACTAATAAAGCTGGTTATGTTCAACATTTTATTTTCATTCCAAGTTCATTGAGTAGTGGATAAATTTTTAATTCAGTCTGAAATATAAATTAATTTAAGCTAGCAGACAGAACAAAGTTATTCTAAGAATCAAATGGAGGCTAACGCCGTAGGCGTAGCCAGGGGGGGCATTAGGGGCACATGCCCCCCAAAATTTTCCAGAAATATTGTTGATTTATCTGTTGCTATATTGTGAGTCCAGAAAAGTGAGTTCAGAAAGGCAAAAACGTCAAAATTTTCCAGTGCTTCGCGCTGAGTCATTATTATTTATTGCTATATAGATACAATGAATTTAAAAGCTTGAATCAGCTAAAATAATCCAGCACTTCACGTCACTTTAGTAATTTAATGCACTATTTGTTCGTTGAATGAAACTGCGCATGCTTGTTGAGCATAATAGTAAAAGTGCGAAAATGATTGTGTGCCAGTTTGTCTATTCTCTGCCCTGTTTGTCATTTGTGTACCAGTTTGTGTATTCTTTGCTTCATTTGTCTTTCTTTACAAGGACACATAATCCTATTTTAAATAAAAGGAATGGTCAAATTTTCTTATCGTTTTTGCGCATTTCCTGTTTTCTGAACTACATTTTGTTAATAAGAAGGCCACAAATGGGCCTGAAAAGGGTAAGAACAAAATTTTCATTGATACATCTTTCTATATCTTATTGGCAGCGACCCGTTGCTGCGCTATAAAATTAGCAGAAGTCGAAAAACGCATTTCAGCTCAGAAGTTTTGTGCAATGTAGGAGTTCATCAATTTTTAGTATCTTTGGGCTTGATTCAGAACCGAGATTTGGCCGATTTTGCGAAAATTTTAAAATTACTATTTAACATTAAAATGCTTTTTTACAAAATTTTTCGGTACTCTGCCCCAGACCCCGCTGGGAACGCTTGAGTGCGCCACCCCAGACCCCCTGCAGCCGTAAAATCTCTTTGTATATGTGAAACGAGATTTTAGACAGAACAATCCAGGTAAAAGGGTTAAGAATTTCTAAAAATTTTCGGCCTTTCGCGCCGGCATTAATTTGTCTGTTTTGTATGATTTAAGCGGTATAAATTTAGTTTAAAGCGCGAAAACGTCAACATTTTCTGGCGCATAGCGCCGCCAGTTACTGTTCTTTCTTTTTGTGAAGCTCCAGCATTGCGTTTAAAAGCCTGAATCACTTAAATTATCTTCAGACAAAGTTAGTAATTCGCAGTTTTCTTGTTAGAAGCTTGAAGTGTCAAAACTGTTTTGTACAAATTTGATAATTTTCTGCTCTGTCAGACTATTAGTATTCACAGAGCTACAAAATGTTAAAAGCGGTAAAAAATGACTAACTTTCTTGGCACTTTGTGCCACTTATGATTTCCGAACTGTTTGTCAATAGGAAGGCCGTAAATTCTACATGAAAACGGTGGAAATTCCAAAAAATTTCGGCACTTCGCGCCGCTTTACACTATTTGTATTTTTGATCTTCAGAAACCCATAAATTAGCTAGGCTACACTACTAAAGGTCGAAAAACTCAGTTTTATTATACATAACGTTACTGACATTGAATACAAAAGTAGTCTTAAAAAATTTTTGTTTATGCCCCCCGAACCAAAATCCTGGCTACGCCTCTGCCTAACGCGCAGATAGATGAAGGCTAACGCATAATATAATTAATCCATAGTGTATTTTTACGAATGACAAAATGCAGAGCGTTTTGGCGCACTTTATGGTGATAAATATGCGAACATGTATGTACGTGTTAACAACATGGCGACTAGGCGTACATTTTATGAAATATCGCGAGTGTCGAGTTTAACATTTTATTATGCTCGTGAATGAGTCATCCTTGTTGGTGTTTGCCGAATTTATTTGCTATTTATACAATTCTTTTATGTACCGAAAAATTAAATGCTATATTTCACCCCCGAAAGAAGGTTCAACCCCGACTCGAAAAATCTTGCCCCGGTCGGGGTCGGGGTTTAGGCCGGGGTTTTTCGGGGTCGGGTTCCCCGTACGATCACTGGTCTAGACGTCAAAGATTACTTTGTTGATCGAAGATTGTTATGTATATATGTAGCTATATAAAACGCTTGACCAAGAGATAAATATGATTGCTTTAGCACAACCTGCGCTCATTGCTTCCTATATTATTAATATATTGTTGGAAATTTCATCGACTAATTTAGAAATTGTCTATAACTTCGACTGAGCAATTTGTTGCATAGGTACATATGTACAAGTTGTTTGTACATATTCCAAGAAGTTATATTTAACAAAAATGGTTTTGGAAATTGGTGTGTAGACTTCAAACACGATCGCAAAAAAATTGGATTTTTATCTGTTTTCTACCTTAATATTCCTTTTGCCCTCAGAAAGTTTTTCTTTTTTCTCCGGGGATGTAAAAGTTCAAATCTTCTTCATGCATGCCTTGTATATTGCTTCAAAATCGTTAATGCGATATGGTCTGTTTTTCATCCGTTTTTCCTTTGGTTCGTTCGACTTATTTCGCTTAATCGGACATTCTGAGCCATTTTTTAACACATTTTTGATACAATAGTCTGTTATACTTCAAATAGACTACAATAGTGTTTTTAAAGACGCGTAGAGATATGCCTAGACCTGCTTTCTTACTGTAGTTGGAGCTTATTCAATATTCTATTTCAAACGCTTAAGTCAAGCTTCGTACAGGTACTTTCTGAAGATTGGAAAATTACTTGTGGACTAGGAAGAAACCGACTACTAAATTTTGGTATCAAGAGTCAATTCTTTTTGTTTAAAATTGACTTAAATAAATCACTGCTCATCACCCAGGGTATTGCATATGCTGTGTTGGACAGCGGTGACAATCAGACATGCACAGCATGTGAATTTTAGGGGGAAGTGTGAAATTTTAAAGTTCCTCATGAGCCCAAAAATAGTGGGTATGCGTCTAAAATATCGTTTTTCGCCGTTCTGACGATGCTCTATATCTTTCTAGAGCATAAAAACATAAATAAATTCCGAAGAAATAAAAAACTCGTATTAATTGAACAAAATACAGTCAAAAATGAGTATAGCGCCGAAAATTTGTCACTTTTGAGCAAATAGATAGCTAAACCGCTTAAAAAACCTCTTCTGTGAATTTTCAGGAAATTTTTGGAAATTTTTGAAAAATCGCAAATTCTGAGGCCTGGGGTAAAAAAATTTCTAGGGTTGCTAATTTTTCTGGGAGGTTGAAAACCGCCTCAGACCTACTGCTCATATCATGCAGGGTGACAACTGACAATCACTTACTTGGCTCGGGTTATTTTACCTTAGTCATACATGCACCCAGTCAAAAGTTCTGGGAGGGAAGTAAACCGAGTTTCCTTGAGGGTAAATGAGTAATTTTGTTATTTAATATCGAATTTCGCTACGTAATACGTTGTATTTTTGACCATTTTCGTCGTTTAAATAGCAAAAAATATTGACATCAAATTTACTGTTTTGGATTTCTGAGATTTTTCCCTTCCATCTGTTGACCCTGACCTTGTGCATCTATGCCTGAGGGGTGTGCTTTTAGTGAGTCCTTCTAGGGGGATACCCTCAGTGTGTATGTGTGACCTTAGTCATTATTACTAAATCATGGATTACATAAGCTTGCATGTACATTTAATTAATGCCTGGCACGTTTTGGCGCATTAATCACATAAATGGGTCTGTAATTATTTCAGTTGGACTGCGGTATACATCCGGGACTGCGGGGATATGATGCGTTGCCCTTCACGGATATGATAGACATTGAAGAAATAGACTTGCTACTTATCACTCAGTAAGTTTCAGTAACACGATTAATTTGCAGTCTTATTACGTCTTATTGCATTTTAGCTTTCATCTGGATCACTGCGGTGCACTGCCATACTTCTTGGAGAAGACGGCTTTTAGAGGGCGTTGTTTTATGACGCACGCTACAAAAGCTATTTATAGGATGCTCCTATCGGATTACATCAAAATCAGGTGTGGTTGTATTGTATGTTGTGCTAATCTAATAAAGGATATCCTAATTATATTTCAATTTGTTACGCAGTAACATAGGAAGCGATCAAGTGCTGTACAGCGAAGAAGATTTAGAAAAGAGTATGGAAAAGATTGAAGTTATAGATTTCCATGAAGTAAGTATTTCTCATTTCTTTGATTGGTGACATATTCCAGACTACCAAGTAATAAATCGAGCGAGTAAAAACAGACTATTTGCTGTACTAAAGCGATCGAAGTCAATTAAAAGGTCATCCTTTATTAATAATATTGATAACCTCTCATCGTTATAATGCTTTGTGAATGACCTTATGTGTAAGTTGCATATTTTAGTATTTAATTTTTATTTTAGATTTAGTTCTAATTTTAATTTATAAATTTTTAATTTCAATTCTGATAATTTTCTACGCAGTTGCAGTTGTTCTTTACACATTTGCCGATGAATTAACTTTTAACATATAAGTTAGGTACTGGAAGAGATTTAAAACATATTTACCTACTTATTTTTGCGATTTTCCTGGTCTTATGTTCTGAAGAAAGTACCATTCGCAGTCAGTATGTTTGATAAGGTGTTTGTTTATGTACTTGTACGCACGTACACAGGAGCTCTTAAATTTTTACTCGCATATTTGCTAATTATTTATTGATCAAAATGTCCGCACAGCGTTTTTCTGCTGTTCGTTTCTCTAAAATGCCGTGCAATAAAGGCTATGCAAGGTTGTTTGATCGTCAGAAAGATCACACTGATTTCCAATATTAGTCGCCGAATTAGGCTAATAGGTTTCGTTGAGATGCGATAAATTATTTAGGTCAGAACATTAATCATCGTAACATATGTATTTACGGCTATTGTTCATCGTCCGCATAATTTATAATATTGGACAGTGTATCTTGTACTAGATAAATATTTGGGAATGTGCTTTTCATTTTTTCGGCTTTGTTATGACATCGTGAATGTAAAATAAAAGTTAGAAGGCAGATCATCAGAAAAACTGCGTGACTTGCCTCACGCGTCTGAACCTATAATATTTGCAATAAAAAAACTATCGTACTCGGTCTTGGGTGGGATTTGGGGTCACTTTCACGAAAAGTTTTGATCCTTCTTAGTAATTTTTTCACCCCCTTCCTGAATTCGCGATTTTCCGAAAGTTTCCAAAAATTCGTAGAAAAGGTGCAGTTTTAAGCGTTTTTAGCTATATTATTGCTCAAAGTGTCAAATTTCCGTTGCGTCACGCCATATGCTCTCTTTTGGACTGTATTTTATGCAATTTGTTCGAGTTTTTCTATTTTTTTGAGAATGTTTTAAATTTTTATGCTCTAGAAAGATAGAGCATCGTCAGAAACGCCGAAAAACTGTTTTTGACGCATGTACACCATTTTTGAGCCCAAAAAGGGCACTTTCAAATTTCACCCTCCCCTTCTCCCAGAATTCTTATGCTGTGCATGTCTTCAAACGTCTCATGATTGCTATTCGATTTGTGTTTCATATTATGTATGTATGTGGTATGTACCCTAAGTATATATTCGCCAGTCGTAATATACAGGTTGGCCCAAAAAAGGGCTACACCCAACGTTACATCATAACTTGGGCAATTATTATGCACATAGAATTTTAGGATTAGCTGCATTAGATAGATGAATATGTCTCTGTTTAAACCTTATGAAGAATTATGGCCAGGTGCCAACGGTTCGTGCACTAGGTCGATTTATTTACACCTCACTTTGATATGTTTAAACCGCAGAGTTTTTGCAGCATATCACGTTAATGCGTATACAGATACTCTTTTTTGACAATCTATGCAGTCAAAAAATTAATGAACACATTGTTTAAATTGCAGAATAGATACGTATCCTATTAAGCGCAAAATCTTCAAGATATCGGCAAAAGAGGTAACAAATTGATGTCAGAACCAATGACACTTTTTGTGCTTAAGACAATATCGAGGTCGAGTGTAAACAAATCGTGGTAGCGTTCAGACGTGCACAGCATAGGAATTTTGGATGGGGGTGAAATTTTGAAGTGCTTTTCTGGCTTAAAGTGGTGGGTATACGCGCAGTATTTTTTGTACAAGGTCCCTTTGTTTGGGTACTAAAACATGGTACAGAAGCACTTTCAGTGCCGTAAAACAGGGTTTCTCGACCTATGGTAGTGTATTTTAGCTAATTTCTAGGTTTGACGGGAAAATGAACCTAAAAATTGCGTGAGGCGCCGAAAAATCTGACATTTTTCCTTTTTAAATGCAATTTCTGCCGTAATAAAGATATATAGAACACATAATTATTTATTTTGGCGCGAAGCGCCGAAAATTTTCGGGAATTTTAGACCTTTTTACAGTTTTTTGCCTTCGCAAAAATCTTTGTACATGTAGAAAGACGGTTTTGAAAAGTCTTAGTACATCAGAAAAAATATGCGCCGAATAGAAAAAACCGAGGGTACGCGTCAAAAACATCGTCTTTTGGCGTTTCTTGCGATGCTTTATCTTTCAAAAGCATAAACACATTGAAAAATTTCGAGAAAAAAATCAAAGTCGAATAAATTTAGCACCTTTTCTACAAATTTTTCGGATATTTTTTAAACTTTTGAAAAATCGCCAATTTCGGGGGAAGTGAAAATTTTTTGAGGAGGAGTGACACATCCGCCTCCCAAGATCATGTATGGTAGCGTCCGAAGTGTTGATATCTGGCCCAAGTTTTTATATGGCTAGAAGGAAGACATTTTTTCTATCTAATACAGCCGGTGCTAAATTCGTGTGTTCATGTCAGACGAATTTATGACCTGCTACATCGGAATGTAGCCTTTTTTTGGGCCACATATAGTCTGTTTCACGAAACCTTGTGTGTGGATCACAATTATTGAGTCGATGTAAATCGATTACAAAAGTATTTTAAGCTGAAGCAGTAATCACGAGACTGTGCATAGCGATTGAAAAGCATATGAAGTTTTACTATGCAAACTTATATAACAGTAAGCTGCCTAGAAACTGCTTTTACAGCTGAAATTTGATTCCCACGCACAAGGTTTCGTGAAATAGACTAGTTTAGTTTTATGTTTTCAGCAAAAGGAAGTTAATGGCGTGAAGTTTTGGTGTTACGTTGCTGGTCACGTGTTGGGAGCAGCCATGTTTATGATAGAAATTGCGGGCGTTAAGGTTAGCGTGTATACTAGTCGTTTGGCTTGTAAGCAAGCGCTTTGTGCCAAATAGACATTTTTGTGACAATATGTACATATGTATACCGTTTTATTTCATTACATTTTAAAAAATTGTTTTAGTTTTTAATGTTTTATAAAGAAATAATGCAGTGAGGAACGTCTAAAAATAATGTTTCTGACACTAAGCCACCGTTTTTTCGGCATTTAAAAAAATTTGAGGCTGACCCTAGAATTTCCATGCTGTGTACATATATGTCGTGACCAGACATACACGTGGGGGTTTGAGGGGTCGAGACTTCCAGAATGGGAAAATGAGAAATTTCCTCGGGGAGGCAAAGTGAAGGCCAAAAAATGGATGAAAATTGATTTTTTTTCTTTAAAAGTGCTAGGAATTGACCAGACATTGTATAATAATAATAATGTAGTTCTAAGTCTATTTTAGTGCTTATACCAGTTTTGAGGTCGTTTCAGCCCAAAAAGCACTATTTTTGACCCTCTTCTAGACCGGTTGACTCCCCCCCCCCCAATGGGCCATGCTGTGCATCTATGGTCGTGACCAGACATGCACGTTGAGGAATTTGGGATTTCTAGACGGATTAAAGCTCACATCTTAGCAAAAATAAGGTAAGTTTAAGACAAACAACGGAAAAAATCGTAAGTTTTTGCAAAAGTGCCTGGAATTGATTAAAAGTGTCGATAATGGTAATTTCCACGCTTTGCTAATTTCCACACCAATTTTCAAGACTAAGCTCGAAATAATTTCTGGTTGACCCTTAGACCGGCCATTCTGTATGTACAAGGGGTGACCAAAAAGTCTTGACATTACTTTTGTAGAATTTTAAGTTTTAACTTATTTAATTCCAATTCGAATTATCTACATAATTTTAAATCTTTGACCAAATCTTTTTACGTTTTTGAGTACATATTTCAAGGTTTGCTCTTTCATTTGCAATAAAAATTGCTCAGTTTGCTTAAATTTTGGTAGACTTATACAGCAAACCAAAGCTGTCTCACTTTTTTAGCAGTGGTTGTGCCACAGTAAAGCATAGACTCCTAAATTTCCATGCGAATGAAAAACTTTTTCTAATTATTCGAGATCGTTTAAAAACATAACGTAGCGGAATTTCTATAAGAATTTAGCAATTTTTGCCAGTTTCCACTTTGTTAGACAAAACTAAAAACTAAAAACTTTGATGATTTCTCTGGGGTTATTTTCAATTTTACGAAATTGTTTTTGTTTTAATTTTAAAGGTCGTTTGACTTGAATTTTAGTGCATCGATTTTGAGAAGTATGGTTTAAGAGCACGCTTTATAGTACTTAAAAAGCTCAACAAATTTGATAAAACTTTATAACTCAAAATTTTACAAAACTAATTGAAGACTTTCTGAACAACCCTCGTACATCTACGGTTGTGTCGTGACCATAAATTATCTGTGGGGAGTTTCACTCTCCCTGGAAAGTTTCTCCCCTCAGAATTCGTGATTATCCGAAATTTTTCGAAAAATTCGTAGAAAAGGTGTCTTTTAAACGTTTGTAGCTATCTATTTGTTCAAAAGTGTCAACTTTTTGACGCTTCGCGCCATATGCTCATTTTTTGACTGTATTTCATTCAATTTAATCGAATTTTATGTTTTTATGCTCTAGAAGGATAGCGCCTCGTTAGAAACGTCGAAAAACGATGTTTTTGACGCGTATCCATCATTTTTGGGCCCAAAATGGGCACTTCAAAATTTCACCCTCACCCCGAAATTCCCATGTTGAGTATGTCTGGTCGTGACTTAGTTTTTAATGATGATTGAAAGTACAAACAGCAGCATTTTTCAGGTGTTATATACTGGAGATTTCTCTCGCCTCGAGGACAGACATTTGTGCGCCGCCGAGACGCCAAATATAAGACCTGATGTGCTTATAATCGTAAAACGGATAATTTTAAATTCTATTATAAATTTGGACTAGAATTATTTCTGGGCTGCTTGCGTATAGGAATCGACATATGGCACTCAGATACATGAAAAAAGAGAAGAACGGGAAAGGCGATTCACCGACTTGGTTTACGAAATCGTGGCCAGGGGTGGCCGTTGCCTTATTCCAGTTTTTGCGCTGGGCCGAGCACAAGAGCTTCTATTAATTCTGGGTTAGATTGTGCACCAGTAACTGGTGGTTTTGCTTTTTGTTTTTGGTTCAGGTTTTGGTTTTTTATAGATATTAGAATTTCTATATTTATGTCGATGCATCATTGCGTCCTCATTAGTCGCAGAACTGCTGCAGAATATAGAGCATGCGTGTGAAAAAAGCATCCTGGTGTATTACTAGTTTTTTATACGATTACGTCAAATTCTGGGAACCGTGATCTGCTCGAAATCATTCTGTTAAAATTGATATTCACGCATGGATTGTATGCGCATAATTTGCACTTTGTTACCAATTCATATGTACATACATGCATGTAGGCGAGTATCCAGGGAGGTAAGGGGGAATCCCCCTGAAATTTTTTTTTGAAATTTTCAGCTATGAAATTGTATAGGTTTTTTACGTTCTCAAGCTTGAAAATGGTCGAATTTTCGGCGCGTCGCGTTATTAATTCGATCAGAATTACTATTTACAACATATACAAATCTTTTTCGAGATAAAATTTTTTGCGAGATTAAATTTATTGCATTTTTTATCTTCAAAAAGGTACAAAATTGAACATAACAAAAAACGTTCAAAGTTTCTGGCGCTTCGTGCCAGATATGATTCCTGCATTGGTTTTTTTAAACCTATATACATAGAAGTCTGCTTAAGAGAATAGAAGTATCGAAATTTCCGGCGCTTCGCGCCAGATATATTTTCCATTGCTTACATTTGGAAAGCTGCCAAATTGAGCTTCAAAGGAAAAAATGTTGAAAACTTCCGACGCTTCGCGCCAGCTATAATTAATGCATTGCTCATTTTCAGGAAGCAGCAAAATTGAGCTTAACAGGACAAAAATGTCAAAATGTTCTGGCCCTCCGTGATATATATTTAAATTGTGTTAATACAAGCACAACATGGGAATTCTAGGGGGAGTGAAATTATAAAGTGCCTTTATTGGGCCCACAACTGGTAGGTACGCGTCAAAAACATCCATTTCCAGCGTTTCTTACGATGCTCTATCTTTATAGAGCATGAAAACGTTGAAAAAATTTCGAAAAAATTAAAAAGTCAAACAAATTAAATATAGTCAAAATATGAGTATAGTGGCGCGATGCGCCGAGAATTGGGAATTTTTAAGCAAATAGATAGCTTAAAACGCTTAAAAACACCTTTTCTACAAATTTTTAGAAAATTATTGGTTTCGAAAAATCGCCAATTTTGGCGGGGGTTCAGAAAATTTTTACGGGGGGGTGAAAATTTTTCTGGGGCGACACACCCAAGATCATGTATGATCGTTGATCGTGTCTTTGTTGTTCTTATTTGCAAAGTATAATGATTGAGTACAAAAACAAAACTTGAGAAGTTTCTTGTGAATTGAATGATAAGAAATCAGTTATGCAGACAGTTTGAACGATAAATTTTGTGTATATGATTACGAAATATGGTGAAGAATTTTTGAAAATTTTTCTTCGCCATTGTATAGAGCTCGTCGAGGAACGTTTAAAAATGCCTTTATTTTCGATATCCGACTGCAAAGTTTTCGGTTCCCCCTCTGAAATAAAATCCTGGATGCAGGACTGGCTGCATGTATGTAACAGATGTACCGGGGTTTGAAAATTTTAGAATTGTTGTCAAATGCAAACTTTTTTCCTTGATTGATTGAAATGCAAGCTGTTCAATCAGGTATTAAGCGGAGTTCCTGTCTGCTTGCGGCTCTAGTAGATATTCGTAGGTACAAGAGCAGTTCAATATATATTTCTGTGTAAAAGCCTGATTGATAAAAAATATTTTTATACAATAATTCACGAGTTAAAAAGCTGAAAAACTAGGTGAAGAAATTTACAATGCAATTATAAACAACTTACAAGCAATCACCCCCCTCCCCCGCCAACCCCGAGAAAGATAAAATTGTTCAACTGATTTAGATCTTACCTTGAGAAATGTGATGTGCGTATTAAATATTTTTATTCAATATTAGTCAATTATTATGCCTCCGGTAAAAAAAGGTGACTCTGGTACAGTTCTGTATATACACTACATACACATGATACATAAGTGTCCGAATTGAATTTGATTGTTAGGTTTTCGGTAGGTGCTTTTATGCAATGTCGAGTGAGCAAATTGAAAACTTGCGTAGCAGAAGTTAAAATAGCATTTTTAACATTTGAAAATGGGATTGAATCTTCTCGCTAAGAAATTTAAACATAATACAGTTCTTAAGTTTTGCCAAAGGATCGCTTTGCCTGTGTTATAATACCGGCTGCAGTAATGTTTTAACACAGCAAAGCAAAACTTATGACGACGTCCTGTGTTATAGCGTGGGATAAAAAATCTTAAGAGTTGTTATCATAGGTGGGCAGCACCGAAATTCTGGGGGGGTGAAAAAATTTTCAAAAGGCAAAAAATGGTCTGAAAAGTGGTCGTATGGCGAAAAAACACCATTTTTCGACGTTCCTCATCGAGCACTATCCAATGGCATCAAAAAATCGCTAAAAAGCAAAAAAATTTCAAAATTTGAATTCTGGGGGTATTTTGATTTCTGAGGGGTATTTCAACTTCTCAGGGTGCATACCCCAAATCCCCCACGCCCATGTGTGGTTGTTATGCTTTTTAATTTCAAGGCGAGAATTGTATTTGTACTTACTCCAGTGCGATAATGGTTTTGAAATCATTGTACATAATTTGTTACCTACATACGTACAAAATTAATTATAAACTGTAATGGTTATCAAACATCGAGTAATTTATTCTTAACTTACATTTGAAACATGTAGTGCAGCTTGCGACATAATCATTAATATTAATTTTTCACTTCATCGAATTCCTCTTATTTCTGGTTTAGCAATATGCTCAAAAACACTGTATTACCATAGATGCACAAGATCAGGGTCGGTAGGGGGGGATAAAATTTCAGAAATCTAAAACAGTAAATTAAACGTACACGATTTTTTGCTGCTAAGACATCAAAATGGTTAAAATAGCCTATAAAATGTTTTTTCGTGGTTATTATCGCATTTTTAAAGCTTTTCCCCTTGTGCTTGTATTCGTATCACCTTACATACGACCTTATCCGCGATAATGCTTGATATGTCCGAAAAATTGCCAAATTTCCAGGTTATTATAAAGCCAGAAAATGCATATTCTTTTTTAGACGAGTTTTGGGAACAACATCCCGAATTGCACGACATTCCCATATACTACGCGTCCGCCTTGGCTAAAAAGTGTATGTCGGTTTATCAGACATTCATCAGCGGTATGAATCAGCGCATACAAGAACAAATAGCCGTTAATAACCCTTTCGTTTTCAAGCATATCAGCAATTTAAAGTCGGTCGATAGTTTTGAGGTAAGCTCGTGCAATGCATGTACGTACATATGTAGTACACGCGTGACGGAATTTATATGATTTTTGACAAATTGGCTTTCGGCTTTTCTCTTAATCATCTAATCTAATTGAATAAAACAAACAGGTTAAAAAATAATTTATATCCAAGTAAATATGTGTGTCTATGTTAATGTGCTTACAATGTACCTACACGATGAAAAAGAAAATCTTAATTAAGCAACTATTCTTTTTTGGTTTTCCGTTCTATTTCAGCCTATTATGTAATTTATCGTTTCGTAGCAATTACCTACTGACTTGTTTGTATCTTCAGGATGTGGGTCCTTGTGTTGTGTTGGCTACTCCTGGGATGTTACAAAGTGGTTTATCTCGCGAATTGTTCGAAACTTGGTGCACCGATTCAAAAAATGGTTGCATAGTCGCTGGCTACTGTGTCGAAGGAACTTTGGCCAAGCATATTCTTAGCGAACCCGACGAAATTGTTGCCATGAATGGCCAAAAGCTTCCCAGGCGCTTGCAGGTTTTATCAGTTGCTCCATTTTAAGATACGTGTAATTGAGTTTTTAATGCACAGCAGAGCGGGATTAAAGTTATGTCATTTAACCTGGAGTTTGATGCGGAGTAACATGATGCATAAGCTACATAAAGTTTCCACTATTTTGTCCATAAAATGTGCGATGAAAAGGTATTGGCAGAGCTGCATATCCATGCTTGCTTAGCGTTACGAAAAGTTCACAATTGAATATTATGAATTTTTGTTCATAAAATAATGAACTTTATATACACAAATGCAGGGCCGATTTTAGGGGGGTGCGGGGGCGGCCGCCCCATTCTTGGTCGGAAAATAAATTTTTGAAAGGTAGGATAGAGCACAAAAAGATAGAAAAATTATATGTCTTTGACGTAAGATCTTGCATTTTTCATGTGAAGTATTTTCCATAATTTTAAATCAAAATCGACCAAAAACGATACTTTTTATAGCCTTTTGAATGAGAAAAAGATTTTTCTTTTCCGAAAGGATCAACTTTTATCTTCTTAATAGATAGAGCATGTCGAAAAACGTCAAAAAATGCGGTTATTGTGAGCTCTTTCGACGAATTTCGCTATATATTGACCAGTTTATGCTTAATCCGCTCCCCCGCTCCCCCGGCCTAAAAAGAATATATTTGCCTACATTGAAAGAATTATGAAATAAAAAATTTAATAGAATTAAACCCTTAAAAGGGCGAGTCTTGTAATGTATCACTGTAACTTTAATGATAAATCTAACTTAGACTATCATAAAAATTACTGTGGTCGAAGCAAGTAATGATTTTTCGAACTAGATAAAGTTTTGAAGCTGTTTTCTCGAAAAAGTTAATTATGCATAGTTCTGGTCTGGTAGGGACAATATATTGGTACATATATTTATGCATATGTCGAGACTCGAGTTACATATGTACCTACTATTTTCTAGAAAGTGTGTCTTCTAAAAAGCCCCACGTTTCACTTTTTGTGCGATTTCTCTTAACACTTGACCTCCGGCCTCTGGTTTTTAGGGTTTGTTTATCCTGGCTACATCATGGCCAGATGCTCCACCACCACCAGTGATCGGACCGAGGTTACTTTTTGGACCCTCGACCAAGGCCGAGGAACTTAAAATCCTTGCCTCGGCCGAGGCCGAGGGTAATGCCGAGGGTCAAGCTTATATACCATTATACCTATAAATAGTACTCTTAGAATATTTTGTATGCACATGAGCTAGAGAATAATCGTAATATTTAACACTTTATCAAACTAAAACAAATGTTTATTGGTGTTAGCCAGAATTTTTATTTCAATCTGATGAAGCAGATAATTCATCATCAAAATCTAGATCATCTGAATCAGAGTTAGCCTCATCTATTTCGCCTTGTTGTGCTATCGCGTCATTGTCGTCGTCATCCTTTATCAGATTCTTTAAAGTCACTACTATTATAACCAACTGCTTTGAGATTGTGCTTTACAAAAGAAGTTTTTGAACATTTGATGGTAGCAGACGAGTGCATTAAATAATCAATGAATTGATAGTATTACATTTTTAAATGAATATTTAGGGTTATGTTTGATGAAAACAATAACAATAAGGGCAATGGAATGACCTTTAACATCAAATTTATACAAAATAATAAAAGAAAAATGTCTGGATGAATGAATTGAACAGTCTACTGCTTTAAAAATAACTACATACATGTAATTGAAATTACACTATCAGACGTTTTGACGCTTTTTTATGGTTCAAGCGATCGGTTTTGGTCCGAAATCGCCTGAGGAGGTATGCCTTCCAAAAGTCCTAGTCCCGTTTCGGTGATTGTGCATCTCGTTTGGTGTAAACAGAACGTCGAAAGAGCAGTGTAAACTGATTACACGCTTTATTTTCCAACATTTAACATTTTATGTTGACTTTTTGCGTGTGATGTAATGTTGACTAATTTGAGAGGGGTGAGAGTGGCGATGTACTGTAAAGCGATTGAAGTATAGCAAATCGCCACAATACGTCCTTAGTGGAAATTTTGTCTGTCATTTTTTCTTCGGAATTTGCAAAAATTGCACTCTAGTCTACACAAGACAAGAGTTTAAACACTTTTTTATCTATCCATTTAATAATCTCTTAAAATTTGTTCATCACGCATCTGAAAGATTAATGCACCGGTTTATTATTTTTTAAGACGCCACTTACTTTATAAAGTAGAAATTTGCGTTATTTCTAATGTCGTTAAATTGTGTAGTGTAAAAAAATTGTGTGTACAAAATGTACATAGACTTTTAGGGACTATCTTTGAACATGTACAAAGGATCTGTACAAAAAAACACTGGGGAGTAGTCGGCCCTTTTTAGGCAGGAGAGTGGGATCATTGGACTTCAGTTTTTGGTCATATCTGGCAAAAATAACTGAAAATGGCAAAAAGCAATGTTTTTTTAAAAAATTGGGAATTAAAACTTCCTGACTTTCAGGGGTGGGCGAATTACCGACTTTACTTGTGTCGTCCCAATTCTGCCTGTAGCCAGCAAACATAATACAGTTTTGTCCTGTTCACCCACTAAATGCCTTGAATGAAGTCAAAATGGTCTGAAAGCGTTTAAAATTTCGACGAATTTTTGCATATTTGATTGATAAAGTGATGAGGCGAGTCAAAAGGGCTAATTTGATTTTAACCCTCGGCGCCTCGGCACTTTTCAGCTTCGCCCTCGGCGCTGAGGCCGAGGCTCCAAAAAACGCCGAGCCTTGCCGAGGCCGAGGCCTCGGTCCGATCACAGACCACCACTCACTTTGATTTAATACTCTTTCGCTATCTCAGTATTTTCAAAAAAATGCATTTTTAAAAACACTTGTTCTTTAAAAACCGATCGTGTAACAAAAAAGCCATTGTTCAAGAATGTTTTTTCTTGAGTTTGATAGAGAAATTATCCGAGTCTATCAGTCTTGTGACGTTTTAATGAAGCAAAGAGCGTGGTAAACAAATCTCAGTGCGTATGATAAAGTTCTCGAAAAGTAAAGTTATTTCAAGAAAAACTTTCCTCGGAACCGTTTTGTTACCTAAAAAAACCCCGGTGGTCATAAAAAGAACCCACTTATAGGCTTTTTTAGGACAGCTCCTTTTTTCTGAAACATGCATTGCGCTTTAACTTTTCTGTTACAATATAATAGCTACAGTGGAATCCCGTTAATAAACACCCCGAGGTGACCAAGGGGCTCCTTGTTTACTAATCTAGTGTGCTTACTAACCGATATGACAATTACTAACTTCTGCATGTTACAAAGCGCTATTATATCCAAAAGTACTATAATATTGATGAACGTTATTGATCCCACTGAATACTAATGATTTTTAACATTCACCACGCAAAGATTGTGTTTAATATCTAAAAAATATGTTTACCAACCAGGTTTACTTGACAAAAAAGACTTTACAGTATCGTTTAGTCATGTGTTTCAGGCAAGTGTTTATTAGCCGAGGTCATTAGCACATTTTCATATAGTAACGGTCTTATGGAGCCGTGTTTATTATCCGTTAACCGAGCATATACTTATTAAGCCGGTTTCCAATTGTGATAAAGCGTAACAGTTTGCCAGGACCGAAGGGAAGGGTGTTCATTAAGCGGAAGTGTGTTTTATCCGAGTGTTTATTAATAAGGTCTGACTGTATGTAAGTGCTTAGCAGAATACATGCACGAGCTGGATACTGTAAGTCAAATGCTAATCAAGTTAGTGGGTGGGTTTTTTGGTGTATACAAATGCTGTTGGGTTTTTCGAGGACAGCACTTTACGTAGTACGCTTTGTAGACTTGTAAAATACTAGATTTTTCGCGACTTTAGCGGAAATAAAAATAATCGGCAGCTGCATTTCTGAATGTGTCAACTATTTGAGCTAATTTTTCTGTTCTCGTATATGTATGTACCTAATTATGTGCTTTGTTTTTAATAAGTATGTAGTTCGGCGTATGAGTAAATTGTTCATTTATTCTGCATTACACCAAAGATTATACGCTTTTCATGGCACTGCTTAATTCATTCGCAGGTGGCTTACGTAAGCTTCTCAGCGCATACGGACTATAAACAGACATCGGAATTCATTCGGCAACTAAAACCACCGCACGTCGTTTTGGTTCACGGAGAAATGAACGAAATGAGTCGTCTGAAATCTGCGATTATACGGGAGTACGAAGACGATCCTCAGGTCAAAATGGACGTCTACAATCCGCGGAACACTCAACCAATCACATTGAACTTCCGAGGCGAGAAAACTGCTAAGGTCAATTATTATTATTATTATTATTATTATTATTATTATTATTATTATTATTATTATTATTATTATTATTACTAATGTTATTATTATTAGAGATCGGATTTTGTGTGCAAAAAGTAGCCGTTTGTGCGCAACAATGTATGCAAAAAAACAGCTGTTTGTGTGCTACTTTGTGTGCAAATTTAAAGGTCTAAAATTCGCTTCGCCAGTTACCAAAGGAACTTTAATCGAACAAAAACTTTCAAAATCGATCACATTATACATTTCAACATTTTCAAACGTTAGATTTTGACGACGATCTGTTAAAATTGCTTTGTATTGAGAAAACAATCGCTCCACTTCAACAGAAACAAGTGGAGCTTACAAAGTGTTCCATCGTTAGTTCGAGTCTTTCTCGTTGACAAATTTTTCCACATCAGGGTTTCTGGTCAAACTTCCACTATGATATTTTTCAATCATAGATTCGTCCGAATATTATGCGGCATTTGAACATTTTTTCCACTGGACTACTTATCTAAGACCTTTCGTTTTCTAAATCTATGCAGCCACTTAGCTCTGAGGGGAATGGGGGGTCCGGCCGGACCCCCCCAAATTCGGAAAAATCGGAAAAATAGGACTTTTTAAACGTTATTTTGTGCTATTTTTGGCCTTTTTGGGCTCAGTCCCCCCAAAATTGGTGTTGGTCCCTCCCAAAAATAGGACGGCCAGCTACGTGCCTGAAAATTTGATCATTTTCGATCAAATTTTTAGCTCAACGCACAGCTATAGAATCTTCAGTTAGCTAGCTCAAAAATGCGTATATTTTTGAGTAGTGTTGGCAATAGAAAAAAATAAATGCTAAATGAGTGCAAAATGCAGAACGTGCGCATCAAAAGTATGCAGTTTTAAGGAAAAACCCTGATTGAGTGCCAAAGTATCTAATTGTGTATAATAAGGAAGCATCCTATCGCATAATTGGTTCATATCTAAGACACTTAGTGTGGATAGCTCGCAAAAACTGCATTTTTCGACATTCTCTATCCATCAAGATCATAAAATTCGAACTTGTCAGAAAAAGTTTTTTCACTCTGGGCTATGGAAATTGTCATTTTTTGGTCACGCTTGAGCTAAAACCTTAGATTTAACTTCTCCCTGACCACAGATTTTTGATTTAATCCCTCCCTAACCACATTGACAATGTGCATCTACGGTACAAAAATTACATACGGCTACAGTTTTCCGATCCATGTGAAATTATTGAAAGGTTCTCAAGTCTACCTGATGATTTTAAGTCGAGCATTTGGGTCTAAAGCTGTGAATGCATAAAAAGGCTTAAGCTGCTGGTCTCTCAATTGATAAAAGATTGTCCTTCTTTATCTAATTTGATTGGTTTGTTCATTCAAATTAATTTCATTAGATAGTCGGACGACTCGCTCAAAATCCACCTCAAGAAAATCAGATTGTATCGGGGATTTTAGTGAAACGAAATTTCAACTATCACCTGATGCACAACGATGATTTATCAGGTGAGCCTTGCATTATCAGAAGGTGTTCAAGGGATAGGGTGCGCAATCCGGCCGCTTTCTAGCACCGCTGCTTTTGAATTCGATCCTGCATGTGGAGGGATGATCTAAAAAATTTTCACACGTCGAAAAATTTGAAATGCATAGCTGGTTGGTTGAAATTTTTTAAGGGTGTTGAAATAGTGCACACTATACATAACTCTTCTTGATGTGTCACGATTAAGCGTACCGCACTTCGGTCTGAGTTATCAGTTTTCCTTGTTATAGTGCGAAAAATATGTTTTAGGGTGGAATATGCAAAGCGGCTGTATGGCTAGAATCTTTTAGGAGTCGTGCATGTTTGCACATTATCTTCGATTTAATGTGCTCAAATTTTGTATTGATGAGTCAAGAACATGTAGCATTTCAAATTAAAGTGTCCATGTTTGATTGGCAGTGCTAGTATAGTGGGTAATTTAGTCAGGCGAGATTGGCTGCTTCAATAATATACATTTAGCTGCGTACCTTTTTCATTCATCACACGAAAAGTCTTGCGGTCTTACAATGACGTAAATGAGTATTCGTCTTCTAAACTCGATATTTTTTGATCGATCAATGAAGCGTTGCGTTATATATAGATTAGCATGCACTCAAGCGGCTTTGACCTTCTTTCCTACAAAAATCCCGAACATTTATCTAGCACATTTAGCCTGAAAGTTTTTCATTCAGCTTCGAAAATCTTATGACTAGCATTCACAATAATAGTCGCCACACCGAGCACATATGTAATGGTTTAAATTCGTTGATTAGGGCAATTGGCCGTACCAGGGGTGTGAAAGATTCATATGTAATTGATCTCTGACTTTGGTCCAAAAATGGTAAAAAAGGAATTGAAAATAGCCCGAGCGTAACACAAGTTTTCGCCCAAAAGTCGGAGACGAAAAAACAAAGCCTTTAGCGGATGTGGGACGGTCAACCAATATGGTGGGCAGCATACATGATGTCAGGAGGTTTTCACCTTCCTCCCAGAAATCTTGATTTTAATAGAAAAAATCGTATTTAACGTCCTGTTTTATGCGCTTTTAGCAATCTTTCAATTCAAAAGTGCCAATTTTTCGCAATTCACGCCAAACAGCTATTTTTGACTATAATTTGTTGAGCTTTACTATATGAAAATTCTTTATATTGTTATCATTCAGGAAGATAAAGCATTGTTAGAAACGCTAAAAATGATGCTTATGACGGATACTAAAAAATTTTTCTCACCTTACCCAGTTTCCGTGCTGTGCGTTTATGGTGGAGAGCATACATGGGCAGCAGCCGAATTTTATGGGTCTGAATGGGCTAAATTGCTAAAAAGCACCAAAATTTTAATTCTGTAGGGGTCTATCGATTTCTGGGGATCCGCCAGATTCTCGATGGGGTCCAAATCCTCCCCAGACCCCCACTCTCATGTATGGTGGAAAGATACCCATTTCTCCTCTTAAAAATATGAGAGGGTTCCTTTGCTTATTTTCACAGCTTATACTGATTTGTCACAAAGCGTTTTGTCGCAGCGGCAGAGCGTTTTCTACAGCGGAACGTTGCCACTGTTATCATATTATTTGCATCAAATATCGGCCGGTGAAGTGGAAATCATGGAAATGCCCGAAGAGACTAAACGCAAAACGCTGCGCATCTTTAAACAAATTTTAGTCCATTTCGAAAGTCCTGTCGTTATTATCGAGGTGATTAGCGAGCGACTCGTTTTATCTTCTTGGCAAATTTAGTTGAAATCAATTCAATTAGAAAAGGAATTTTTTATTCTTGATGAAGAATTCGTTCACAATCATATTTCTAATCTTTTCGAGTGTATTTTAAATAATTTGAACGCTTGTAGCCTTGCGTTAATCGATTTTTACGTAATCTCAACTCGATGATTGCATCGGATACAAGTGTTTACACCTATGTCTTTGCTGGCGAGATATTACGTGGGCGTGGGGGGTTTGGGGGGTTGGCACCACAGGTGGGCAATGCCGCGCCACCGGGTGGCGCCAGAAGGCACTCCGGTACCTTCAGAACCCCAGCTGGGTGGTGCCAAAAAAACAGTTTTTGATTAGGGGTAGAATTTTTCTACCGAAAAATAAAAAAGTGAGAAAATGATACAACCAACCAACTAGCCAATTAACCAAACAACTAACCGGCCAACCAACTGACCGGCCAACTAACCAGCCAACTAGCCAACCAAATAACCAACCAACCACCTACCCAACCAACCAACCAACCAACCAACTAGCCAACCGCTCAACCAATCAACCAACCAACTAACCGGCCAACCAAATAACTGGCCAACTGATCAACTAGCCAACCAGCCAACTGGCCAAACAACCAACCAACTAGCCAACCAACCAACCAACCTCAACAAAAGGGACCCCGGTACCTTCAGAACCAAAATCCATTGCCCAGGTATGGTATGCACCCCTCAGAAACCGATATGGCCCCCAGAATTCAATTTATGAAATTTTTTCGTTTTTCTCGCAATTTTTTGATGCCAATAGATAGTGCTCGATGAGAAACGTTGAAAAATGGTGTTTTTTCGCCATACCACCATTTTTAAGTCCATTTTTTTACCTTCTAAAAAAATATGCACCCCTCAGAGCACACCTGGGCGTGGGGGGTTTGGGGGGTATGCACCCCCAGAAACCAAAATACTCCCCAGAAATCAAAATACCCCCCCCACAGAATTCAATTTTTGAAAATTTTTTTCGCTTTTTTCGCAATTTTTTGATGCCAATGGATAGTGCTTGATGAGAAACGTCGAAAAATAGTGTTTTTATCACCATACCACCATTTTTAAGGCCATTTTTTTGACCTTCAAAAAAATCGTGCACCCCCCCCAGAAATTTCTTGCTGCCCACGTATGCCTCAGAGCTTTAGTGCCGCCCGCCTATGGATATGCTTATTAAATTGCAATGATTTTTGATCGTCATTGATCATAATTTCTCAAATTTTTCCGGCTCTTCGCGCCGGATAATATGTATTAATGGCGTTTACTTTCTTTCTTAGCGGTCTGGAAGTCACGTTTTGCTCAAGTGATAGGTTTTACAACGATTACAAGAGCAGAAACAGCTATTTCTGCTTAGTTTCGGTCTATTTTCAAGCGAAGATATTAAAAATTTTCGACGCTCCTCTGCATCAAATGCAACAAATACAAGAAATCGAACAGACTATGATTGAATATATTTAGAATGGGGTCAATCTGCTTATAACATGCAAACTGAACGTTAAAATAATGCGTAACATTCACAATAACCGTACAAAATGAGTGTAAATTATTAATAGCAGTGTATAGAAAGACCTACTTTATAGCTATAAAAGGCTTGCTTTATCAAAATATTTTCGTCTTTTGCGATCGAGAAAAGTAGCTATGTACATACATATACAGGCCCGTATCCAAGGGGCGGGGGCCTGCCCCCCCCGAAATGGAAAAATTTTTTGTTTTTCCAAAGGGTCCCCCAAAGGGAAAAATTGAAAATTGGCGAAGTGAGTCTAAAACACCGCCAAAACAGGTTTTTAGCGTACTTTTGAGCAAGTAAACTCAAAATTTTTCGGCGCTTCGCGCCGGATTTATTGTTTATGTATAGTTTTGTCTTCTAGACCGCTAAAAATCGTTCAAATTTGAGTTAGACATAGAGAGCATGTCAATTTTTCCAGCGCTGTGCGCCGGATTAATTGGTCAGCTATAGTTTTTGCCTTCTAGCACACTCAAAACAGCTCAAATTTGAGGTTTGACATGGAAAACATGAAATTTTTCCGGCGCTTCGCTCCGTATTATTTATTGTTTATATATGTTTTTGTCTTCTAGCCCGCTCAAAACCGCTCAAATTTGAACTTGACATGCAGGATATGTCAATTTTTTCGGCCCTTGGCGCCGAATTATTCATTATCTGCATTGTTTTTCTCTGTAAAGCACAACGATTAAGTGCAAAGGCAATAGATGAGAAATAATTCGTCGATTAAGTGATGAGAAATCAGCTTAAATGATAAATTTGCAGTATATCAATATGAAATAGAGTGAAAAATTTTTGGATTTTTGTTTGAAATTTTTCTTCACCATCGTATAGAGCTCGCCGAGATACGCTCAAAACTGCCTTTATTTTCGCCTATCTCTTAATGGTTTTCGAGATATCTGGCCTCAAAAATTTTCGCCCCCTTCCCGAAATAAAATCCTGGATACGGGCCTGTCCATATATGTATCTTATTAAAATAATGGTTACATAGAAGCGCAGATTGATAATGCACGAGATATGTCGCAGGCATTATGATAAAAAATCAATGTCTTTGGACAACAGCATGAAAAATCAGTTCTATTTCAAGCTGATTAGAACGATTTTGCTATTAAACTATCAATAAAAAAGTATTCAAAGCTGTTTTATTGGTAATTCGATCTTATATTATATATATATATATATATATATATATATATATATATATATATATATATATATATATATATATATATATATATATATATATATATATATATATATATATATATATATATACTATTTCGCAATTAAAATCTGCTGTCAATTAGTGGGCTGGCAGATAGATACATATGTACATCGTAAATATATGCATACATTATACATACACTACGCTTATGACTACACACATACCCACTCATACCTATACCTACATAGTATAACATTCATTGAGGCCCGGTCCTGGCCTCCAGAGCCCAGTCCCGGCCAAATTTTGAGCCCGGTCGTTCACTGGAGGAGGGGAGGAAACTGACTTCCAATTTTTGACCATAAATGTCAAAAAAGCACCTAAAAATGGCCAAAAGAAGCAAGTTTTCGCTGAATATCGGGAGAGTCAAAAATTTCCTGACTTTGAGGGATCTTCCATCCCCCTGCTACATGTCTTGGCCACTGCTTATTTCGCCACGAGTGTTAATGATTATTAACGATGTTGGTGATTGAAGGGTGATTATTTTCTAAGTAAAATGTATGGTTTTGTATCCTATTTTCTTTATGATTGTTTTGCCCAATTTTTGTTTAGTGGGTCGCTAATCCAGTAAACGACATGTATGCAGATGCTGTTCTCGCTGGAGTTTTGCAAGCCAACGCAAATCCTATACCTCTCAAGAGTAAGTTAATGCTCCTTTTTCGTGCTTACATTTGCACATAACGTATTACGTATGTATGAACGTACATATGTATTTACTAATGTGAGTGTGTATGTTTATAACGGGTGTATCAAAAGTAAATAAGTGGTTTGATTAATTATAATTCCAAGCTAATAAGGGTCAGATTAATAATAATATTGCTTTGTACAAATGTGTAGATAATTATGTTATGTAGCTTTCTGGTAATTACGTCATATGGTCAAAACACCATCGAAGATTGATTATTCTGCTAAAATTAAGTATAAGCTGAATAATCTCATCAATACGTTGCCCGCTTTCAAGGGCATATTCAGAGGGCAGAAAGGGACCACCGCCTGTCGTCGAAAAATGTTTGGGCGCATTAACGAATAGGTGTGTATTTCGATGATTTTAGCCATTTTTATCATGATTAAAAAATTTATGGTTCAGGAGGGTAGTACTCATTAATGGCATTCACTGACTTTTTTGTCGCTCTAGAGACCCTAGTTTTACGTCAGAAGAGTAGTTTTTATACAGAACAAAGATTTTGTAGTTTGAACAATTATTTCTTGAGTATTTTTTGGCTTTTTGTCTCAATTCTTGCATTAATTCTGCGAGTTTTTCATACAAAACTTACGGAAATTTGAAAAATCTTTAACGTTCCCCAACTAACATGATCCCGCAAATTTCGGACAATTTTTGACGCGTTTAAAACAATTCGGGGTTTCTCCCCCTGGAAGGAAACTCTGAATCCTAAACTGCGTGTGTTCTCGCATTACAAATAAATTAAAGGATATAATTCATAGGTGCTAGGTTAGCATCAGACATGCACGTGGGTAGAAGAGGCTTTGGGGGTCTGTTTCCCAGAATAGATGAATGGGAAATTTCTGGTGGAGACAAAATAAAGGCCAGGAATGGATGTAAATTCAAAATTTTCTTCAAAGGTGCATTACGTTGACCAGAAACTGTGTAATAACGTAGTTTTAACGTCATTTTAGCGCGTATACCAGTTTTTGGGGCCATTTTGACCAAAAAAATGTTTGATCTCTTAGATCCGGTCATGATGTGCATCTGTGGTCAGCATGGTCAATGAGGCTTGACACTTAAAATTTGTGCTTAGTGCGAGGTGGAATCTGACTTTTCTGGTCAAGATAAGACAAGATTTAAAAGAATTGCCTTAAAAGCTAGTTTTGATGTCGAAATAGACAATTATTACCAAGATTTAATTCTTTGTCTGGTAGGTGGATAATTTCACCTGCTTTCTCTTACCCCATCTAACGCACGTTTACGTAAACGCGTTTCTTGTTCCAATGTACAAACATGAATGTTGCAGCACGCTTTATTTTTTCTTTGATAAAATGCAGTGGAGAAGAGAAGGTTGATACAAGCAAATCTTGTTTCGATCGGTTATTTCTCCCGATATTATTCGTTCAGCGCAGGCTCGAGACTAATGAGCTACTCGCTTATGCAGCGCTGAACAAACAACGATTTACGTAGTTAGAGAAATAAATGGAGCATCATATAGTGTTACAGAAATCTTGAGGCATATGTATGTGGGTAAAGTTCAGCTAACTTTTTATAAAATCGATGATATAGTAATAGAGCACTGAAAAATTCAGGGAGTACTGATTGCAGTGCAAGTGGGCCAATTAAGACGCTCTCACATTTTTCACATCTTAAACACTTAGTAATGGAATAAATGTAACGAAAAGCAAACTCTTGTATTAGACTGACGTCTTAAATTTCTATTCACTGACAAAGACGAAATGAAGCTTTGAACGCTTCTGAACCAATTTATCATGGGCCTTTTCGTTGTCGCATATTTTGTAGCTTTAGTCCTTTATAAATACTCGATTGAAGATTCTGAAACGGAGCTTGCAGTTAGGCTCCAACGTAAAGTCATGGCATCTAAGCAGATCAACTTTTGTGTTTTAGCTTGTAAAATATGTAAAGTTTGTCGTGGGCACAAAATATTGCAGTATAATTTTAGGGGGACAAGCAAGGAAATCGCTATTCGGATTTTGTTTTTTAGACATTCCTCGTCCAGTAAAAGTGGATGCGCCATATTACCGTGATTGTCTAGTGGATATGCTGAGGGGCATATTTGGGAATGAGGCACTGCCGAAAGAAGGCGTATTCGACGATAAACTTGAGTTGACTGTGGACGGCAAGTCGGCCAGAGTGGACTTGCGCAGTCTGGAAGTGCATTGTGTCGATGAACCCTTGCATCACATGATCAGTACGGCAACGAAAAAGCTGTATCAGTCGATAGCACCCTCTGTATCTTAGAATTTCAGAGCATTATTACTGTGTTGTTGTTGAATTGTGTGTCTAAATAAAATGTTTTCGAAATAAGTTGGAGGCTCAGGCAGTCTTTGTGCTTTCCAGGGTGATGTTCACATATGGGCGTGGGGGTTTGGTGGGTATACACCTCCGCAGAGGTTGAAAAACCCCCACAGATTACTGTTGAGTCCCAGAATTCTATTTTAGTAACATTTTTGGCGATTTCACCCCTTTTCCAGAATTTTCTTGCTGCCCATGTATGATGATGTTTTCTGTAACTTCATTTCAAACTTGCGAAATTTCTCGATCTCATACCAAAAAAATGCACCGTTGATTTTCTTATGTTTCGTGCAAAACTGATATAAATCGACTTCGAAACTGATGTACGTAGGTGCTGAAGCGACGTCAATGTGTAAGTGCGGTGCACATGCACACTCATCGAGCTCATGCGCCGCTATTCTTCGTAGCTTCCCTGCAGCTCGTTTTTTCTGTTCGGGTGGGCTACTCGTAATAGCCTTCCCGACTGCTCGTTTTCGCAGTTCGGATGGGCTATGTATATGTAGCTTTCGCCTTAGGCTCTAATGCGACGAGATGTTTCATCTCGGATTAAATTGCGCAATTTTTTGGTAATTGAGCACTGGTTCGGTTTGCGAAAGCAAGCAAACACTGGCTAGTGGCGGGTTTTCGGTCGAACCTGCCCAGTATTTGGGCTTCTCAATTACAAATGATCCTGCACCTAGGAAACAATGAGGATCCGCACCATAGGTGGGCAGCACCAAAATTCTGGGGGGGGGTGAAAAATTTTTTAAAGATCAAAAATGGTGGTATGGCGAAAAAAACACCATTTTTCGACGTTTCTCATCAAGCTCTATCCAATGGCATCAAAAAATTGCTAAAAAAGCAAAAAAATTTCTGGGGGTGCATACCCCCACGCCCATATGCCCCCAACGGCCTCAAAAAACCTCCAGAATGGGGGAAAACACCCAACTTGGCAACCCTGGATTCAAGGTAGCTCGGCCGTTTTGAGCTCCAAAAATTTTTTGTTCTACAGATTTCATGCGTCGCCCGGGCCAGGACCACACGTGGGCGTGGAGGGTTTGGAGGAAGTATGCACCCCCATAAACCAAAATCCCCCTGCAGAAAAACAAAATATCCCTCCCACAGAATTCAAATTTTAAAAATTATTTTTCGTTCTTTTCGCCATTTTTGATGCCAATGGATAGTATTCGATAAGAAACACTGAAAATGGTGTTTTTTTGCCATACCATCATTTTTAAGACCATTTTTTTGACTTTTGAAAAGCATCCCCAAAATTTTCGTGTTGCCCACCTACATATGGTCAGGACCATACGTGGGCAGCAAAAAAATTCTGGGGGTGCAAGATTTTTTGAAAGTCAAAAAATGGCCTTAAAAATTGTGGTATGGTGATAAAAACACCATTTTTCGACGTTTCTCATCAAGCACTATCCATTGGCATCAAAAAATTGCGAAAAAAGCGAAAAAAATATTCAAAAATTGAATTCTGGGGGGGTATTTTGATTTCTGGGGGGGTATTTTGGTTTCTGGGGGTGCATACCCCCAAACCTCCCCACGCCCAGGTGTGGTCAGGACCGTATATACATAAGCAACAAGAAAATGCTGGTGGGTCTGATTGGGTAAACTCATCAAAAATGTTACTAAAAATAGAATGTTGGGGTCCGCACTAATCTGCGGGGGTTATAATAACTACTACTTCCCTCTTATATTACTTATCATGAGCATTTTTCTCACTCCGATTCTATTTTCGTATGAATTTAAAAAATGTTCGATAATAAGTTATATAACAAAGCCTCGTTGCTGTGCCTTCTATCCAATTTGGATTTGGATCAGCAGCCTGTGTTCAACTGCTGAAAATCATGTGAAAATTCGGTTCAATTGGTTTATAACTTTTCATAATCCCGGCAGACCCACTACAAATGAGCTAGGCTCTGTTTTTTTTACGGATGAGTACTTTTTATGTCGCAAAGAATTGTCGAAAAGAGGCTATTTGCCATACATATCTAACTTATCTTTTGTTTATCTGTACTAATATGTACAGTAGGACTGAAAAAATTGCAAAAGAAGTCCTTGAAATCTGAATTTTATTCTTTGTTTTTGTATGCTTTTATGTACGTAGATAGATACTTTGACCTATAATATTTATATTCAGTATTGCATAGCGATCACATGCGTTCAACGTACAGCTAAAGATCAAAGAAACAAAAACAAGTGAACTATTCAACAGGACAAATTATCGCAATTCCTCGTCGTTTATTGTAGTTTTAAGCCTGCTATAACGCATATTGCTCCTTCGATTTCCATTGCGACCTTCTACCACCAAACCAATTATCTGAACAAGAGCAGCAGGATTCAATTATTGAAATTTTTTGTTCTCTGCGATTTAATAATTCCAATGGATGAAGTTTAAAGGAGAACACTGAAAAATTGTGTTTTTTGCCCCCCACTATCAAATTTTTATTTTTCAATCAGGAAATTTCCACTTTCCCTGTTAAGGTCGGTCCTATCCATGTCTGCTGGCAGTTTGTATGCCCAGTAACCGAAAAACCCACACATCCTGAATTAGGTTTTTGAAATTTTTGTAGTTTTACATAAGCGTTTAAGCCAATACATGCAGATTAGTTAAAATGAATTATCGAAAACAGTATTTTATAGCTAATACTACCAACTTTTTAGATTTTTTCGGACCGTCTTCGTTGCATTCTTTCTATTTTAAAATAATTAGATAGTATTTTGAAAATAATCTGTAAAAAGACTGTTTGTAAGCACACGTGGGAGTGGGGAAGAGGGGTTTAAAGATGGGCACACCCTTATCCAAATGGCCGAATCCCCCACCAAAACCGAAATACCCCATCCTCCAGAATTTAATTCTTGAAAATTTTTCTGCGCTTTTTTCGCGATTTTTGATGCCAATGGATAGTGCTCGATGAGAAACGTTGAAAAATGGCAATTTTCGCCACACCACCATTTTTAAGACCATTTTTTTGACCTTAGGAAATCTGTCACCCCCCCAGAATTCCAGTGGTGCCACCTATGCTTGTAATCATACGTGAGCGTGAGGCGAGTGTTTAGTGAGTGGGTTTAGACCACGCGTAGATACGCGAAGGAGTTTAGACCATAGGTAGGCAGCACCAAAATTCTGGAGGTTGCAAGATTTTTCAAAGGTCAAAAAATGGCCTTAAAAATGGTGGCATGGCTAGAAAACACCATTTTTCAACGTTTCACATCGAACACTATCCATTGCCATCAAAAAGTTGCGAAAAAAGACAACAAATTCCCAAAAATTGAATTCTGGGAGGGGGTATTTTGGTTCGTGGTGGATGCATGCCCCCCACGCCCACGTGTGGTTTAGACCCCTAGAACCCGACAGACTCCGCCCCCTAAAACTCGATAAAATTCCATGATTTGATTTTTGGTATGTTTTTTACGATTTTTGGACTTTTACCCCTCCAGACCCTCTCAGAATTTAATCGCCGTCCACGTATGATTCAGATCTTACAGAATCCAAAATATCCTAACAAATTTCGAGACAAGTTCTGCCGTTTTTATCCCATCCAGACCCCCGTCCAGAAATCAGTTGCTTTGTATGTACATGTTTTACAAAACATGAGCAACGAATGAATTGTGGGGATCTGATGGATCAAAATAGCAAAGAAAGAGCGCAAAAAATTCAATTCTGGGAGTCTGCCGAATTCTGCGGGGGTTTTTCGTATTATGGGGGGTAAACCCACTATACACATATGTCTTTGATGCTATACACGGGCAGTGCTTAAATTCTAGGAGTCTGGGCCCATACAGTCTCAAAGCTCATTGGCCAATAAATGCCGGAAATTTATAGGTTTCTAATCAAGCTCTATTCATTGGCATTATAAAATAGCGAAAAAATCAATAAAAATTTGGGACTCCAATTTTGGCCAGACCTCCTAATCCCCAATAACGACGCTTTTGTATGAGGGTTATTCTTTTTTGTGTTATTAATTGGAAAGATTTTTTTAATTTTTTGTCTATACATTGCATTGCATATATTGTCAATTTTTTCAGCTTAAACACAAATTTTTCGAACACTGCGACGCAATGTTTCTCATATTTACTTCCTATTTTGTTCATGATAATCTTATTCAATGAAGTAAAAGTAAATGCCATCTCACTCAAAATAGAGGACGAGCACTTTTTTGAAATCAGCCAGAACTTCAAATTTCGCCTTCAGGTACGGTCAAGTCGATAAAGAAAGCAGCCTACTCAGGAGCCGAATGGGGAAGGGGGAATCTGACAAATTTTAAATAAATTAAATTATATTTTAAAATAAATTAAAAATCAAATAATCAATCGATCGACTCCGATCAATCAAGCCATCGATCAATAAATCAATCAATCAGTCATTAAACTGAACAAGTTAACAAGAACCGCGAAAAACAGTACTGAAGACGCACCGAAGGATCAATCACTTTATTCTTGGGCGGCTACCGCAAAACTTGGTCTCAGGAAAAAGGAAAACTAGATCATTCTCCGAGTATGCATGCACCGTAATCAGAAATTTCGTCTTATTTTTCTTCTGTTATGGAAGGCAATATAGGCACAGATTGCGACAGCTGCCACAACTATGAAATAAGTCATAAAATGCCAATTCTCTGGTTCATCCAGTGCATTAATTTGATATTTAATAGGCTCTAAAAAAGAGAAAATAAACAGCAGATACGTATCACCGCAAAGGAATAAAATTAATTCAAATTTGATCAAAATTTGCGTACTTTCTTACTGCATAATAGTCAATTTTTAATAAACTGATCTGTCGCGCAAATCATAGATTCCTAAGGTCGGAAGTTCAGGAAGGTAAAAAAAACACAAAATTCGGGACTACTAAATTTAGGGTGCTAGCCTTTTTTGCAGATCAAATATAAAAAATGGTTAAAACATACTGTATAACATGTTTTAATGTGGAAAACTGCATTTTTTAGTACTTTTTAGACAATTCTGACTAGTTTCGTCACTTTTATGAGTAAATGACATGAGGATTTATCGAAAATTTTGACTTTGATTCTAGGAATTTCGTGGGTAAACAAAAGAGAAATGTACTAGTCGACGCGAAGAGCCGAAAATTTTTTTTACATTTTTGCTACTTGCTACTTTCGTCCCGAAAAATCATGCAGAAAATGCTTCATAGCTTAAAATCGTCTGATGATAGTCATTCGACTTTTGGACCCTGAGGTAGGGGTAATATTCCCTAACTCCCACATATGGACGTGGTGGCGCGGGGGGTTGTGCCCTCCAGAAGTTGGAATACCCCCGCAGATTACCGTAGACCCCCAGAATTCTATTTTTAGTAACATTTTTGGCGATTCACCCCATCCTAACCCCGTCCAGAATTTCGGTGCTGCCCATGCATGCCACCCCCTATAAGATAAGTGGTGCAAATCAAAGAGTCATTTAAAGCGATGAGTACATCCTCAGTAAATCGAAATAAGCGAATAAGCGTTATAACTGTTTTTGTACGAGGTTCGGAAGAGACTTTCTTCGACTATACATATTTAAAGATAACACAAATAAATCGGTACAAAAAATCTTTTTCCAAAGATCTTTTAGCTTTTTTTGCCGTTTTTGACCAATAAATAGATGATCCTTTCCCGAAAAATGGCCGACTAATCCGATTAAAATTTTTGTAGCTATTACTTACACCTACATACGTGTACCAGTGTTTCGACGATTTTAGGTGAAAATAAATAAATGGGCGTGGGGGTCTAGGGGGTCTAGAACCCCAGAATTCGTAAGAACTCCAGAATTTGAAAGAGCCCAAAACTAAATTTTCAAAAACACTTTTGCTTTGTTCGTTTTTTGTAGATATCAATGTATAGAACTGGATGATAAGAAATCTCAAAAGATAGTGATTAACATCAATTTTTAAGTAGGTTTTTTAACTTCGAAAATTTTTAAACTCCCAGAATTAAAGCGCTGCTTATGTATGCACAGCAAGGACAGTTTCACAGGGATCAGCACGATTTGCGGGTTAGCCAGAGAGCTTCATTGAAATGAAATGGCGCAAGAAATTTTCTAACGCTAAAATCGAAAAGTTTTGATTTCCGTCATTTCCGACCTCTACTCTGCCTTATTTACCAAGTAAATTTTCACTTGCTGTTCTCTGGGTGATATTGGCCCCTAAAAAATCCAGCAGGCATGCCTACACTTATGTAGATGGAGAATATTTTCCTGTGGATGCCAGCGTAACTGATCAATTTGTCCATTTCCTATGTGTATGAAAAGTTACATGCCTGTTAGTTTAATCAAAGATTATCTACTGTCATCCATACCTGGGCGTGGGGGTTTGGGGGTATGCACCACACATGGGCGTGGGGGGTTTGGGGGTATACACCCCCAGAAGTTGAAATACCCCCCCCAGAAATCAAAATACCCCCCCCCCGCCAGAAAAAAATTTTTTTGCTTTTTCAGCAATTTTTTGATGCCATTGGATAGAGCTTGATGAGAAACGTCGAAAAATGGTGTTTTTTTTGCCATACGACCACTTTTAAGACCACTTTTTTGACCTTTAAAAATTTTTTTTCACCCCCCCCCGAAATTTTTCACCGAATTTCGGTGCTGCCCACCTATGGTATGCACCTTCCCCCCAGAAAAAAAAACCAAAATACACCCCCTAAAATTCAATTTTTTGAAAATTTTTGTTTTTTTCGCAATTTTTTGATACCAATGGATAGTGCTCGATGAGAAGTGTTGAAAAATGGTGTTTTTTCGCCATATCATCATTTTTAAGGCCATTTTTTTACCTTTGAAAAAATCATGCACCCCCGCAGAGCTTTGGTGCCGCCAACCTATGCTGTCATCCATATTTTCACAATGGCTGGCAGAATAAAATTCACAAATAAACTCTCAACGCTTAGAGTCTTTCAAATGCCCCAACTTTTAGGCAAAAGCTAAATATATGAAGTTTTTTGACGTTTCTTTCTTAAATTTGGTCCAAAATGGAAGTCAATTACAATATCCTAATACATAATGTACCTACACATGTACGCAGGGGCGTAATCAGCCGCAGGGCGGAGGAGGCTCGGCCCGCTCCCTCCCAAAATGAAAAAGTATATTTATTCTTCATAGTCACCCAAGGGAAAAATTATAAATTCTCAAAGTCTACTGAAAGGACAGTCAAAATACGTTTTTACCACACGGTTGAGCTGATAAAGTCAAAATTTTTCGGCGCTTTGCGCCGGATTTCTTTTTTCTATTATATTTCTTACCTTAGAAGCCCAGACTTAGTTTAAAAATACTGAATATGTCAAGTTTTCGGCGCCTTGCGCCGATTTATAATTTTATGCATTAGTTTTTCTTCGGAAAATCGCAAAATCAAATGCAAAGACAAGAGTTTCAAAATATTTTGGTGTCAAGGTTAAACTTGATGACTTGATATTGAGAAATTAGTCATTCAGATAGGTTAAACGATAATTTTTGTATATCCAAGTTTGAAATCAAGCAAAAAATATTTTGAATCTTTTTCTTCACCATGAAATAGATCTCGTCGAGTTGCGCTCAAAAATGCCATTTTTTTCGCGTATCTCTAGATGGTTCTCAAGATGTAAGACTTGGAAAATTTAGGCCGTCGTACCCCAAATAAAATCCTGGTTACGACCAGACATGCACGGGAGGTTTGGGGGTTCTGCCTGACCCCCTCCCCTAGATTAGAAAAATGGAAAATTTTGTGGGGAAAATGGGGCGAGATGAAGACCAAAAACGAATGAAAAATAAAAATTTTCTTCAAAAGTGCTTCAAATTGACCAGAAACTGTGTAATAATGTAGTTTTAACGCTATTATAGTGCTACCATCCCCGGACCGGTTGATCCCCCCCAGATCAGCGATGCTGTGCACCTATGATTACGACCCTGTATGTATGTATGTAATTAAAATTACTTTCAGAAAATATTCTGAAGGATTTTACTAGGCTCATTATAATCATTATGCGTCCACATTTGCTACCAAAATCTATCTAAAAATATCTTATTTTGTACTTGTCTGTTCGTTCTCCACAGCGTTGTTTCTTCCGGTGTTTTGCGATAAATCTGCCTGCGAGTACCTATCCCTTTCAGGTTCCGCATGTTTGTCCTGATCATCGAAATCAGAAGCACTTAATGCTTGTTCTTTTGAGACTTGAATGGGGGTCTGTCCACCAATAAGTTTTTCTTGTTGAAGTAACTTTATTATATTGGACGTTGCTGAATCGACATTCGTGGAATTATACACCGCGGATGAATGAATATCTGAACTAAGGTTCAAATCTACCTAAAAATAAATTAATTTAAAAAGTGCTTCAGTCTAACTCATCATACTGATTGCGTTCAGGGCAAAAAACAATGTAAAAATTATGGCACACCCCACTGCTTTTTTGTACGAGACAAAGAGACAAAGATGCAAAGATTTACGGAGCCATCTTTGTACAGTGTAAAAAGACTTTGTGGGACAAAGTAATAGTAATTTTAACGCTTTTTTGAGTATTTTTTAGCAAAATTTTAAATCATAAATGCATTCTATTTAGCTCCAAGCGCGGGCAATAAACACTCCAAAATCTATTTTTAAGCATCTTAGTACAGATTTAAGCACTTATCGCATCAATCTCTACTGCTTTATAAAGACTTTATGCAGAAAAACAGAATTATTAAACAACTTTACACTGTTTTCTGCCGTTTGAAGATAAAATTTAATTTTTTATCTTTGCGTTGCATTAAATTAATAAGCAAATTGGTGTCTATTATGAGATTCAGTAAGCATACTGCAATCGCTTTATTATTTCTGATTGTGTAACATAAGTTCTTTTAGCTTTCTGAGTCGAATTTTATGAGTAAATTCAACCCAAGACTCATGATAATTTCGGCGCTTCGCGCCGAACTAATATGACCAGCTAAATTAACGACAAAGTAACACTTTTTGTGAAGCGTGCGGGTCACGGATAACAATCTAGTAGTATGTAAAAATGTGTATATTTAATAGTATATCTATATTATATATACAAAAAATTTTTTGCTCGTACAAAGACTTTTCCGGAGATCTTTATACATGTACAGAAGCTCGTACAAAAAAAACATTGGCACGACCAGATATGCACAGTTATACACGTAAGAGGGGGATGGGGGATCCCCTACTCAAAGTCAGTCGTCCCCCATCCTCCAAAGTCAAACAATTTTTGACCCCCCCATGCTTGGAAAAAAATTAAATTTTTTGGCCTTTTAAGGCGTTTTTTGGCTTTTCTGGCCGAAAATTGGAGGCCTGTACACCCTCCCTAAAAATGGCTAGAGACCCTCTAAATTTTGAGCCGTTACATGTATTTACACGTGCACCGCATAGGAATTCTGGAAGGGTAAAATCGAACAGCGCTTTTTTGAGCTCAAAAATGGCGGACACGCTTTAGAAACATCGTTTTTCGGCGTTTCTGACGATGCTCTATCTTTCAAGATCCTAAAAACATTGAGAATATTCGAAGAAAAAATTTTTAAGAACGGGTTCCTCATATTTTTCCCCTGTTCGCCTAGTTTTTTGTCAATGTGCAGCATTAACCCGAAAATGCCAGAATAGGGGCACATTTACTGAGCTTTTCTAACTTTTTCGCGCTCGCCTAGTTTTTGTCATTTGCAGCATTATCCTAAAAATACCAAAGTAATGGCACATTGACTGAGCTTTTTTGAATGTTTTCGCGTTTTTGTTTGCTTTTCCTTTTGCTTGCTGTTCGTTGCGTTTGAGACGCAGTCTGGCCGCCTAGACTGGTGCCGCTAGTTTGCAGTGACAGTCAGATGATTAACGGCACGAAACTGTAGCAACCTAGTTCTCTCTGATGACCTCGCCTATTAATATGATTTTTCAAGTTTTTTTGTGTATTTTTTCTACAAAAAGATACTAAAACGCTTGAACAGCACCTTTACTATGAATTTTTCTTTTGGAATTTCTAGGAAAATCGAGAATTTCGAAGGAGTGAAAAAATTCCCAGGGGCGAAAACTTTTCGGGGGTGGTTGGTTGAAACCCCTAACCAACCCTTAGATCATGTATGGGCATGACTAATAATAAACCTACGCAAAATGCAGGAATATGTTGTTAGCTGATTCGGGTTTATAAGCTCAAAGGTAGTGATTGATGAATAGAAGTGAGACATTATTTTACTATAAAAGCATCATTTTCGCCCTTTTAAGCCTAATTTCGGAGAGTCAAGAATTAGAGAGGATAAATCCAGTTTACATTCTTATAGTTTGTGCTACTTAAAATATTTTTACATGTGCAAACATTAAAGTCGAGATTTTGTGCAGCTGAGAAAATCTTCACTAAATTGCAATAACAAGATACACATGCATACTGGGGGATATGGGGGTATCTCCCCTACTACAACTTTTGAAAGGCATAACCCCTCAGGCCTCAGGCCATTTGCGGACCAAGACCTATTGTTGGAATTATAAAGGAGCGCCAAACGATGCCCAGCAGTATAATCTGACGTATTTTCCGAGTAGTACTCTGTCCACTCATTCATTCAGACACTTGTTGTCCATTATTTTGCGCATATTTGATAGTCCAAGTCATTCCATCATTCTGATTATCATTTGTTTTCATGCAAACTTAATCACGGATATTCAAAAAGACTAAGATATGACGAATTACAGCATTTTTACGGCTTTTGACGGGGGCTAAGGAGCCACAAAAATATTTAAAAAATCATTGTAAACTCATGATTTTAGCGCCATAAATAGCCGTAAAAATAAATCGTTCTTCCCTTCCCAAGGAAACTCGCTTCACCCCCTCCCAGAACTTTTGACCGCGTGCATCTATGTAACAAGAGATTTGATCTTGACTGAATAATACATTCTTTTAGTTAGTTATTTTAGGATCAGATTCAGAACACGAGCAGTTTGCTGTTCTGCAGCTATAATTTGCTCTTATATAATGCATTTTTGACATTATTCTAAAATTTATGAATTTTCGAATCAGGTTTAAGACGACAAGTTTATTACCAATTATTTCTATTGAATTACTAACATTAACCTTAAGAAGAGTGTAATTTAATTTTTAATAATTCTGCTTTAAAAAGTTAGCTTCTACCAAAAGAGAACTGATTCATTCTCCAGATTGAAGGGGCTATACGACCACAAGCGCACATGAAGGAGGGTTTAAGAATATAGATACGCGAAAGCAAAGAAATTCCTGGGGAAAACAAGGAGGAATTAAAAGTAAAAATGTACTATAGTCAAAATTTTTCTACAAAAGTGTTACGGATTGGCCATTCGCATAAATTGAAAAGTAGTAGACCGGCGGCACTTTAGAAAAAAAATCGTCAACATAAAAATTTTCACCCCCCCTAGAGTTGACCATTTTTCGAAAGTTCCCACAAATTTTCTAAAAATTCGTAGAAAAGGTGCTTTTTACAGCGTTTTCAGCTACCAATTTGCTCAAAAGTGTCAAATTTATTATACTCATGTTTTGACTATATTTTGTTCGATTTGTTTGACTTTTTAAATTTTTTTCGAAATTTTCTTTACGTTTTCATGCTTTAGAAAAATAAAGCATCGTCGGAAACGCCAAAAAACTATATTTTGACGCGTATCCACCAGTGTTTTTTTTGTACTCGGCAAAGATTTTTCCCGATGTACAAAGACTTTTCGGGTTCGTCTTTGTACATGTACAGAGATTTTTGGGAAAACAAAAATTGCAAAAAAGGTCTGAAATTCGCAAAAATTTTCGTGCCGAAATGAGTAATAGTGTGTTTATATAGCTTCATAATGGCAGAAATTGCATTTGGAAAGAGAAAATGCCAAAGTTTTCAGCGCTTCGCGCCATTTAAGACGATTCTTCGTGATTTTTGCCCTTTGAGACCCAGAAATTAGCTAAAATACACTATCAAAAGTCGAACAACTCTGTTTTTACCACACTAAAATCGCTACTGTACCATATTGTAGTACCCAAAAATTTATGTGTACAAAATGTACAAAGATTTTTAGGCAGACAAAAACTGTAAAAAGGTGTAAAATTCCCAAAAATTTTCGGCGCTTCGCACCGAAATGAGTAATTGTTTGTCCTACATATCTTTAAAATGGCAGAATTTGTATTTAGAATGGAAAAATGTCAAATTTTTCGGCGCTTCACGCCGTTTTGAGAAAATTTTTAGTAATTTTTAGCGTCAGAAACCCAGAATAAGCTAAAATACACTACCAAAGATCGAAAACCCTGTTTTACCACACTAAAATCGTTATTGTACTATATTATAGTACACAAAAATTTGCAGGTATAAAATGTACAAAGACTTTTGGGGACCATCTTTGTACATGTACAAACGGACCTTGTACAAAAAAAAACACATTTTTGGGCTCAAAAAAGGCTCAATAAAAATTTCAACCCCCCTCTCCAGAATTCCCATGCTATGCAGGTCTGGTCATCAATCACCATCAACAGCTCGGCATGTCAAGTTTTTACCTATTTTGTAACAATTAAAGGCATGCGTCCAAAATGGAGCTAATAAAATAGCAAAAAACCGTGCATTAAAAAACAAATACGAGCTTACTTAATAACGAATATCAAAAACACAAATAGTCATGCTCTGCACTGGATTTGAATCAGACTTCTTCACTACAGATTCAGTATGTTCATTTTGAATTCTAATGTAACCCACTAATCAGTAACCACCACACGTGGGCTTGGGGGTTGGGCGTTTGACCTCCCGAGAATCCGGTAGACCCCCAAAACCGTAGAACCCAGAACTGAATTTCGACAGAATTATTCGGATTTTTGCCAGTTTTACACCACCCAGACCCCAGAATTTGGTCGCTGCCCACATGGTAACCACCATGAATGATCTTGGGGGTCGGGATGGAGGTTTTCATCCCCCACTTCAGAAAAATTCTCACCCACCCCCCCCCCCCACAAAAAATGTTTTCACCTCCCCCCCAGAATTAGCGATTTTTCGAAAGTTCCCAAAAAATTTTCTAAAAACTTGTAGTAAATGTGCTTTTTTAAGCGTTTTTAGACATTTATTTCCTTGAAAATGCCAAATTTTCGGTGCTTTGCGCCATTATAATCATGTTTTAACCATATTTTGTTCAATTAGTTCGACTTTTTTGATTTTTTCAAAATTTGTTTCAAGTTTTATGCTCTAGAAAGAAAGAGCATCATCAAAAACGCTGAAAAACTGTTTTTGACGCGTACCCACCATTTTTGGGCCCCAAAAAAAGCACTCTATAATTTCACCCCTCCCTAAATTCCCATGCTGTGCATGTATAGTAACCAACACACATAGCATAGGAAGATCTCCTCCCCAAGAAACCTTCAGAACCCCCTCCCATTGATAGACCCTAGAATTGAATTTTCAGAGCTATTTTTGACGATTTAAATCTATCGGACCCCCGGAATTCGGCTGCTGCCCATATGTGGCAACCAGTAACCACTAACCAGTCTTGTTTCATTCCGTTTTCGCTCGTTGTACTGAATGCCAGGTTATTATATTTACTTAATGCGTCAAAAGTTATCGTGGAAGCGAAAGGAGGATTGAATTGAAAAGAAAAAATACAAGAGCGCTAGACGAACTAAAATGTTAAACTCACCGCTAATTTTCCGTTCTTTTCCAACTTCAACGCTTTTTTGTCCTCATTATCTTTGCCTTAAATAGTTCAAAATTATGCGAGACTAAAGCTTCACGATCTGAAATTATCGAAACCGTACTTTTAAGGCACTCTGCGAGATTACAAAGGGTTAGAACGGTCGATAAAAAGATATCAAATCGTCTTGGCCCTAACATAACCTGAATGTATAAAACGGCACTTAAAACCATCATTCTATAACCACATGTAAGTGAGGAAGGTTTGAGGGAACCACCCGCCCAAGAATTCAGTAGACTCCCAAAAATCGATAAACCCTTAGATTAAATTTTTGGCATATTTTTGGTATTTTTGCCGGTTTCACACTATCCAGACCCCTTAGAATTTGGCTGCTGCCCACGTTGCTCCCAAAAATGCTGCTCCCGAAAATCGATAGACCCTTAGATTAAATTGTTGGCATATTTTTGGTATTTTTGCCGGTTTTACACTATCCAGACCCCTTAGAATTTGGCTGCTGCCCATGTATGTCTGCAACAGTACCTACAAACCTAGCCTGTATCTAAGGGTCGGGGGAGCGAGTCGCCCGACTTTAACTTACTTTTTCTATTTTTCACAAGGACGCCCTCTCCAGAAGAAAAGAAGAGAAATTAAAAATTCTTGCAACGCAGCAGGCACTAATACTCTATCAAGACGGGGTTTTAACACATCTTATAAGTCAATTAGTGGAATCAAAATTGATTGTTTCACTGTAAAATGTGGCACCTGAAAAGCCCGAATTTCATTTAGACATAGTGAACCTATAAAAATTTTCAAATAATTTTCTGAATTGTATGCCAGTTTAAAGCCCTGAAATTGAGTGAACAGATTAAAATTCTGAAATTTTTCCGAATCATACTCAGGACGGATATTGATGAATAATTCTTAGGCTAATCTTAATGATAGATAGTCAAAATTTACTAATAATGCTTTAAAATGCGATATTAATACGAAAAAACGTTTATAAGCTATTTTGACCATAATGATCGTTTAAACAGCAAAAAATTGTGAACATTAATTTTACTGTTTTTGATTTCTGGGATTTCATCCCCCGCCGACCCTAACCTTGTGCATCTACGCTAGAAAATATTCGCTTCCTGAATTTTTAATAGAAATGTCCTTTTACAGTATTAAAGCTTTCATCATGAAAATTTTGATCTCTTAACTTAATATTTCGTTTCTAAGTACTTACCCGAGTAGCATGATGTGCAAAGCGTGCATTGTGCAGTTATAGTTGTGAAAAAATTCAAAAATTAAGAAAAATTCATTTTGATTGGTCTACTTAATTAATGAATGCAAAACTAGTGATCGACCGCGGCGACTTTTTTGGCCGGGGCCAAGGCGGTACCGTGGCTGGAAAAAAATCCTCGGCCGGGGCCGGCTGGAGTCAGACAAGGAAAATATTATTGCATAACACATACTTAGGGTGGGCATAGGAAGAGAAATAATGGGCGACAGCTCCATTCAGTAGTAAATGGCAAGCGCAAAGTTAAGTGTGCCTTTTCAAATCAAGTTTTATTACTATTTATGTCACAAGAAACAAATTTAGTCCAGATTTCATTGTCTGAATCATCAATAAATTATATGTCGCTGCTATTAGCACACTCAATATCATTTGAATCTTCACTACTGCTACTGCTGCTGCTTGCGCCGCATTCTACATGTTCATCAGCCAAAGTGTTTGAGAGCTTCCACGTATTGAATCCAATTGCTCGCAAATTATGCTTAAGAGCTTCTGAGCTTTCACTCCCTGCAAAAAAAATTTTTCACCCTCTAGAATTCACACTTTTTTAGAAAACTCATAGGAAGTGCCTAGATTTAAGCGTGTTTAGCGTTCAAATGGCTCAAAATTGTCAAATTCTTGACGCAATTTTGCAGTGTAGTTTACTCCGGCCTATTATTAACTTCCGCTGCAATAACTATTACGCAAGAAATGTGTTATAGTGGAATCACAGAGATTCAGCGATTCGGCGGAATAGCTATTGGATGTAATAAATGAGACATGTATAGTTTATCGGATTGAACGCAATTCTGCAGCGTAGTTTACATTCGCCTTTAATTAAGTTCCGTCCTAATAACTATTACACAAGAAACGCGTTTTAAAGCAAGCGGTTCCCATTCAATTAAATGTGAAAGTGTTTTCTTGTAAAAATAGTTTTTGAAGACGTAAAATTTCCAACGAGAAATAGAACGTATTTGTCAAGTCTAAATTTTTTAGCCACTAGCTACGAATAAATGAGATACAAGTAGCATTTGGTTTAATGAGTTAAGTGATGGAATTAAAAACATGCAACTTGTCCTGAACATTTATGCAGTAAAAGCTGACTTATATGCAGTAACAAAGACATAACAAGGACTAAGTATACATATGATCGAATTGGTGCAGTTCTCGAAATTAACACTTGCCCATTGATAAATAACTGGCAGTATCACATCCTGCACAAAATACGAATTACACTAAATTTTTCCCCCAGCCCCGGCCATTTTTCGGTCTTGCACAGCCGGGCTAGGATGCTGAAAAATAGCCGGGAATTGCCGGCGCCGGGCCCCAGTCGATCACTAGTATGCAGTCGGTAGCATCTGAGGAGACGAGATAAGGTTGCTGGCAGTTGGATTGAAACGTGGACCTCTTGCTCTAAAGTCCAGAACCATAACCAATCGACTAACGTTGGTTAATTTCGATTAAGATTGCAAGGTATTCTTATGGGCACTGATTATGGGCCAATGTTGGCCCCGAATTTTTTCGTTAAAGGCCAATATTGGCCAATAACGCGTGCATTAGGGGCCAATATTTGCAAGATTTAAAATTCTTAAAAGCTTCATGTCCGTGGGTTTCGAACCACGTACTTTCGTGTTGGTAAACTCACGTGCGCACACTGCGCCATAGCGAAATTGTGATCAAAATTCTGAAGAATGATACTAATGCTATCTCTTATATACAGTATACGCACTTAATATTTTCTGTTTAAAAGAGATTGTTTATCCTATCTTTTATGCCTATGTAGTTGGAATTGTATGGTAGGTATTTCTAATTGTCGTTGGTTTGCCTTACGTATTGCAAAATATATATATATGAAACACAAAAGCGTGCAACAGTGCAAAATATTAACATAATGGTATACAACATACGCTAACGTATACAACATATATTGACATATCAACGATTGTTTTGTAGTATCAGTAAAACTTTCCGATCGTTTTCTCCATACTGTTGACACACCTGTTTTTGAAATTTTCGAGTCAGATATGTATCTGATACCTATATGTGCATAATCTACCTGAAGCTACTGATTATATCATTTTTTATGTATTATGTTCAAACTACATAGGCATGAAAGATAGGTTAAGCAGTCTCTTTCAAACAAAAAAATATTAACTGCGTATACTGTATATAACAACAACAGATAGCATTTGGTATCATTCTTCAGAATTTTGATCACAATTTCGCTATGGTGCAGTGCGTGCGTTAGTTTACCAACACGAAAGTACGGGGTTCGAAACCCACGGACATGAAGCTTTTTAAGAATTGTAAATCTCGCAAATATTGGCCCCTAATGCACGCGTTGGCACAATATTGGTCCTTTAACGAAAAATTCGGGGCCGACATTGGCCAATAATCAGTGCCATTCTTATGTTTTGCTGGTTTACCAGCTGATTCGGCTTAGGCTTTGAATGAATGAATGAATGAAATGAATGAATGAATGAATGAATGAAATAATTTATTACTGAAACGCGACAATTACGAAAGATGTAAAAGAGTAATAAAACGTACGGTCAAAAGAATAAAAGCGTACAGCAAAAGGCGACGAGCGAGTCATGAAAATGACGATTTAAGCCCGCCCTATAATAAATTTGGATAAGTCGACATCAATTAATCTAGATTTGAATATATTCAAGTTAGGGGAAGAGACTACAAAATCAGGTAGGTGATTCCAAACAGAGATATACTTATAGAAAAAGTCAAATTTTTGTAAATTAGAACGGACAAGAGGAACAACTAGCTTGAAACGATTTGTGCAGCGAGTAGTATTTTGATTAAGCACAAAAAAATCTGTCATGCAAAGACAAGATTTTTGACTAATAGCTTGATACATCATACATAAGCAAATATGAAGGCGACGTAATTCTAATCGACACAAGTTAAGTTGGTTAAGGCGTTCGCCGTAAGAAAGAGGGCTATGATATCCAACTATGTATTTAGTAAATTTACGCTGAAGAGCCTCCAGCCTGTTGATATCACTAATATAAGAGGGGTTCCATAAAGCACAGGACATTCCAAGTTCCAAAATGTTGGTGCCAGCGTTTAAAATAAGCCTGGGCAATTAGATGCAACAAGCGAAGCGAGCGACGCGAGTTGCATCCCATTACTTAGGCTTAATTTAAACGCTGGCACCAACATTTTGGTCAGTCACATGAATCTACTTAAATTATCCGAAAACTGCCTTATTTGTTTTCGACTTGACTTAAATCAAACCATTTAGGTGGCAGCTTTCACCGGATACTACTTGCTGTATACGTACTTATAACGTGGCTATCTTAATACATATGAGAACCAGCTACACCAATGCCTATTTCTCTTCCTATGCCCACCCAAGTATGCGTTGCAGTCATGCAATAATATTTTCCTTGTCTGACTTCGGCCACCGGCCCCCGAGCCCCGGTATCGCCCCGGCCCCGGCCAAAAAAGTCGCCCCAGTCGATCACTGAACCTAAGTTTTCTACTTGCACCGGGTTTCTCTCATGCGCTTGTCCGTCGTCTCGTCGCTCTCATTTTCACAGTAATAAAGATATTAATTTTATTAAAATAAACATATTGACATGCAAATATCTAATAAGTACAAGCGAGCAAGTCATACCGCATCTTGATGAACTTGTGTAAAAGCACCTCTTTCGATGTCGTTTTTCGCATGACTATTGTGAGCAGTTTCATAGACTTTCTTTTTCATCTTTGTAATTATCAGAAGGGATAACGAAAAATTTGTAAATGAGAATTAAAGAATATCAACTGAAACATTAGCGTAAGGACTTTCATCCGCTTGGCGATCGTGTACGTATTGCCTGTTATTTGGCTCTTGAGTCTTTTTGCTTTGGCACTCTGGGTCAGTTTTGCAATTGAGAGTTAGAGAGCGTAACCGGCAGCCTCGCGCAGGGAAAATACTACCGCGCGCGGAGTCGAACTCCGTATTTCTCGATGTGAAGTGAGCGATACGGCGAAATTTAAAATGTTACTGTAACGGGCGGCGCCGCATATGTACCTTCCGTTACGTGAGCAAAATTTTAACCGCACCGGTTTCCCGGATCTTCCGCTCTGTATCGCGTGTGTAGTACTAATCGACTACTCGGGCTCTTGCTCACTTTCTGCGCTAATATTCAATATAATTGAGAAACAATATAACATTAACCTCACGGATTTAACTTCAAAGTATCAATTTCAAATTGTGTGGTAGCACCTTTGTTACACTCCTCCTCTTAAGAGAAGCGTGAGCGCAGACAACTCCAGAGTTCGAACTCGGAGACCTCCAACTGTAACGGTCGGCGCCGCATACCTTCCGTTACGTGAGCAAAATTTTAACCGGCACCGATTTCCCGGATCTTCCGCTCTGTATCGCGTGTGTAGTACTAACCGACTACTCGGGCTCTGCTCACTTTCTGCGCTAATATTCAACATAATTGAAAACAATATAACATTAACCTCACGGGTTTAACTTCGAAGTATCAATTTCAAATTGTGTAGTAGCACCTCTGTGTAACTGCGAGAGTGACATGGTAGGCGAACCTGCCTTAGCAGTTCGCGATAGCCATTACATAGCCAATACTAGTAGCTGTCTATGACGGTGCACTGTGGGCTATGCCTTCGGTCTTCCCATTATTTCCCCAAATTTTCAACAATAAAAAACAATTAGATACTTGTCCGGTATCGTAGAGTTAAGTGTATGATAATAGTAATTGTTTAATGCATACCGCTTACGTGAATCGAGAACATTCGATCTGAGATAAAAGTCATTTCACTATTATGTTTAATTGATCGTTGTTTTTATTGTACTGTAATGGTCCTTGAGGCCAGGGTACTGAACGTTGTGTTGGAGTCTGGCGTTTTTTGGCTTTTCGTTTTGCCAGTCGTACGTGTACATATTCCGTACGTTTACGTTTTTCTTTTTGCTTGTTTCCCGGCTATAGGCCGTGTGTTCTTCGTCGAATAAAAATATAGAAAACCAACCCAGTGGTTTTGGTTATACCGAGGGTTAGGGCGGCCACCATCCCTTCGTCGAGGATTTCCACCCGTTTAGTGGACTGATAGGTAAATTCCGTATGATAGTTTATTTTATTCGAAAATCATATTTTATTTCTCAAGCCAAAAATTGATCAAAAATATTATTTAATCTTTAGGGATGATTGATCAGCATAGAGCTCGTTGTTGTTGTTTTCATTGTTCAGCGTGCTACACAAATTAGGAACCAAAAACATTTCTGATCAGGTACTGATTGAAAACAAGTTAAATTACAACTTGAGCTTGAGATAGGTCAACTGACCTCCGCGGCAAATTCCGAGACTAGGTAGGTAGCCTTAGGTCTTAGGGCGTAGCTGCTGAGATCACCCGACGAAAAGCAGCCAGCAATATTAGGGCTGAGGGGATCGAAGCCGTAAGGTCTGTAAGGGTCCAAAGATCGAAAGCCATACAGAGCCGCGCGATCGGGGCCAGCACTAAGCGCAGACTTAAGTACCTACGTACCTAGGTAAATCTCGAAGGCAAATGTATCCGCCCTGTGCCGATTCTCAGTAGGCATAGACGGCTCTACATTTACATCTGCTACATTACATAGCTCATTGTACAATTAGCAAATTAGTTGATGCTAGACTAAGGCGGGTACTAAGAAACTGCTCTTTGCCGATTGACTGTGTTGTTAATACTTTCGAATCATCGTAATGTAAAATGTCTCATGAATTTTTAAACACAGTGAATTAGTACATGCATATGTATCCGAAAGACCCCCTGCCTGAATTAGATAGAAACTCAAAAGAAATTTCTCAACAACAAAAAATTTCGTTGTTTCGCTAATATGCATTGGTCGATGTGTCGAATGTATGTAGGCAGTTACAAAAATTTACTCCTCATAATAATTCAAACTGAAAAAAACGGATCGTGCCAGATTCTAACCACTATTTGGGTAAAAACCGACTCAACAAATTAAATTTTATAATCTTAACACAATACAAAGTATACCTACCTAAGACATCTAATGTTCGTGCAAAATCACCCCTAACTTCCTCTTCAACGATTCCGGCATTTCAGGGGGCGGTGGTCTCGGCATTTTAAAATATACTTTGACCGAATCGTAAATGAACCATTGCAGGGCTGTTAGCGTGCCGATCATAATAATCCTGGGTACAAGCCCTCTCCAAAGGCCAGTCCATCCTAATTTCTTGGCTATAGACAAAGCCGTCGAACCCTTTTCTTGGTTCAATTTTGAAACCACTGAATCAGCCGGGTGCGACACCAAAGCGCAAAAAATACCGGCTGTAAAGTAATTCAATCAGCAGTAGCGATAGCAAACCTTAGGTTATCATAGTTGAAATGCAACCGACAAGAAAACTTTACTGACTGTACATAATTTGACTGTCATGCATATCATTTGCAGGTTATAGAGACCATACATTTAACGGCTCTAACTTTTGGTTGGGTTGTCCCCGGAAATTTTTAGGAGAGGGAACAATGACCTCCAATTTTTGGCCAAAAATAACCAAAATCGCCTAAAAACGGCTAACAAATTCAATTTTTTTCAAAAATCGGGGGAGGGGTTAAAATTTTCTGACTTATTTTCTTACTTTCTTACTCAACCGTTTTGCAGATTTGAGAAAAAAATATGTTTTCAGAATAAACAGGTACGCGATTTTTAAATTCCTAATGACTTTAATCTTGCTTGAAAATAGCTTTGAGTTGTACCTGCTTTTCTTTTCTACTGTGCAATAATTTTGCAAAAGTTTAAGCCCGTTTTATATGTGCAGCATATAGAATGCGAAGCAATATTGTACTAACGTGCTTAAATCTTATTTTTTGTCATTCGAAACTCATTGCATTTTAGGTCCAAAAAGTCGCTTAAAAGGTTTTTTGATGACTGTCACCAAAAATTTAGTAAATCTGTATTCTGAATTTCAGTCAGGTCATGCTCACCGATATATCCAGCTACAAATGTGACCAGTAGTTGTTCAGGCTTTGAGCATTGTAACCGTGGTTTCGGCACCACATATTTGTATAACAACTCAACCGTACGCTCAAAGCAAGCAAATTTCATCATTGTGTACGGTATCTGACGCATCCACAATGGCGGTAGGCCCTGTTTTAAAAAGTATTTGGTTGAAAAAACTTGCTGAAATGGAAGGGAAGGGGCTAATGGGAATATTTCAATATCGAAGTTTTAATCACACACGGGCGTGGGTAGGGTCTGGGGGCATACATTCCCTCCAGAAGTTGAAAAACCCACTGCAGATTACTGTAGACCCCTCCGGAATTCTATTTTCAGTAAGATTTTTGGCGATTTTTGGCAATTTTTGGCGATTTCACCCCCCCCTCCGCCCCCAGAACTTTCTTGTTGCTCGTGTATGCTTATGATCTACATTGTACATTAATGTTCTAATAAGGAAGCCACTTCTATTATACATAAGTGCACACAAGATAAGTTATGATATCAGCATCGAATGGTACATGAAAGTTTTACGTTGATCCAACTTGAAATAAGTTACTATCGGATCGTAGAATATCATTTATGCGCTAATGCGAATGCCATGGGCTGAATAATTTGTACATAGAATTATGTGCACGAAAGATAGGGACAAATTATTGCTCCATGCTTTGACCTGACGCAAATAAATTATTCGAGAACAAAAGTAAGGTTTTCAAGCTGTGAAAAAACTCTGTAATGTCACTAATTAATATTATCTGGTAGCGCTAGAAAAGTATATAATTATTTGGATCAAATTATCAGTTCAATAATGAAATTAAAAAACGCTGACTCCAATTAGACCCGCATGGGGGAGCATCCGCCTCATCAGACACTTCTTGCAACTGAAATGCATTTAAGCTAAAGAGCGAACAATCACTAATATAAGTCATTATCGGATAGGGCATGTACATAGGTACGGACAGCATAAGAATTCTGAGAGAAAGTTCAAAATTCTTCTAAATCCTCTTTTTGGGTCTAAAAATCATAAGTATACGACAAAACATCATTTTCTAACGTTTCTACCGATTCGCTCTCTCTAAAACATATAAACATAAGGATTTTATCAAATTTTCACCAAAAAATGTACCTTTTAACATTTTTAAGATAATTGAAGATCCTACGAGAGTCATGATCAAGCATGTACGTGCGAAATTTGTGAACAAGGCAAAAATGTGAAATTTTTTGATAAATGCTTTAAAACTTACGACAAAAAATGGAAGAAAATAAATTATTTTCTGCAAAAGTGCTTGAAATTAACCATAAACTGTGAATTGGTAGTTTTTACTTTATTTATCATTTATATGTACAGGTTTTTGAGAACATTTTGGCGCGAAAAAGCTCTGTGGATGACCCTCATATCGACCTGACCCCTAATCGGCAATGCTCTGTATCTACGCTCAAGATCAGGACACTTCGCATGAGTCAGCAGCCATTCTGGGGTCAAACAAACTACCCTGAGCTTCCCAATGGTCAGTATTTAAGATCTTATGTACTCGTATTGTGCCAGCGCAATATTTGAGATTAAATCTTTTTGTCTTAATTAGCAAGCGCACGTTGCCAGTGCCAATGTCACTTTACCAATGCGTTGGTAGATTGCGACCGTCGGCTAGTGATTTTTTAATAAGTATCAATAAGTTCGATTTTGAAATAAGAAATAAGTGATATGTTAAAATGAGATTCGTTAATTTCGCGATAAATCGTTTGCAGGAGCACTTAATTTTGTTCGGAATAAAATAAACGACTCAAAACTTTGTGTTTTAGCTTAAACGCACATACTTTATAAAATCCTCTTATGCCTTCAGAACGCCAAATCATAGGTAAGCAACCGCGAAGAGTGGGCGGAGCGCCCGGCATTGTTTGTATGCGAACTTTTGTTGCTTCCATGGGAGCCAGAAGAATATCCGCGAAAAATTCGGCGCTTGCACTGGCAGCTAAGTATAGACTAGTTCTCCATGTGTACGCTAATTCCTAAGACAAAGCATTTGAAAATAAAGAGGTAATTCTGACAACAAATAGAACGATGATTCTGACTTTGGCTGGCGATAATAATTCGAAAATGTTGTGGTGATTTAGAAATTTTTTGTAAGCCTGCAGTCCATTCAAAATTTCTACAAGTGTTCAGGCAAAAAAGCCGAATGAATAAGAACTATTAGCAAGCGTGATAATTACAATATAAAGCTCTCATGGGGGAGTAGGATGTGACAAAGCGCACTGAAATCGTGCATATCCTGTAGGGCTTCTTTGTGCATTTTACCTTTTATGACTTTAATTGATTAATCACTTCAAAAAATCTAATAGAAAATAATCCTTTAGTTTAAGTTCGAAAGTTGAATAATTATGTTTTTGGTGTCAATCGCTGAATAAGAAACGAAATTTGCTAGGCAGAGAAAAAATATTTGGCGCCGGAAAAAATCAAATGATACAAACATCATTTCCAATTATTTACAACGGTTAGGCTTAAAATTCTCAATTTGCATGCAAATAAAGTATTCCTGAATACGATGTACTACAAAATCAAGGACCTTATCCAACTGAATCTTTCTGATCACGCTTTGAGCCTCTTATAGTACAAGTATATTTGAGAAATACATCTATAAAAACATGCTAATTAATTCATGTCTACAAAATTTATTAGGTAATAGGAAATCATCAATACGACAAAAAAAGGCGGAAAAATTATATTTTAGACATAAAAAGGAGGAAAGAATAATAAAATGAAATAATAATAATAATAATATTAATAATAATAATAATAATAATAATAATAATAATAATAATAATCATAATAATAATAATAATAATAATAATAATAATAATAATAATAATAATAATAATAATAATAATAATAATAATAATAATAATAATAATAATAATAATAATAATAATAATAGTAATAATAATAATAAAAAATGGAGAAAGCGATAGAAGTGAAGCACGTTATTAGTATGAAAGAAACAAAAAGACGCGAGAAATAGCACAAATGTGCCTAAAAAATCATGTTACGAGAAATTAAAGGTTTTAAGAGGTGCAAGAGTCAAGTTAAACGTGAAGAAGTAAGCAGGAGTATATACAATATCCTACAGCTACCTATCAATATATTTTGGGAACGATTACAAGCCTAAAATGTATGACGACTTAATTATTACATGTCTTTTTTCTAATACACTCGAAGAAACAACGTCAGGCTAACTTAAATTTTTTCCAGTCGGCCTCCAATTAATCGATAAAACTTTACGAACAAATAAAAATACTAAGTAACCAATGTTACTGAAAATAAGCATCTCCGTGTGTTCGACAACGTCTCGCCATCTTACCTCTCCCAACACGTCTGAGTAGATGACTTTAAATATTTCGTAAAATCCAAATTTTCCAAGGCCTTGCAATGAATATCCAATAGCAGTAGGTGCCCATCCTTTTGCTAACGCCCTAAATCCTTCCTCGCTTACCGTTAAGCTAAAGCCTGTGCCGATACCCTTGTACTTTGTAGGATTTACCTAAAAGCAACTAATCGCAATTTTTGATGCCAATGGATAGTGCTCGATGAGAAACTTTGAAAAATGGTGTTTTTTCGCCATACAACCATTTTTAAGGCCATTTTTTGATCTTTGAAAAATCTTGCACACCCCCCAGAATTTTGGTGCCGCCCACCTATGGTTTTTCAATTATTAGAGAACAGTGTGCGATCATATTAATCATTTCTCTTTTAAAATAGGATCTGAGGAGTGAAATTTTTCACAGCTCCTAGTTTCGGAAAATATCAATAATACTTGTAATCACGAATAACTCGAAAATTACTCGTAATCATCAGTAGGTACTTCTTCATTTTGAGCTACTATCAGCATCTCATAACATCAGGAAAAGCATGAACGATGTTTTTACAACAATACATTTCTTGCTACTCACATATTGTTCAATGATTTGTTCAAGATTTCATTAAGCGCAATAAATTATGCGTAAACTACGCAGAAAAACGAATGCAAATAAATGCACGTTAAAAATTCAATGAGGTGACGTTAATTAATATACAGCGATTTTAGAAAGACGCTTTCGTATGTCACTGATTTTGATCGGTTTTCTGTCGATTAAACAATCAGATAACAATAACGTCCTTATTTCGCAGTCATTGCAAAGCAAAATAAGTTTTTTTGATTTTTTGCCGTGAATAAATGACATCAAAGCAATAGAACTGAATTTGCCTATAAACTACGTGCCAGTATGCATTTAAAGACAAACCTGAATGCGGCATTTAACTAGATCCAGAGGTACAACAGCCGTGTGAGTGATACCACAAGATATTATACCTCCAAGACCACAGAGAGCGAAGAATTTGCCCGATCCATGTGCGCAACTGTATTCTTCTAAAATAAATTTAAACTTATCAATTATTCAAATTATACACATATATAATTCAGGAATAAAACTTTGAAATCACGATTTTAATCATTAGTTCCACATTTCACTTGCAGCGATATTGACGTCGGGGTAAAAATTTTAATTCTTTTCGAAGGAGAAAGTAAAAAGTAAAAAATGTTACTTTGATCTCCCTAATCTACGGAATTTCCTACCCATTTTTTAGAAAAAAAAACATCCTTAATGCACACTGGCGGTTATAGTGACTTAAAGGAAAACGTTGAAAATGCCTAACCGTCGAGTTTTAGCCCTTTTTCGACCAATTATAAGCTTCGGCCTTGCTCAAATAACGATTTTAAAGGTGATTTTAAATTAACAACAAAAAAACTCTGGCTGACCTTACCGTGCTCACCATAGGTGGGTGGGCAGCATAGGTGGGCAGCACCAAAATTCTGGGGCTGTTACGTTTTTCAAAGGTCATAAAATGGTCTTAGAAATGGTGGTATGGCGAAAAAACACCGTTTTTCAACGTTTCTCATCGAGCACTATCCATTGGCATCAAAAAATTGCGAAAAAAAAAAAAAATCAAAATTGAATTCTGGGTTGTACTTTGGTTTCAGAGGGTGTTCGAACTTCTGGGTTGCACCCCCAAACCCCCCATGCCCACGTGTGGTGGGCAGCAGCCTGCCCACGTATGGTTGGCAGCAACCGAGTTTTGGGATCTGATGGAGCCGAAATCGCGGGAAAACTTTTAAATTTGGTTTCTGGCACCTTCCAAATTCTGGGGGTTTGGTCGGACTCATAATTTTATTAATTAACTATTATTTGATTTTGTAATTTAGCTTATTATACGCACGGGCTAGCGGATGTTTTGTGGAGCAAAAACAACAATCAATTCAGTTGCTAGTTTAACAAGGAAAGTGCCTACCTCTTTGAGTCACAAACGTCTTAAGTCGGGGATAATAATAAGCGTAAAATGAGTCTAACAACACGTCAAATAATAACCAAACAATAGCTAACCAGGAGCATAAAACAGGCGCGAAAGTGGCATTACAGATATGCACTGTTTTGATCTTGCGTTTTTCGAGGATCATTACTGTATTGATTTGACTGTAAATATGACAGATGGTACTTCTACAGAATAGTAAGCAATTATGACGTCATCGGCAATGATAATGATAGTAATAATTGCAATAGTCAATTTTTTATAAACTAATTGGCTCCGCTATTAAACAATCGATAATGCAAAATTAGCTATCCTAGCCTACTCCTATGGCTAAAAAAGAGATCATTTTAACAACGTGAGTTGCTATTCTGTAGAACTTTCTGACAAATCTAATTAATACATACATTTACATAATTAATGAAGCATAAATTCACATCTGGCAGATATCTAATTCAACTAAGGCAACGAGAATTTTGTTTCTTTATCATAGTATACCTTTTCCTCGGCAACGCTCACCAGTAAAAGTTATGTTTCGCCGCCTATGCACTGCAATGCACTTCTTTGTGCAATGTGTAGGATGTTTGTATACATACGTATCCAACGCGCGATAATTATTAGAGCTTCATTTTCCTTTTAGCAAATCGATATTACTGGAACAGCGTTGACGAAACCTTTATATTTACGCATCATGTTTTTAACAATCATTTTTCAATTTTTTATTGATTGGATCGCAATTTTCATCACAGCAAAATTTTGATCAGGGACCGGTTGCAAGCAAGCAATACCTTGCGATCAGGCTCAAGCTCGAACTTGAGCTTGAGTCCAATATCTCGAGCTCAACTGATCGCGAACCAAAAAACGTCTTAATGATCTTAAGCATAAGCATAAGCTGATTGTGTCTCAACAGCCCCACCAGTCCCAACAGCCCCACCGTCCCAACAGCCCCACCAGTCCCAACAGCCCCACCGTCCCAACAGCCCCACCGTCCCAACAGCCCCACCAGTCCCAACAGCCCCACCGTCCCAACAGCCCCACCAGTCCCAACAGCCCCACCGTCCCAACTGCCCCACCATCCCTACAGCCCCACCAAAAATCCCATTAGCCCCACCTGTCCCAACAGCCCCACCAGTCCGAACAGCCCCACCCCACCGTCCCAACAGCCCACCGATAATCCCACCAGCCCCACCAATCCCAACAGCCCCACCAATCCCAACAGCCCCACCAATCCCAACAGCCCCACCGTCCCAACAACCTCACCGTCCCAACAGCCCCACCGTCTTTACTGCCCCACCAATAATCCCAACAGCCCCACCAGTCGCAAGAGCCCCACCAATTCCAGCAGTTCCACCGTTCCAGCAGTCCTACTGTTCCAACAGTCGCACTGTCCCAACCACACATAAGCGTAGGGGAGGGGATATTGAGAGTTTAACCCCCCAACCCGAAATTCTGGAAATCCCCCAAATTATGGTAGACCCCCAGAATTCTATTTTTAGCACATTTCTCGCTCAATTTACCCCACCAGATCCACAGAATTTGTTCGCTGCCAATGTTGGTTCCAACTGTCCCACTGTTATAATCATAGATGCACAGCACGACCGGTCTGGAGAAGGAGTTTTGAGCCAAAAATGACCTCAAAACTGGTATGAATGTTAAAATAGCGTAAAAATGGTGTAGTCCCAACCCAACACTGCCACCGTCCCAACACTGCCACTGCGAGTCCCAACACTGCCACCGTCCCAACACTGCCACCGTCCCAACATTGCCACCGTCCCAACACTGCCACCGCGAGTCCCACCACTGCCAACACGTTGTGTGTTGACAGGCACATGCACTGTGTAAATTTTGTTGCAAAAACGCTTAACATTTGGGGCATGCATGGTAGGTACGTATTTGCTAAGCTTAAATCATGCATTTAGACTTAAGGAAATCAGGCACGTAGCTCTGGGGGAATGGAGGGTCTGGACCCTTCCCCCAAATTGAAAAAAATGGAAAAATAGGACTTTTTAAACGTTATTTTGTGCTACTTTTGGGCTTAGTCCCCCCAAAATTGGTGTTGGTCCCCCAAAATAAGACGACCAGCTATGTGCCTGAAGGAAATTACTGCTAAGGTATTTGGTATCAGAATACAAAAAGGCGTGGGAAAGGGACAAACACTCAATTAGCATATATTTCTAAAATTTCAATGTGAGATTTCTTGCCGTGCGAGCTGCGCATTTGAGTTGTACTATCACAATAAGCACACTCTATTGGTTATTCCTCTGTTTTCTAGGCAACTTGGACATTACAATACATTATGAATGCAAAAAAGAATTACTACGCAAAAAATTTTAAGATTTAGCATCTAACAAGTTCTTGATTCTACCCTTCACTGGCGACCCCACCATTATAATCCATGAAAGTTATGTACTTAATGCTTTTAATTACATGTATGCAGCGACTTAATTCTGGGAGTGGATATTATGGGGCAAACATTGAGGAAAAACCCAAAAACTACAGTTGTGGAAGATCCGCCTGATTCACGGAAGTTTGAATTTTTAGGGGTTTACAATAACATATGGGCGTGGGGGTTTGTACCCTCCCCAAAAGTTAAAAGCCCCTCCCTTAAAAAATTCTATTTTTTAGTACCATTTTTGGCGATTTTACTCATCCTGTTCCCCCAGAATTTTCTTGCTGCTCACGTATGTTTACAACCCCTCCCCCCGATGAGGTCCATGTGTAACTCAGCTGTATGCATGCTGGAACTCGCGGTGGCAGTGTTGAGATTCGTGGTGGCAGTGTTGGGACTCGCAGTGGCAGTTTTGGGACGGTGGCAATGATGGGACTCGCGGTGGCAGTGTTGGAACGTTGGCAGTGTTGGGACACGATCGTAAAAAATACGCTAATCCACATTTTCTGACTATTTCGAAGCAGATGCGTGAAAGTTTTGATTTTCATTTAATTTGAACACTTATCTTTTCTTTTTTCACTAGAACATTTTTCATTTTTTCTGGCAGTCTAGACTAGATCTTAATGAGCAGGAATCTAATCTTACGAGATGACTCGAATGAGGCAAAATCTCAGATTGCGCAGAAATGCTGAAGCTTCAATTCTGGCGGGTCTACCAGTTTCTGAGGTAGAGTTATTCTAAAAATGTAAATTTGCACGCTCGTATATGGTCTTGATGTACGAAGTCGAAAAATAGTTTCATAAAAAAATTAATATTGCCAGATTTTATTAAATAAAATAAGATGTACTTAAGGTAATACATATCTGTTGATTACTTCGTGCACATCGATCTATGCATGCAGCATGCAGCTACATTTGGGCGGTAGGTACTACTTACCTACCTAAATGGTACGTTCACATGCTGTTATTTTATGATCAAACGGAGCCCGTATAAGTTCTATGTTTCAAAAGTACATCCAACAAACGCATTTCTCGTATAATAACGATTGCAGTAATGGTGGGGTCTGTTGGGATTACTGGTGGGGCTGTTGGGACGGTGGGGCTGTTGGGTTTGACGGTGGGGCTGCTGGAATTGGTGGGGCTGTTGGGATTATTGGTGGGGCTGTTGGGACGGTGGGGCTGTTGGGACTGGGGGGCTGTTGGGACGGGTGGGGCTGTTGAATTTTTGGTGAAGCTGTTGGGACGGTGGGGCTGTTGGGACTGGTGGGGCTGTTGAGACTGGTGGGGCTGTTGAGACATCACCACTCAAGCTCAGTTAAGCTCGAACTTAAATCTCGAGCCCAGTACATACATTTGAGCTACAGGTCTATGAAAGTACAGCGCAAAACTTTTGTTAAAACAGCATCTTAACAATGATACGTAAATGATTGAAACTAATGAACAAATAATAAAATAACGTAAAATAATGTAATAATAATAAAATAATAATAATAGTACTAATAATAAAAAATATAGCAATTAACAAACAATACAAATAAGACATAATCAGGAACGAAGAATTTAAAAATCGAAAATTTTAAACTTTTGAGTCTCGTTTGTATTCTGTCTAAGTCATGTATTTTTACGGATCACAATTTAGTCTTTCAGTAGTTACTAAAATAATGGAAGCCGTCATGTACCTATCTTAGTATTACGCTAATAGATTAATGAAGACATGATATGACATAAACAAATGAATGCTCATGCACTTATACAGTTCTACTGAAACGTGCCACTTCGACACAACAAAAGTTTTCTTTAATTACAGCTATTCAATCCTCATGCAAGTTTTCAACAATTCGGAAGAAACCATAAGATTTCTGTGACACATACACATGGCTAATCGCTCTGTGCCTATGAGCGTTGAATACTTACCTTTTTGGCTGATTGTTGATGGTGTTGAATATCCGTCACATTTTGCACGTTTAGTGAATGGATTGCTGAATAAGTTAGAATCAAAATTTTTGCTTAATTGATCAAATATTCCCATTTCAATGAGATCGTAATTTGCTAAAAATTATTATTAAGCGGCTAACTGTGCGTCTAAAATCTCAATGCCCTGGGCTTCCAAAATATTTTTTGCGCTCTGCTGCGCAGCATATTATTGATTCAAATAATAAAAAACAAACACGAGTGAGGTACGAGTATTTCATTCTGAAAAATTTGATTGCGAGTACCTAATGTAGAAGGGTAACAGCTGGTTTTCTCATGTTCTTGAGTTGCATGTCTGTTGCAAAGCTGCTATAATTTCTTTCAGTCAAGACTAAAAGAAATTAGAATCCCTATTTCCACATACGCTTAATATATCTTTCGTGCAAGCTTCCTACGCACTTTTGCGTTTATTTCGAAATATGACCATTCAGTTTTTGCCTGAGCGAGTTGTATATGTATGTATCTACTATCTACCACCAGTCATACATGTCGGAGATTTACATGTACTCATCAATATACATGCACAGTATGGGAATTCCGAGGGTGATAACCTAAAGTGCCTTTTTTGGGCCCAAAAATGGCCGGTACGCGTTAAAAAACATCGTTTTTTGGCGTTTCTGACGATACTCTATCCTTCTAGAGCATGAAATCATGAAAAAAATTTCGGAAAAAGTCGAATAAATTGAACAATATATCGCTTAAAACATCAATATATGGCGCGAAGAGCCGAAAAATTTGGTGATTTTGAGCAAATAGATAGCATAAAAACCCTTAAAAGACACTTTTTCTACCAATTTTCAGGTAAGTTTAGGAAACTATTGAAAAATCGCCAATTCTGGGGGGTGAAAAATTTTTTTGCGGGGGTGAAAAATGATTCTGCGGGGGTGAAACCCCTTAAACCCCCCAAGATCATATATGCACATCAATATATAACAACATAAAACTAATCAGAAAATGACATGATTTGCGAGACTAAACTACTCAAAAACATTCATTTTTTGAACTTCATTTTTCATCTAAATGGCGAAATTGCATTGAGAAAATAATCGTGTTGAAAATTCTTTCAAAAATTGTATCACTTTTAAGTAAAACAAATGATACCTCCTACATAGAATCCGACCGAAATTGTTACAGTCAATTCAATCAGTGGCGGAGCAAATTCGTAGCATCAGTCGCTCTGGAAACTAATACGAAGAGATGTAAGTGATGCTGAACCTACAATACGCAGTATTATTGTTTTATTGAATTTTTCTTGCGTTGTTTTAATGGGTATTATTTTTGATTTTGATTTCAAATTTTTAATTTTTCTCATAAATCGTCACAACATAAGCATTTAGGTGAGAAAACGGTTGGAAATACAATCATGTCTTTAGTTTTATAGAGCTAACTTTACCCTATTTTCCCAAATTCAAGAAAAACTTTTTCATATTATACAAAACTCTTTGTGAGGAAATAAGGTAGTATTAAAAAGTAAACTCGGTTAAAACGAAAAATGATTTTATTGATAATAAATACAATACAGGTCAATAATATATTTATGATAGGTATGTACAATTTTGTACATACGTTTTCAAAAAATTTTCTCCTTCTGATGAAACACAAGTCGACGTAGATCTTCCAAAACAATCAAACGCTAATGAGGCATATTCGTGATTATTTGGTACGTGTATATAGATCTTAACCTCAGCATTTATTGAATGAATAGGTAAAGAAACCTAAAACAAGGGCGAATTACGCAAAGTAACATGATCCATCGGCCAAGTACCTTAGAAATTATCGATCTAATCGTTTACAAAAATGGATAAATAGCGAATATTCTACATTGAAAAACCAGGTTTCGACCGCGAAACAAATAGATGCAATGACTATTTGGGTTATCCAATGAATGCTTTCCAGTCGACGAGAGGTCGAGTCATTTGAATCGGAACCAGTTGGTGGAATCACATCACTTGTGTGATTAATTAAATTCAACGATGGTTTCGTAGAGTTATTTATCTTAAACGAAAGAATTTTATTTATCAGGTTGTCGAAGGTGCGGTCATACATGATTTTGGGGGGGTTGGGATTGAATCCTTTTCACCCATCAGGAAAGTTCTCCAGCCCCCCTCTTGAATTTGCGATTTTCCGAAAAAAAATCGTAAAAAGTGCTGTTCTAAGCGTTTTTAGCTAGTTTCTATTTGCTCTAAAGGCATCAAATTTGTCGCCACACATTCATTTTTTGACTAAGATATGTATATTTGTCTATATTCAAATTTTCTGTCGTTTTTTATAAAATTTTTTTTACGTTTTTACGTTCTAGCAAGATAGAGCGTCGTCAAAAATGCCATAAATTACGTTTTTGACTCGTATACACCGTTCTTAAGCACAAAAAGACTTAATCTTTTGGTTTCACCCCAGAATTTTCGTGCAGTGCATGTCTGGTAGCGGCCCAGTCTACTAGCATTTTTGAGGGCTATAAATTTTGGCAAAGAAATATTGGGGTTTCAGAAAACGATTATCGTATATGAACAAGATAAAGAGAACACTGTAACACAAAGATGAGAAATGGTTTTTATAAGCGAAAATCATATCCTACGATTTTAAACAAGCTTTCATCTCACTCTCTGCTGAACCTTTGCAAAACAACTCTGGTTTTCATTTATTTTTAGCTGCTTCGCCAGAATATGTCCCGTTTTCGCTTATTATGAGTCCGGACCAGATTCATACTAAACCCCCTCATACGTGTCTCTATTCTCTTTCATATTCGAGCGCCTTGAGGTATTTTTTGGATTAATTCGTGGACCTGGCATTTTTCGCTCGACGATGCCCAGCTAAATACAGACTTTGCGCTCTGCAAAATGTTCACATTCATATGTTTATGCTTGGATCATATTACTCAATTACTGTGAGGCGAGGTTTTCTCGCTCTATTATGCGAAATCATGTTTACCAGCTTTGGAAGATTTGCGCTGGCGCGAGACTAATAGCACAATAAGCTTCAATTCAATGAAGTTGTGATATATTTTGTCATCTTGAATTTAATAAAAAGAAAAAATGGTAGGTGTGCGTCAAGAGTAGTGTTGTAAAAGATATCTTTATCTTTATCTTTGTAGCAAGATAAAGATAAAGATAAAGATATCTTTATCTTGACGATTTTTTATCTTTATCTTTATATTTATCATTTAGAAAAATCACAGGCCATCTTTATCTTTATCTTTATCTTTTTGATAGGAATTTATCTTGCAAAAAAAGATAAAGTATGTATTTAAGTTAGCATGTAATCCAAACTGCAGGTTTGACGTGAAATACTTTCAGACGCATTCAAGTTTTATTGTAATACAAGAAAAGAAAAGAAAACGATTGTTTAAACCCTACGTCGTGCGGCCCAAAATAATGCCTGTATATCGACCTAAGTAAGCGGCAGTGATACCGATCTAAGCGGGAGTTCTACTACTAGCACCCAAGTTAATCTAAGTCTAAGCTAAGTAAAAAATAGAAAACTTTGAAAAAATCAATTACTGTTGCGACTATACTTTGTACAGGCGCACAGAGCAGGGTTCTGGTGCTTGTGAAAAGAAAGAAGTGACTCGCTATCTGCCAGTAGTAGTAGTACGTGGGTCAGTCAGATACCGCGGGTAAACCCCCAAACCTACATTTATGTGTGCTTAATGCCTATCACCTCTTTGATCTCAGGTGTGAAAATTAGGGCATTCAGTTGGCTGCTTTACATCACCCACTCTCGTTTATTGCACTTCACAAACATTATTCTCCTGGGTCCTGGGGACCATATTTACATATGTACACTTTATCTTTATCTTTATCTTTTTGGTTCCTTTATCTTGCAAATTATCTTTATCTTTATCTTTCTTAATTTTTATCCTATCTTTATCTTTATCTTTATCTTCTAGATTTTAAAAGTTTAACTTTATCTTTATCTTTTATCTTACAAAAATCCTTATCTTTTACAACACTAGTCAATAGCATCGTTTTTCGGTGTTTGAACACAAAAAAATTTCGAGAAAAATCAAAAATTCTAATAATTAAAGAAAATATAGTCAAAACGTGATGGCACTTCTGAGCAAATACGAGCAGATAGCTAAAAATGCCTAAAAAAGCACCTTCTCTACAAGTTTTTTTTGATATTTTTAGAAACTTTCGAAAAATCGTAAATTCTGGTGGGGAGTGAAAAAATTTATGGTGAAGGGTAAAAGTCACCCAACTCACCCCACCAAAACTCATGCTTTTTAGCGTAACCTATATATGAAATTATGACCAGAAAGTTTAAATAATTTGTATTAGTGCACATAAAAATATGTTACTAAAGAGTAGAAGTAGATGTTATAGATCGTACAAAGATTGATTACCGAACCGAGATGTTTAGACCGCGCACTTGGGACAAGGCTCAATTTTGAGGCCATTTATTTAATTTTTACCAAAAAATGCGAAAAGTAATTTTAAAAACAAACAAACAAAAATATTTGAACAGAAAAATAAAAATCACGATTGCCATGTTTCTGTCTCAATGATAATCTCGCTTGAGCCAGATCAAAATACTCGTGTTTACATATGAGAAAAATATTAATGACCGTATTTCAACGATGTACTAATTTATTTAGCTTAATATAAAAACGAAATCAGCGTTTTCATTGCGCATTTTAAGAATGGAGACCAGTTTTTTTGTACAAGTTCCGTTTGTACATGTACAAAGATGGTCCCTAAAAGTCTTGTACATGTTGTACACACAAATTTTTAGATACTGTTATATGGTACAGTAGCGATTTTAGTGTGGACACAGAGTTGTTCGACCTTTGGTAGTGTATTTTAGCTAATTTTTGAGTTTCGGGAGGCAAAAATCACTAAGTGATCGTCTTAAAACGGCGCGAAGCGCTGAAAAATTTGATATTTTTCTTTTGAAATGTAATTTCTGCCATTATAAAGATATATAGAACACACAAAATTACTAATTCAGGTGCGAAGCGCGGAAAAATTTCTGCGATATTTCGACTTTTTTTGCAGCTTTTGTCTTCCCAAGAAATCTTTGTACATGTACAAAGACGTTCCCAATGAGTCCTTGTACATCGGGAAAAATCTTTGCCGAATACAAAAAGAACCGTGATGGAGACCATACGTGTTCCATGGGAGTTTGGGGGATCTCCGCAGAATGGCCACCGATCCCCCGCAAAAATGGCTGCGATCCCCTAAAATTCTCGACTTTTCGTAAAAATTGTAAGAAATGTGCTTTTTAAGCGTTTTTAGCTCATTCTTAATTCAGTCTGGAATTCTCGGCGCTTCGCGCCATATACACATTTGTTGACTATATTTTGTTTAATTTCCTCTATTAAAGAACGAGGATTGTCTGAAACGTCTAAAAACTGTGTTTTTGACGTTTACCCGTCATTTTTGGCCCAAAACGACACTTTTTGAAAAAAATTTTGGGCCTGACTCCCCTCCCTCCCTCCCAGAATTGCTGTACATGTACATGGAGACCTGTCTAAAATGCGTGATTCCCACAATTTTGGCAGAATTGTTTCGACGACGTAGCTTGACATTGTCATGTATTAAGCAATTTAAGATGCAACGATATACAAAAAAGCATACCACGACTAAAAAAGTGGCCGACATTAGGAGTACGAACACCAAACCGATGATATTGATTACGTGAACAATCAGATGCCAAGAAATCAAGGACGCCTTCTGCCGTCGAATTCCCAAAAACATCAACGGGATGGTGATGAAATTGGCCATACATATGACAACGACGCTTGTTAAAACGGGAATGTGCCATTGATTAGTAAAAGTTGAAGTGATCAGAAGTTTAATAAGAGCTACGGCAGCACCGATTAGTTCGAGACCTCCTTTAGCAAAATAAAGATAACTACAAAAACTTTAATCGAAGTCAAATTATCTGAAATGAAAAGAAATCCAAAAAATCTGCGGAGTGTTCTACTGGAAAAGGTGAACATGCGATTTTTTAGTTTTATTGATTGACTTTGATATGCAAGCAGCCAGACGACGGAATTGACTTTAGATAAATGTATATATGCATTAAAAAAGTGAGTTTCAACAGGTAATCAATGAAACGATAACAAGTTTCCCAAGCACTGTTTTTTTATTTCGGACAAGATCCATTTCTACTCGAATAAAGACGGATATTATTACTGTTTTTATGAAAAAAATCTGTGGCATGTACAAAGACGGTTTTACAGAGTCTTCGTCATTCGGAAAAATCTTTGCCGAATACAAAAATATTTACTCAATAATGTTGAATGGTGATCAAACGAGCTGTTGACTGCACATATGTCGTTACCTTCGTCTTTAAAATGACATTTTTGACTCACGAAATACATCAAACTATATTTAAAAATTAAGCGATCGTAGGCATAACTTTTTAAAAGCATTTTATTGTGAATAAGTTCATTTAACTGATTTACAGTAACGTACGGTGTTAAGCAAAATTTTTTCTTCACAAAAACAGGAAAAACAAAAATAAAAACAGTCCATATATAATTTGGATAAATTAATTGAATTCCCTACTCTCGAATCACGAACTTTATTTGTTAAACCTGGCCTTTTTACAAAATAGTGCTTCCTATCTTCGAAAAGACGCGAATTCTCTCTTGTTCTTATATTTGTGAAGTTCAACAGAAGGACAAAAAATGCTAATCGGATGAAAGGTGACAAATACGTATTTTGTCAATGACAAATAGATAAACATGCTTTTATACAAACATTTTTGCTTGACTTTACCGACAAATCTAATGTAGACTGAGATCAGTTACTCTTGTCATGTGAGGTAAGGAAGAAGTGCTTGATCTTCAATAAAAAATAATTTGTTCCTGAACAACCAATCAAAATCTGTAAAAAATGAACACGGGTAGTTGTTCATATTACTGATGAAAATTTATTATGCGCTAATTAATCGTGGACTCTGAAACGTATCTACTACATTGCTCTTGCCCATTTGCCCTTTTATTTATAAAATTACATACGTGCTTGCTATGTCGTCAGAGGTCGAATGGCATTGGTTTGTTGAAACCTCATCACTCTCTTCTACATACCTGCGGGCGATTTGGGGTATGCACCCCCCCCGAGAAACCAAAATACCCCCCGGAAACCAAAATACCCCCCAGAATTCAATTTATTTTTTTGTTGTTCGTCCGCCTTGGCAACATGATGGTAAAACGGGGGATTAAAAATGGGCACACAGACATTAGAGCGCACGACATTAGAGCGCAGCGACATTAGAGCGCGCGACATTAGAAGCGCAACGACATTAGAGCGCAGCGACATTAGAGCGCGCGACATTAGAGCGCAGCGACATTAGAGCGCGACGTGGGTGCGCGACATTAGAGCGCAGCGACATTAGAGCGCAGCCATAATAGATGTTTTTTCACGTAACTTTACAAAACTTTTATGCTGATAAATGAAAGAATTCGCCGGTTAAAGCTTCACGGACAAAACGAGCAAGTCTTTAAAAAAGTCCTACTGTATCTTACACTCGAGACTATTTGCAACGATTCATATACTTTCGACAGAATTGGATAGGTACGTTTTCTATTATCGGAGGTAAAGTAAAAATGTTGACTTTTTACCTACCTCTGGAAAGCATCAATAGTTTTTGAACCGATGGATTTTGTGCAATGCATTTTGTTTAGCATTGGCAAAAGTCCGCAAAAAGGACTTTCCGGACTATAGTCCAGATTTTAGTCCGGACTGCTTCGGATCAGGACTATAGTCCGGACCATAGTCCTTAAAAAAGACTAAGTCTCGGACTAAGTCCTTGCTAAAAAACAGTATCATTTATGCAGGGAAAACATACCCAGACGGGCCTTTCGTTAAGAACTCATAGAACAATGCTATGCTGGTACCTAACATGGTGGTATTCACTTTCTAGCGCCTTTCTGTTCAGATCTGATTCAATAGTCAATGAAAAGAACTTTACAATCAATGAATACATACATGCATACATATATATTATAGGTGCTACTATAAATACATTTTGTAACAAACTTTACTCAGATTCAAGTAAAAAATAGCAAATATTACTGGCCAAACAGTTCAGAGTTTAACTTCAAAAAAATTTCCATTTCAATACGCTCATCGCTTAAATTCGTCTGAGTTGGGCATTATTTCTCCTGCAGAATAGAATAGAATAGAATGAAATAGAAATAGAATACAACGCAATAAGAATTACAACACAACAGAATTAGGTGCAATACATTAATTAATTAAACAAATACGTATGGACGAGATGGAGAAAAATTAGAAATGAAAGATTGGAAGGGATGGGATGGGATGGGACCATACCTGGGCGTGGGGGTTTGGGGGTATGCACCCCCGAGAAACCAAAATACCCCCCAGAAACCAAAATACCCCCCTAGAATTCAATTGTTAATTTTTTTGTTTTTTTTGCAATTTTTTGATGCCAATGGATAGTGCTCGATGAGAAACGTTGAAAAATGGTGTTTTTTCACCATACCACCATTTTTAAGGCCATTTTTTGACCTTTGAAAAATCTTGCACCCCCAGAATTTTGGTGCTGCCCACGTATGGATGGTACCACATAAACCTATCCACAGAACTGCGCTCTGAATGCTTCGTATGAATCCAACAAGATTTAGTCTTGAACCCAAAATATGAAAATTTTTTTGAATTCAACAAAATTTAGTCATGAAACCAAAATATGAAACTGATTATGTTTATACAGCCAATTATGTTCTGAGGTTCTCACAAAAAGATGACAGTGCACATTGGGGACAATACTTTTATTAAAAAACATTGATAATGTAAACTTAACTATAGCTGTTGTTGAGTTGACAACTAATTAGCTGTTGTATGGTTGACAACCTCACCTGTTTTTTCCACCTCCACTAAACAAATAAAACATGCCTCTTTGAGCACAGTTTGAAAATCAGACAATAAAAGAAAAACTAACGTGAACAAAGGCGTTAAACGCAAACAACACTCAAGAGAAGGGGAGACTTGCAAAACGCACGTCGAATGTCGGGCGCGACATACAATTTAGTAATCTACAGTAAATGAATAAATGATTGATAGCACAACGTGGAAGAAGTTATAACTTTTGTCCGGTAGGTCGGACTAACCGGACTTAGTCCGCCAAAAAAAGGACTAGTCCTTTTCCGGACTAACGGGCTAAAAAAAGACTAGGACTATAGTCCAAAGACTAAAGGACTTAGTCCGGACTATAGTCCTTGCTAGTTCTTAGTCGGACTTTTGCCAACGCTAGTTTTGTTACAACAAAAAGTGAGATGAATGCTCTGCAAAACAGTGTCTCCAAACGACCCTTTGCTATGCTAGTTTTAAAGTTGTAGGTCGTACTTATTTAAAAATACTTTGACGTTACATCTTTTGTGCAATGGAATAGACTGATCTGTGTTCTAACACCTACAGCTCTAAAACTACGGTAGTAAGGGTGTCATTTTAGGACATTATTTTGTAGCATTTTATGCACTTTCTAATGGAACTATACCCTTTTCACTTGTTTTCTTGCCACAGAAATGCAGAATAAGTTTACACAAATTTTGATCTTTTGCTTATTTACTGCAGTTTTATGACTGTTTACTGCAGCAATAAATTTCACACTTGATTTGTACAACTTACAGTAAATGCGTACAATTTAAAAAATTGTGAAAATGAATACCGTAATCTGTGTCAAGAAAATAAGTGAAAAAGGTTATAATGGCGTTACACAAAACCTATTGCTTCAAAAGTAACTGTTCTTTTTCCAAAAGTAAATAAAAAAGTCAAAATTTCTACTTTCGTACATCCACTAATTCAACCAGTGTGCAACTCAACCAGAAAGTTAAAGAAAGAATTCAACAGTCCGTTCATTGCTTTACAAAACAAAAGGAACCGCATGCATTTATCACTACCTGATACCGAGATATTCATGCGTAGGTAGTTAACTTTGCCCCGTTATAATAGAAAGCGTATCCAATTCTGAATCGGAAAGTACATACATGAATCGTTGCAAATTGTCTCGAGTGTAAGATACAGTAGGACGTTTTTCAAAGGCATGCTCGTTTTGTCCGTGAAGCTTTAACCGGCGAATTCTTTCATTTATTAGCATAAAGTTTTGCAAAGTTATGTGAAAGACATCTATTATGGTTGCGCTCTAATTTCGCGCGCTCTAGTGTCGCTGCGCTCTAATGTCGTGCGCTCTAATGTCGCGCGCTATAGTGTCGCTGCGCTCTAATGTCGCTGCGCTCTAATGTCGCTGCGCTCTAATGTCGCTGCGCTCTAATGTCGGCGCTCTAATGTCGGCAGGCCCGGTCTTAGGCATTTGGGGGCCCTGTGCGAGGTACCTTTTTGATACTTATCGGAAGCATGTTGTATAGTGCATGTGGTGGGGCCCCTGGGGATCTCTTTGGGGTCCCGGGGCCCTGTGCGGCCGCACACTCCGCACATGCCTAAGACCGGGCCTGAATGTCGGCGCTCTAATGTCGGCGCTCTAATGTCAGCTCACCATGCATATTAAGCTATGCCTTCTTAACATTGTCTGACAGCTATTACTTTCATTTAGTGCAATGTTTTATGCTCTTTTTGAATATGTATGTTATTTTCCGTGAAAATTATTTTTGAAAGAAGTATAATTAAAAAACTATCACAATGCATAAGAATAGGCAACTGTTGGACACTATGCAAAAATAAGAAAAAGTATATTTCTGTTGTGTTAAACACATCCAGGGGATGCATTTTAAGAGCTGGAAAGGAATAAACCACTAAATTTTCTTATTAGAACCTTATTTTCCCATCTTGAGTTTTTGTGATATCACTGTAAATAGGCCGAAAAATGCCTATTTCTTACTACTCTATAACTCCTCTTCGAGCTAAACCATTAAAAATGATGTAAATGAAGCCAAAACGAGGCAAGACAAAGTTTTGGGCACATGGATAAGGTAGAACAGAAAAAAATGCCACAAAAGTGATTCATTATGCCTCCGGCATAGGACACGGTAAACGGAGGGTTAAGGCTATTTTTCGACCTTTGAAAAATCTTGCAACCCCCTCAGAATTTTGGTGCTGCCCACGTATGCTCTTCTAGGCGTAATTTGTGAAATATGTATGTTACGTGTGCTCGCAAAGTGAAGGCTGATTTTCAAAACTGTTACAAGTTTTGACAGGTTGTCAGAAAAAATGTAAAAGCTAAATTTTGTGCTTTGTCGATCAATATACATCAAGTAGCATGAGCTAAAATTTCAAGTTTTATTAATTTCAATAAATTTTACCTTAGTCTGTTTCACGTAAGTTGTGCATAAATTTTAAGAATTTTTATCGGCAGTAAGCCGGCGGATTACGATGATTATATATCAGATCAATGCTATAATCTGTATCTGTAAGCTGCGGAGATGGCTTTTAAAACTTATGCCCAAACTTTTGTGAAGCAGACTATAGTCATCATCAGACATTCAAGTGAGGGGTTTGGGGGGTCTAGACCATACGTGGGCAGCAAGAAAATTCTGGGGGTGCAAGATTTTTTGAAGGTCGAAAAATGGCCTTAAAAATGGTGGTATGGCGATAAAACACCATTTTTCGACGTTTCTCATCAAGCACTATCCATTGGCATCAAAAAATTGCGAAAAAAACGAAAAAAATTTTCAAAAAATTGAATTCTGGGGGTATTTTGATTTCTGGGGGTATTTTGGTTTCTGGGGGGTGCATACCCCCAAAGCCCGCCCCACGCCCAGGTGTGGTCTAGACTCCTTATAATAAAAAATGGAAAATTTTGTGGGGAAAATGAAGCTAAATGAAGGCCAACAACGTATGAAAATTGTAAATTTTCTGCAAAAGTACTTCAAAGTGACCAGAAACTGTGTAATACGTAGTTTTAATGCTATTTTATCTCCTATACAAGTTTTTTGAGGCCATTTTGGCCCAAAAAAGCTGAATTTCAGATCCCTTTCCCCAGACAGGCTGATCCCCCAGATCGGCCGTGCTGTGCATCTATGCATTCCCGCAGTTTTTTTTATTCCTCTCGTTCAAGAGTGTTCTGTAAGTATAGGTGCACCATGCGGCCGGTTCAGAGTGTCAACCAGATCTATGAGATGAGAAGGGCCATAGTGAGAGCCTTTTTGATTAAAATGGTCTAACAATGGATATACTAGTAAGTGTTAAAATAGCGTTAAAACTATCTTGAATAAGCAGAACAATTTTTAAAATAAAAAATGAATTTTAAGCTTTTGATTGATGTCCGTTTTTGCCCCAGTTTCGTCTTATTCTTCGCATGTTTGCCCTTTGTCCTAAACGTGGGTACGCTCCCCATTGCATCTGCTTATGACTCCAAGCTTTCTAGTACCGAAGAGCTTGAAAGAAATGAAAGCAATATAAATGAAGCATAGCTAAAATTTCAGGTGAACCAATAAGCATAACTTGAATTACCTATAATTAAAGTTCCTTTTGTAGCCTTCATGAAACCACAGCAACACAAATCCATGTTCTGCAGTGGATCTAACCTTGCATAGAAACCCATCGCAGCGGATTGTATAGTATGTCCTACGCAAATCAGTTAACGCTTTAGCAGCTGTGGTCGCAGCAACTAAAAAAGCCTGGTTCGGAAAGATTGGCCCAGTTAAAGACAAAACTAACCTATTTAGGTACCTTCGTAAGTACGCACAATAAAGGAAAGCAACGGTCGGCTAAACGCACATAATGTACGAGGTTCATATGTACATACATATATAGGTATGAATATAAAAGCAAGCTCAGCGGCTTTTATGTTGACAGATAAGGGAACGACGGTTAGCTTTTTCTTATCAGTTCTTATTTCATCAACTCGAGTCGAGTTCACGTTCTCGCCTGATTAACATTTAATGAATCCTTCGAGGGTGCTTGCTAACCGAATATAAGTAGAGGTAGAACAACGAGATTTTGCTTTGAATAGTAGTCAATGAATTCTAATCAACGTTCTTTTCCATACCTTGAGCCAGAACAATCAATGAATGTAATTTAACTGATTCGACAACCGTCATTATGATAGAACACTCAATTATAGTATAGCATAATAAGAGATTATGTCCCAATTTCTGACCATCCCGATTCTCCGCCTAATGCTAAAAGAGGTTATTTTTAAATTAGCGAGAACCTCGTTCCTCCGACGTCGATTCTCCGACCATAGTAAGATTTGACTACGACTGCATTGCACGATTTATAATGCAGTACCTGCGAATGCATTCCACGCATGTAGTACATAACATGCATATACGTTTTGCGTACAGATATGCTACTATACTAGCAAAGAAAAATGCTCCGATGGAACAAAAAAGATGAATTACCTACTTGGAATGTGGATTATTAAGGATGTAAAGGAGGAGACTAGGAAAAATCTACCTAAAGTCGCAGAATCTGCTAAAAATCATACTTTGTCTAAGCAACGGAAAAAATCGAAGTATATTCTGCGGCCAACAGATTAAAATAAATATTTAACCATAAAATGATTGAAAAAGCAGCACATTAGCTACGCAGTAGCTATAGGAAATGATGTTGAGTAAAGTAACAGTCTTTCTAAGCCAATTGAATTAATGGTTTAAAACAGTAGGAAACACTTAAGTTGACTTGAAACAGACTAGATGTACGTACACTAGCATGCCCTTAAGGATTGTGTGCACTAATCAATCGGCCCCTGCTTTGCTTGCTTTAATGCTCAAAACAAAATAAAGCAACTTTAAATACAATACCACTTAGTTTTCTATCGATCAGGATAAGAAGCTAGTCACCGTTGCTACTTGCCAGCAATTTAAAAAAATAAACATTTACAGATTTCGTTTATACACTCTTATCTGAAACTTTGAACATTATTTTAAAAAGACACTTTTTTAGAGGCCGCAGAATATACTTAGATTTTTTCCGTTGCTTAGAGAAAGTATGATTTTTAGCAGATTTCGCGACTTTAGGTAGATTTTTCCTAGTCCCCTCCTTTTACATCCTTAATAATCCACATTCCAAGTATATTCATCTTTTTTTGTTCCATCGGAGCATTTTTCTTTGCTACTTTTAATTAGCATGATTTGAGAACCTACATCAATCAGTAAACACATACAGTAGCATACCACAATAATGACAGCAGTCAAGAACGCGGAAAACAATATTGTTCTTAACATCAGCATTATCCTTTTTTAACAAGACAACCTTACATTATTTAAACAGATCAAAATTTTTCAGCATAAACTTTACGCAAATATCAAGTGTTAGGAACACTAACGCTCAGATTTGGAAATAAAATAAATTTGTAGTATAAGTTACATATTAACAACAAATGGAATAGTGCAAACTTTACATAACTTACTAGGTGTAAGAAAACTAACAGTCAGATTCCCAATTCTGATTTTACGTAGAACACTTTAAAAAAATTAAACTTCCGCAAGGCTCTAGAACTAAAGTTAATATGCAGTGTAAACTTTACACAACCACAGAGTGTAAAGAAAATTTCAGTCGGATTCGTAATTCTGATATTACTGTGATATTACGATCAACATTTATGAAAAAATTAAGTCAACACAATGGACTGAGGACAAATAAATATCAGATGTAAACCACTTTACAGCACTGTTGAGTGGAAACAAACTGGCGTATCACATTTGGTTTCTGGTTAATTTTTAAACTTGAGATTATGTCCAGACTCATAACCCAGAACTTGGCAGAAAAAACAAGGCAGAAACACGTTAAACTCCCCATTTTTTTTGACTTTACATTTACCGAAAAAGCTAAATATTGATGTAAACAAACGCAATTCGCTGTGACGCGTACCCCTTAGATAGTACTCTATTTTTATCCTATTCGACTTCACCCGACTTCTGAACAGAGAAAGTGGCAGCAAAAAAATGGACAAATCTGTATTTTCCATTGTCCACCACATTGTAAACTTCAAAAATCTGAACCTAACGCCCCATTTGAGTGTAAATAAATTCGGTTCGGGCCAGTTTGTAGCCCTTTGATTGTAGTACGTTTGTATGTGCTAAACTTATGTTCCGCAAAATATTTGATATGATTTACCAATCAAAATACGAAAAAAACCTGTTTTTTCGCCAATTTTACACCTCAGATTTCGAACTTTACACCCCCATAAATAACACTACATTACGTTTTTTGAACAAGGCTTGCTTCGATGTGTAGCCCTTAGAAGTTACCTTATTTCTATTTTATTCAATTCATCCAAACTCATAACCGAAAATGTTGGCAGAGAAATATCGGACAAAATCTGTTTTTTTACTCATACACTAGAGTGTAAAGTTTAAATCCCTGGTACTAATTGCGTATTGATTGTAGAAAAGTTTGCTGGCAAGAACAGGATAGCCCTTGATCCGTAGTACATTTCTGTTAGAAAAATTTCTTAAATCTCATAACCGGAGTTGTTGGCAGGCATAAACAAGTCGAAACTCGACTAGAATGTGTCTTTTTACCCCCAGATTTTCGCACTCTTTACACTCCCATTCGAAAACTAAGGCGAAATTCAAAAAACAAAAAGTGGCAGCTGCAGAGACATAAATAGATGAATAAGTCAAATGAAGTGCATGGTTTTGCCGAAAGAATTAAAAAAATGAAAAAAGTCAGCATTCAGAAGATTCGAACCCATTAGTCTTTTCTGAATCTGCATGCGAGAACGGATGCGTAAGCCACTGCACCATCTCGACGTATGATCGGATTTTAATACTTAATTAATAATTGAAAAATATTCATCATTCTACTAAGATTTTAAGAATAGTGCATTTATGATAATAAAAATAATTATTTATTAAAGACGAGTCAAAAACCTCTGAAATAAGAAAAATCTGATCAAACAATATGCAATACGAAGTTATCTATCGGCATTAGAAAATAGATGTAGGTAAAATTCAAAGTTCACCTCTTCATATCTCAACAAACACTGGCTGTAGAAAAGTTCACAGGTCAGATTGGTTATTCTGACCGTTACGGAGTACACTTTTAAAAAAATTCATCATCCACGATGCTCTGGACGGAAAAAATTTTTCAGTTTAAAGTTTACACCTGCACTAATAACGCAATATTGATTGTAAAGAAACAAAATTTTTGCCGTGTAGCGCTTAGGACGAGGCACATTTTAAAGATAATTACCACGTTCTGTCCACTAAGTGGAGAATATGGCAGGAAAAAACATTTTTTGTCCCAGACTCTTTACAATAAACCGCCTCTAAATTTTAAAATATTACTTTTTCGAAAAAATAAAAAAAACTTCCCTAGATTTTATAACTGTCTACCTTTTAAACCCAATCAGACTGCATAGAATGTAAAAATGAGTTAGATATGCTTCTGCACATGAAAACAGTAAAAAGCGTCTACTTTACACAATATTGCGGTAAAAGAGAAAAAAATTGTCATTCGAGATTTTGGTGACCTCACATTATAAAACCAGATTGGACTGCACAAAAACCAAAATTGAGTTAGATAAGCTGAAAACAAGCAGAGTAAAAAACCCGTTGCATTTGTAATGGAGCGCCGCCTCCACCGTTACGTGAGCAAAATTTTACCCGCACCGGTTTCCCGGATCTTCCGCTCTGATTCGCGTGTGTAGTACTAATCGACTACTCGGGCTCTTGCTCACAACTCCGCAAAGTATTGAATAAAATTGAGAAACAATGAAACATCAACGTCACGGGTTCAACTTCAAAGTAGGCATTTCTAGCCGTGTAGTAGCACTCTGCTACACATTTTTATGCAACAATCATTGAGTGTAAAGAACTTTTAAGGTCAGATTCGTAATCTACAGCTCGGGGGCAACATTAGAAAAAAATTGACCCTCCGCAAATTATTTGATTTTTCAGTACTTCACTTTACACGTCATTGCTAACTCGGTATTGAGTGTGAAACAAAAAAAGACGGGCATCGAATTTTTTAATTATCCATCGATTAAAAAAAACCGCACCTCCCAGATGTGTGCCGTTATAGCTGTAGAGGGGGACACAAATTTCGCACTCGCTGTGAAAAACATATAAGAAAAAGGATGGCCAAGTATATTATGAGGTACTTATTCAATCGACCACTTATATAGGTACATGGATACCTATTTATTCGATTAACCAGCGTAACGAATACGATGAAACTCTGCTCTGACTTATAAAAATAGAAACAAAAAAATGGAAAATGCAAATTAGACAAAAATATAGAGCGTCGTTTTCAAGACGTTTGACATAAGTATATAACTGCATTAATACAACCGCTATTCAGCAGTTGATTGACATGTGGTTTATGCCACCTGTCATATTTGTATCTGTAGTCGGAGAATCGGGACGGACGGAGAATCGAGACGGTCGGAGAAACGAGATTTCCGCGAATCTTAAAATAACCTCTCTAGCATTAGGCGGAGGATGGGACGATCGGGGAATCGGGAATGTCGGAGAATCGGGATGGTCGGAGAATCGGAACAGAGCGTAATAAGAATGTCACAAATGGGGAAAAGAGAAGGCGCCATGTTCTATGCTTCCCAATCTACTATTTTATTAAACATGGTAGACTGTACCTTCCATGTACATATTGAATTACAACAACGGATTGGATCGTCATAATATACATACCACCTACATATTCTTGGGGTGCTTGACCTGCTGTCTGACTGACTGCTGACCTGTAGAACCCCAGAAATTGGGGTTTTCCAAAAAAATCGTATGAAGTACTGTTTGGAGCGTTTTTAGCGATCTTTTGGCTTAAAAGTGTCGAATTTTCAAAGCTTCGAGCCATATAATAATTTAATCATAGTTTCTCTTGTTTTATCAAAAATGTTTCAGTTTTTATAGTTTTTGCTCTTAGAAAGAACGAGCTCCGTCAGGAAGCGTCATAAAATGGTGTTTTTTGACGCGTATTTATGCACACATAGTATTTGAATTCAAAAGGCGCTTTATAAAAATTTCGCGGGGCCGAATCTCGAAGAATTCCTGTGCTGTTTTTTAGTACGAGTAGTTGAGGAATTGAGAAATAAAAAAGATTCAAAAACCCATAGCGAATTACTTTATAATGACTCAATTAATACATTTATTAGGAAATGACCTATTCATGTATCCTCGCTTGTGTCATAATAAAACATGGTCTAAACAAAGTCACGCGCAAAATATTGACAATCATCGTCTGAACAAAATCACGCGAAAAATAAAAAAATCATCAGAAAATATTCACAAGCACGTTAGAAAATATACGAAATGGATCGTTCTGAAGCACAATAAATACTTTGGCCTCATAGTCAAAACAAATATACAGGAAAGAAATAGAGGGAAAATAAAATGATTATAATAGACTGGACTCTTATCGCAAACATCAGTTAGTACGCCTTTCTCTTCGAAAAAGTAACCAGATACATTACTTGTCTAACATCTTGAAATCAATGTTCCTAGGGACGAACATCGCTGTCGATTTAAAATTCAAGTTTAAAATCACTTGAAAAGGTCAGTAAGCATTAAAATGCTTACTGCTCACCTTTGATCTGTTTTGCAATAGAATGAAAATTTTGGGAGGTATCCTTATCTCACCGTTATCATGATTTATGTCGAAAAAGAAATTCATGCTCACGCGTAGGCGTTGGGGGAGTTTAGAGCCCAAGAATCAATACTCCTGCGGATTACAGAATGCCCTAGAATTAAATTTTCGGCATGCTTTTTGCGATTTTTTTGACTTTTGCCCCTCCAACCCCCAGAATTTCGTCGCTGCCCATGTATGGTACGATTATTGTTCAGTTCTAGTCTAAAATACGTAAAGAACAACATCAGAATTAGCTGTACATACAAAGCTTCGTACGCGCGTTTCATGTCATCGAGAAAGCAAATTTCAAAAGAAAATTACCGCTACCTGCTCACAAAATGTCTGGAAATTTACTTCATACGAAAATTGAAGACAATCAGCATATCGACATGATTACATCGAATAACATTATTTCAGAATTGACAGGCACATACAAGCAGTGGCGAATCTAGGATTATCCGTAAGAGGGCGGTCCCAAATTTTTCGAAAAAAGTGAAAAACAGGTCCAAAAATTTTCCCTTCAAGTGCGAAACAGCGTTTTTTCGGCGTTTTACGTTGTCGAATTTTTTCAAAATCGCTTTTGGTGCAACATTTTTTCGAAAAATTTTGGAATTTTCGCCATTTTTTTGCGAAAAAATCATTAAAATTCTTGGACTTTAGCGAATAATCCGGCGCAAAGCGCCCGAAAATTCTTGAAATTTAGGCGGAAGAACGATTATAAGCTCGAATCACTGCTCGATTTTTTCTCACTCGGAGCATTAGAAAATTTTTAGAGTTAACGTTAAAAATAGAAGGAAACTGTGCTGAAATAGCTGTTTTTGTTCAGAAAATCGTTTTAGAGTTCATAATTTGAAAACAAAAGTATGCTTTCCAGCACACCTGGGCGTGGGGGGTTTGGGGGTATGCACCCCCGAGAAACCAAAATACCCCTCAGAAATCAAAATACCCCCCCAGAATTCAATTTTTGAAAATTTTTTTCGTTTTTTTCGCAATTTTTTGATGCCAATGGATAGTGCTCGATGAGAAACGTCGAAAAATGGTGTTTTTTCGCCATACCACCATTTTTAAGGCCATTTTTTGACCTTCAAAAAATCTTGCACCCCAGAATTTTCTTGCTACCCACGTATGCTTTCCAGTCCGCCAAGAAAGTAAATGAATGTCATTAATAGGTATTTCCGGCACGAAGCGCCGGTAAAGTTTCAGAAATTGACGGCCAAAAATTATTGCAAATTACGTATCCATTCTTTATCTTGCCAACTATTTTGGGTCAATGGGGGAGCCCCCTAAAATCCGCCCCTGCATACGAGTACTAACATTACCGTAAAGTAGTTTGAATGTAGCAAACGTCCCTTTAATAGTCAATCGCACGCGATAGCAACTAATTTAAATAGCGTCCACAAGTACATGTAAATAAAAAGTCTAAGTCGATTACTGACATGAATGCTAACATTTTTCAATGCATTTATTGAGCATCGCAAAATAATAATTTCCTAATTATTCTTGGTCGAGATCAGACATGCACTTAGAGTGGGTTTCGCGTCTAGATCCCCAGAATAATTGAAAGAGAAAATTTTATGGAAAAAATAATGCAAATTAAGCCAAAAATTGACGAAAATGGACAATCTTCTCTAAAGGTGCTCTAAAAGGATCAGGAACTGTTGATTAACATGGTTATCACGCTATTTTTTGCGTTTATACCAGTTTTTGAGGCCTTTTAGCTGAAGAATCACTCTCTGGCTGACCCTCAGCTCGGTCATGATGCACCTATGGTATGGTCGAGACCATAGACCATGGGTGCACAATATGGCCCGCCTAGAGGGCCGGCCGGAGAGTTTTTTTAAACCAAAACGGCCTGAAAAACGGGTATTAAATGCTAAAACGGCGTACGCTAATCAATAAAATTTTTGATTTTTATCCACTTATGGCCATCATTTTATCTCATTTTCACCAGAAAACTTTTTATTTTTCTATTCTTAGGTCTAAACCCTTCAAACCCCATGTGTACGTCTAGTCGAGTTCAACGCTCAATCAGAGCTACCACCGCTCATTTACGTTCAAAATTTGCGATTCGGATACAAATAAGTCTTAGCTTTCTCTTGAATTTAATGACTCATGCTTTTCAAATGACTAGCAGATTCATACTTGGGAGGAAAAGTACTATACTCACTCTACAAAGCAAGATATTTCAGAAAATCATGAATCCTAGAAAAAAATAACGGATTTTTATGCAAATTTGATGGTTCAGTTTATAAGGAAAATGGACCAAACAACGTCCTTAGTTTTTTCTACGATAAGCGCTTAGATAAAAAAGTGCACAGCAAGGCCGATCTGGAGTTCAGCACAGTCTGAAGGTGAATCAGAGAAAGGTTTCGGGATAATGTGGCATTATAAATAGGTAAAAACGTTAAAACAACGTAAAAACTATCGTAATTGACACTTTGAGGTCGAAAATCTATTTTTGAAAAAATTTTGATTTTTATCCATCTTTGGTCTGAATTCTGTCGAATTCTCACCAGGAAAAATTTGCATTTTGCCGATTCTGAGGGTCTAGATCCCTAAATCCCCCAATGATTGTCGGTCTAGAATGCGAGTTATGAAAAACATATACAACCATGAATTAGCAGCAACGATTATTTAAGACACGATGCAATTGGCGCCAGACTTCTTGTCTTTCCGTTTGCCGTATCTTAACGGAGCCCGAGCGACGAGTGAACCGCTGTGACTTTGTCCCTCTTGACCTCTACTCATATTATAGTCAGAGAGGCGGTTTCCTCCCCCTGATCTGGAAAAATGTAGAGATGAGATTTGGGATAATGCCATGTTGTAGCAAAAAGCTTCGTCTTCCTCGCTTGAAGAAGATGAGGAATCGAATTGTCCAGTAAGCTCACTAGAATTAACGTCAGAAGACCTGAATAAGCGGCGCTGAGGTGACACCAATGCATGATTTTTAGTTTCACACCGGTCATCGCCGTGTAAATACCGAGCCTTAATATTGCGATTTTTATCCTGATCATCGTCGTCAGCTTGTACGGAAAAATGGACCGATTTGACAGCTTTGTCCGAACGTACGTGTCCAGCATCGAAAGAATCGAAAGCCAGACATATTCGAGATTTTGGAGCATTGCTGAACTGTTTGTTTTCATCTAATGGGCTATGTGCGGAAGAACAAGGAGCGTCTCCTAACACGCGCGTATGAGTTCCTACGTTTCTTCCCAATTCGCCACGACTTGCGGACAAATTTTGACGCGATTCGGGAAGTGAGCAACGAGAGCAAAGACTCTGAAAATGAAGGGAATCGTTTTGAGTATAAAACTGCTATTGAAAATAAAAAACGAGATAAAAACGTAAGTTACTTAATTACGCATAGTGAAAAAAGTTCAAGGTCGACAAAAAATGATGGTCGTACTCGCCGCACGCATTACTCAACCTGCAATCAAGGGCCGATTCAGGGGTAGGGGGCGATCGCCCTCCACCCATTGGACCAACAAGGTTGGCGAAATAAAGAACGGATATGTAATTTGTAGTGATTTTTGGCCATCGATTATCGTAACTATTTGTTATTTATAATTATTAAAATTATTTATTAATTATAATTTTAGTAATTATTATTAATTGCATTCGTTCACTTCCTGGGCGTCCTGAAAGCCATATTTTTTGTAGTTTTCTTCCCTTTTAGCGTAAATTATCAAACTTTTGGGTGCCTCACATCAAATACTTGAATAGGCTTTGCTCCAAGCGCAAAAATAATGGAAATGATGAAGCGGTTCAAGTCTCTTTATCTAAACGTCTATTTTTGGCTGTTTGGGGAAAATTTGTGGTATCGCCCCCTCTTATTGAAATTCCGGATCCGCCATTGCCTGCAATCAACCAGAATATTATCTTAACCTTCAAATAAGGCGCTCAAAAACCTCAGAGGCCTTAACGGTAAACAGCCGACTTCGTTCAAAAACTAATGAACAACACTTGATTGAAAACAACAGGGATACTATCAAATTAATAATGAAGAACACAATGTTTTTAATAAGACTGACTTTCCAATGGAAATGAAATGTAAATTATGAACACTTACATTACTATCGTCCTCGGCGACACAATGCTCCGAAATTCTCAAGCCAGCGTCCATACTCTTGACCATGTGAGCGTCACCGAGTCGTCCTAATTGAGCGCCAATCTCGAATCGGTTAGCAGGGTCGGGTTTTGTCGACCTTTTCGTCGTGCGTTCCATTCGCGGCGATATCGAAGCGTAATCGGATTCGTCGTCGCATTCTTTAGTCATCGACGCGTTATTTCCGTTCAATCCAATCTCAGCGCCAAAATTGTTTTGCGATTCGGCCCCGTCCGGATCAGGAACGACGAAACGTCCCGGCGTCGCACTAATATGAGTCGATCTACGATTGGCTCTTTGACGTTCGCGCCACGCTTGCTTTCGACGCTCGCACGGCGACGGCGTCCCGACGCCGCCCGCGACCCCGGCGTCAGTCGCCGGCACTCGAATTCCCGTCGTCCGCCGCTGACGTCGCTCGACGACAAACGTCAGCGGCGTGCGTCGTCCTGCTTCGTCGTAAGCGTCGGCGCACTGCCGATTGCAGTACAGAACGCCGTCGCTCGTGGAAAGATCGGCCGCGAACGACTGACCCAACAGACCGCGACGGCATCTAGCGCACGAGAAGCAGTCGTTGTTGGCGTGCCAGCTGCGATCCGAGTGGTTCAATTTGGGTTCCTGACACGAAATGGTCACGTGACACGCGGCGCATTGGTCCGACGCGATCGTCGGCGCGTTGGCAGTAGGCGGCGAGACGGCGTCGGAGACGACGGAGTCGTAGCGTTCGTCAAAGCAACGCAAGCAATACGGTTTGCTGTCGCGCGTGATATACTGCGCTCCGCCGAGCGGACAGTCGCACGAAAAGCACAAGAAATGATCGATGTGATAAGTTTTGTTGTCGGCTTCGGTGCACTCGTCGGCGAAAATAAGCTGAAAACAGCGCAATAAAATGTTTCCCATAATTTCGTGCCTAAAGTTCAAGAATTTCCATCGACAGTTAGCCGAGAGGTTGCGACCATTATACTCGTATGTACATCAAATCAATGCTGTAATCGCAATCTGTCAGTTTATTGTCTAAGATAGTTTTTAAAATTTATCACCAAACTTGTGTGAAACAGACTATAAGTCGTTCTATTTTGGTACGCGCTCATACGCGATCTAGGGGGAGGGTTTTAGGGATTTAACCTCCCAGAATGGCTATTGATCCCCACAAAATGGCTGTGCTGCGAGCGACCCCTAAAATAGTCGATTTTCCGTGTACCCAAACATGCAACAGGGGGATAGGAAAGATCCCCGACCCAAAGTTGGCCGTCCCCCTTCCCCTCAAAAGCCAGAAAATTTTTGACTCCCTCCCCGATTTAAAAAAAACGAATTTCTTGGCCACCCCCTACCCCTAAAAATGGCCGGGGACCCCATCCAATATTTCGAGGCATTACATGCATGCGTGTACTCATCGTTTTCCAGCCAACATAATCATTTGAACAAATGTTGGGCCTGACCTCTCCCCATAATTCCAATGCTGTACATGTGTGGTAACGTCCTAACAATTCCACCAAGAATCCCAGCAGTCCCACCATTCCCACTATAGCAAAACTTCAACCAGTCATAACCAGACATGCACGTGGGGAGGTTTGAGGGGTCCTGACCCCCCAGAATGGAAAATGTAAAATTTTATGGTGAAAATGAGGCAAATTGAAGGCCAAAAACGTATAAGAAAATTTTTTTCCAAAAGTGCTTCAAATCGACCATTAACTGTGCAATAATGTAGTTTTAACGCTGTTTTAGCGCTCATACCAGTTTTGAGGCCATTTTGGCCCAAAAAAGCTCATCTTTGACCCCAGACCGGCTGACCCCCCAGATCGACCATTCTGTGCATCTAGGTCATAACATTCCACCATCAAGTTTGCCATGAGTGAAACAAATTCACGCAGCGTCAACACGTGGTGTCAAGCTGATCACACTTTTAACTATGCAGTATCTACGTAATTTGTTGCATATATTATGTTATCACTTCCGTGTTGTTGTTTACCATTCTAAGGGCTCATTTTAGATCATGTTAGGTTTTTGCTTTTTCGCAAGCTGTTTAAAATGGTTTGTAATTGAGTTGCGTTCATCTTTTACAAAACTTTTCAAGAAAAAAATTCAAAGTTATTGAAGAACATTTGAAAGATCACAAAAATTGATTTTAGCACGCTCATGACCTAAAAAACCCGGAATTTTCAGGCGCCGGCTTTGTTTTTGTATAATTCTTGTCTTCCAAACAGCCCAACTTTTGATAGGACATAGCAAAGATGTCAAAATATTCCGGCGCATCGTGCCGAATCATTTATTCTCTTTATATGTGTTCTTTGCAATGTATTAAAATTGTGTGGAACGATTTTCACAGTTAAACTTGGATAATTGTTGCGAAACTATTCGCGAAGCAATTGTAAACCACATCAATTGCAAACCAATAAACAAGCCTAAGAAAAAACAGAGAAATATATCTGAAAATACTTTGTTGAAGAATGGTAAACATCAATACGGATGTGATGACATGCATTTAGCAAATGTGATACATATGTACGTACTTGACACTGCGATCAGCTTGATTCTACCTGTGATGTGATGCTGCGTGAATTTTTCAAATTAATTTTAATTATTTAAATTCCTTAGTTCTATTTTTAGTAACTTTAACATGATTAACAAATGCTCAGATCCTTGTAATTAAATCAAGAATTTCAACTTTTTCCATTTTTTGCGGATTAAAGATTTAAAAACAGGGATAAAGCATTCCTCAAATGATAAATGTATAAATAAATAAATCGTTTAGTTAAGCAAACTATGCGAAGCGCAAATCGAAAAATCACTTATCTTACAACATGCAATGTTAGTTAAAATGGATTTATAAGAGTTCAACTGCAAATAATAATATAGGGATAAAATAAACAGCAATTGCTGTATAATGTGTGCCGTCCATTCAGAGCCCTGCGCGGGCCGAAATTTTTTGACCCGCCCCGCCCCGCCAAGAAAGAAATAAAGCCCGCCGCCACCCCGCAGCTCCTTAGAATCGCCCCGCCCCGCCAGTAATGTTACAAAAATTAGGCCCGCCCCGCCCCGCAAAATTTTTTTATGTACTCTATGTATCCATTTCTAGTCGAAAAGGAGCCAGAATGCAAGAAGATAAAGAACCGGACAATGAGTGATACAAAATCTTCAATGTAAATGAGTGCAATGCAATTATTGTAAATTGCATAAGAGCTAATGTCTCACAGCAATAAACTTTATTGAAATAACAATGATGTTACTGTGATAGGTGTAGTTAGGTATGTAGGTAAGCTGCAAAAGGCATAATCTTGCACTGCTGATTGCTCAAATTCTGAGGGGTCTGATGGGGCGAAATCGCCAAAACTAGCACAACAAAATCAATTTTTGGAGGTCTGCTGGATCCCAGGGGACAACCCAGATCCCAATGCTCGCCATTACTCAAATCCTATAGGTGATAGTCTACCTTATGTAAGGACGTAGTGTGTACCTACATATATGTAGGCATAGGTGGGCAACACCGAAATTCTGGGGGGGGGGGGGTGAAAAAATTTCTGGGGGGGTGGTGAAAAATTTTTAAAAGGTCAAAAAATGGTCTTAAAAGTGGTCGTATGGCAAAAAAACACCATTTTTGGACGTTCCTCATCAAGCACTATCCAATGGCATCAAAAAATTGCTGAAAAAGCAAAAAAAATTTTCTGAGGGGGTATTTTGATTTCTGGGGAGGTATTTCAACTTCTGGGGGGTGCATGCTCCCCCACCCCCCACGCCCACGTGTGTATGTAGGTACCTGCCTACCTATATACACGGGTGCTTCAAAAAAAAACGAAACCCATATCAGACCTTGTAACTTCGAAACGAATCGCTCAATTCGAATGCAACTTGCTTTAATCAATAGATAAAAACCTTCATAATGATCTTGCAAAGTTTCGTTTTCGCAGCTTTATTTGTTCTTGTACAACGCGCATTTGGGTAAAAGTCGTTTTTCATTAAATACAATGTGTCGTTAGAAATGAATATGTGTTTGCGACGTTGTAGCTTCAGATCAGTGAACATTTTAGAATACGGTTTGCTTCAATCAAAAGCTCATTTATCTAGCTAGTTGCCTCTAAATTTTAGTCTTATTTTGCTTGTTGGTTCAAGAGCTATTGAGCTTTTGCCTAAGGTCACTCCCTTGGCGATTGAGCCAGCAATGAGAAAATAAGCAGCTGAGTTGCTTGCGCTTGTAGAATGACCTAAGGAATGACATTTGGCGAAAGCTCAATAACTCTCGAACCAAGTAGCGAAATAGTACGAAAATTTACAGGCTAACAGCTAGACAAACAGGCTTTTGAATAGAGCAGACTGTATTCTAAAATGTTTATTCGATTAAAAGCTACAACGTTGCAAGCCTACATGATTTATTTCTAAACACGCATTGTATTTAATGAAAAGAACGACTTTTACACAATTGCGCGTTGCACAAGAACAGAGCAAGCTACGGATACGAAACTTGGCAAGTTTCTTACGAAGGATTTTGCCTATCGTTTAAAACAATTTGCATTGAAATTGAGCGAGCCGTTGGGAAGTTACAAGGTCAATATGGGTTTCGCTTTTTGAAACACTGTATATATGTAAGCTTATGCATGGTAAAGCTGGGTTATTTCAATTTGTATTATTATAACAGCCCCCATGTGGTCTATTTCATTAAGTATTTATTCAAAGGATGAGCAGCAGAGCATTACTTAGAACTATAGTCTATTTCGCGAAACCTTGTGCATGGAAATCAATTTCGCGCACGTATCCTTTTGCACAACAAAAATTTAAAAAAAGGAGGCCCGCCCCGCCCCGCCAAAATTTTTAGAAAATAAAGCCCGCCCCGCCCCGCAAAAAGCCCGCGCGGGCCGCGCGAGCCTGCGGAGCGGGGCGGGCCGACCCGCCCCGCGCGGGGCTCTGCGTCCATTCGTGAGCTGTCTTTTTCGGAAATTTAGCGGTTTAAATTTGAATCTTAAACGAACGGCTATTATCTCTCCTATCTAAACTTAGTTCAATACTTTTATTTCTATTTTCAAAACTTGAGTCTTCATTCATGAAAAAATAGAGTACGAGCGGTTATGAGTCAGATTAAATTGATTGCCCTTGAATCGATTAGTGGCTAAGGATCCTTTATAGAATTTTCAGCTGTCACACGAATTGGAGTGGACTATCGATTCAGAAAAGTTTGATATTGATAAACCATGATAGCTCACTTCATCACAAGCAACGCATCTTGGCTTGAACATTTCCGCATAATGACGACCACAGTACACTCGACCTTCAAGCTGGAAATACATCAGATCAACTAGCAATTCGTTGCAAGCATGGCACACAAAGCACATTGGATGCCAGACGGCTTTCCGGACATCTAAGCCCCTGATTTTATTCGTTGTTCTATCGAGAAAAATTGCCACATCGCTTGGAAAGAGTTGATTTGAACAAAAATTGCACGTCATATTGTTGGTGCCGTCGTGTAAAACCTATAAAATACGACAATCAATGCACAAAAAACCAGTAATATAAATTCAAAATTTTCACTTGCGATTTCTAGATTTACGCATTAACGTATATATATGTACTATATGATTCTTAACTATAGATGTCAAGCGATCTAATGCGGAGGAGATCTGATTGGTGTAAAATTGCCATAAATCCCAAAAACATGCCAAAAATTCAATTCTGGGGTCTATCGGTTTTTAGGGGGTCTACCGGATTAACGGGGGTCTAAATTCCCCTTCCCCCACGCCCACGTGTTTGAAACTTGAAGCCTTTACTTGGATATATTTTTCCATTTCCCCTTGATCGACGTATTTGACGAGTTAAAGAACGAATATGCATCTTTTAATGATTTTGAGCGTTGTTTGTCGTGATTTCTTAGTGATATTTCCGAACACCTACTAATTGCGCTTATTGACTTTCTTGGTAGCGTGTAAGCCAACTTTTAATTTTAACTTTAAGTAACTTTTAAAATTTATATTTCCTGATTTTTAGAAGGATACAACTTATTGATCACCTGTATAAAATATAAGCCAAACAAGACCGACAATATAATTCATACGATGATCTTTTAGCCACGCTTGTAGTCTATTTCATGAAACCTTTCTAAATGTCTTGTCAAGTACCTACCAGCAAATCAAATGCAGGAGAGGTTCATCAATTGAAGCATTACAATTATAATGCGAATTGCAACTAATAGGCACCGAATGTTCAATGTAAAATTTAAACTAATTAACTTCCATGCGTACTGGGAAAAAAACTTTAAAAAAATTAAAAAACTAAAAAAAACTAAGGCATGATAAATATATCCAAATTTTAAGCGTACATCGAATCATTTGAATAAAAATTGAACAAAAATCGAAGCCCAATTAAAAATAAGATCTCAGTGTTTACGCATTAATTATAAAAAATAAGGTTATATGTATAACCTTGCTTTCTGTCAAAGCAACTCCAAATCAGCACAATTTGAAGTTCCAGTTACAAAAATCATAGTAAGTTCTAATAATACTAAAAGACGAATAAAAATTACCAAAAATTTAATGTATACGTACGAACTTGTGTTAGAAAAGAAGTAAAATGTCAATTGCACGAGAAAAACTACTCGAAGGAATTAACATACGCACGTAGGAAACTTAGTACTTACGAAAACCGTTTCCACAATAAAGAAGAGTGAATAATAAGCTCTGACAGCGCAAAATGGCTGCGACCCCCAGAATTGTCGATTTGACGTAAAAATTGTAAAAACTGAGCCTTTTAAGCGTTTTTAGCTCATTTTGGCTCAACAGTCTCAAATTTTCAGGGCTTCGCGCCATATAGACATCTTTGATTATATTTTGTTCAATTTGTTTTTTCAAATTTTTCCGGAATTTTTATGTTTTTATATTTTAGAAAGAACGAGTATTGTTAGGTACTCCTAAGGCAGTGCACACCTCGGTCAAAACAGTAGCCAAAGTCCCGTAATGTCTTCAACTATTACAATATGACTAAAGTATGATTTTAAACTTCGTAGACGAGAAGAAATTAGGATAAAAATGGGTAAGCTTATGGTTTTATGGTTGTTTACGCGAAGAAATATCTATATGTTACGGAAAACTAAAAATCAGTATTGTACGTCAAATTCATATTTTGATCATATCGTAGGTAATAGTGAAGACAAACGGGACTTTGTATACTGTTTTGACGAAGATAAATACCGCATTGTCCGAACGTCAAAAAACAGTGTTTTTGACGTGTACATATATTTTTAGCCCAAAAAAGGTTTTTTAAAAAGATTTTTAGGGCCTGACCCCCTGAATTTCCATGCGGTACATGTGTTTGGCAGTCACCTTAACGATGCCGTGCCCAAAGGCTTCGCTTTTGCATTGCTGGCGGAACTTTTTCAGCTCCCTGCTCTCAGCGTCACTCAAACGTCTACAGTAACGCGGTTCGTTATCCTGCGGTGGGCATTGATATACCAGTTGCTTGAAACGTAATTTTTCGCCAGCGCTATTAACATAGGGAATTTTCTCTTCTGGTAGGCAGTTGAAATATTGGTTAATCTGAAATACATAAAAGATTACATCTGTCCAGGAGCCAACTGTTTTTTCAAGCTAAAATGGTTATTACTGGAGGTCGATCAAGTTGTTCTTGATTAAATGTGTCAAGAATTTTTTCACACGAGCCTCTTTGCAGAAATTTTTTTGCACGAGCATCTTTTACATCATTTACGCACTAATTATTCCTTGCGAACGAAAAATAACTCCGATACTTGAACAAATGTGACGAACAGATATGCACTGCACGCGTGAGGTTCGTTCACCCTCCAGACATTGAAAAATGAAAATTTCCGGCGGAAAATAACGCGAATTGAGACCAAAATGGATAAAAGCCATAACCGTTCTTCAAAGGTTATTTAAATTGACCAGAAACTGTAAATTAAGATCGATTTTACACTATTTTAGCATTTACACCGCTTCTTACGCCATTCTAGCTCATTAACTCTCCGACTGACCCCCCAAACCTGCTATGCTGTGCTTTTATGGTTATGTCTCGACCAGACACGCACGTGAGGGGAAGCTTCGTGATCCATACCCCATAGAATAGAAAAAATGGGAAATTTTCTGGGAAAAATGACACCAAATGAAGGCAAAAATGATGAAAATGAAACATTTTCTGCATAAGTGCTTGAAAATGATATAAAATTGTGGCTTGACGTAGTTTATAAGCTATTTTAGCATTAACGCCAGTTTTTGAGGGCATTTCAGCTGAAGAAAATTCTCTGGCTGACTCCTTCCCAGCCATGTTGTGCATCCATGATCACGACACGAAACAACACGAGCACACCAGCTTGTACGTCTAAAAGAGAGGTTTATGGGCTCAGCCACGTATAGACAAAGTAGAAATTCTAAGGTATTGAAATTTTCAAAAATGAAAGATAGCCAAAAATGGTTATCATAGGCAAAAACGCAAATTTTCAATACTCAACAACAAGTTTTATCCATTGGCATTAAAAATGGCTACAAAACTGAGAAACGTTCTCCTTGGGTTGAGGTCAACGTCCTAATCCCACGATGAAAACACATGGTCTCTACTCTCCAAAGATGTACGGAATGGACTGCAATGGCCTTCAGTAGGGAAAATAAATGTTTTAACGATAATTTCAAGCATTTTTCTGATAAAAATCAGTTTTTTGTCTTTGATTTGCATTCGTCAATTGATTTTTATGTCTCTATTTCGCTCGAAATTCCATCAATTACAAAACCAGAAACACCAAACTTGCTGATAGTTGAATATTTCCTGAACAAATCGAATCATGCGTTACCACAAAATATAATAAAATGTTCTTCATTATACAACCTATTTTCCAGATGTTAACTATTTGAAATTAATGGTTTCGAGGTATTTCCGGATATTTGATGCTGCAATTATGATTTTAAAATGTACATTGCACAGCTCTTAGTCATTTCGCGTTTCTATAACTGCCTAAAACCAGCTCCGTCTATAGGATTTCAGTAGCCCTGTGCTATAGATTTTTGACAGTCTGTATTTTCCTGAACTTAAGTGAGCAGATTATTATTTTGCACACAAAATTAAGACAAAAAATAACGCACGTCATGAATAAATCTATAAACAAATATTTTGTATAGCTTTATGAGCGACGTAAATTAATTTATTAAGCGTACAAATCAAATCATCTTCGACCGAATATGGTCATATTACTGAAAGAGGAATAGACCACATTATGCCTCAAACATTTTTCATTTTTTCAGATTTAGTTTTGAAAACAACTGAAAATTTGCGAACGAAATGTCGGAAAATCAGAAAAACTGGAATCATAGGTAGCGCGTACCTATAATATACTTGTTACCCCCAACATATGTCCCCCACCCTCACAGCTATAACGGCACACATCAAGGAGGTGCGGTTTTTTTATAAGGTAGATAATAAAAAACTTGGGACCCCGATTTTTTTCTTGTTTACACTCAATACCGAGCTAGTCGTCAGTGTGTAAAGTTTACACCAAAAATTCAAATGATCGGCGGTGGGCCAATTTTTTTTCAAATGTTTTCCCTGATTAGTAGCTTACGAATCTGGTCTTAAAATTTCTTTACACATATTAGTTGTTGCACAGGAGTGTAAAGTAGACGGTTTTTTACTGTTTTCATGTGCACAAGCATATCTAACTCAGTTTTACATTATATGCAGTCTGATTGGTTTCAAAAGGTAGACAGTTATGAAATCTAGGGGAGTGTTTTTTTATTTTTTTCGAAAAAGTAATATTTTCAAATTTAGAGGCGGTTTATTGTAAAGAGTCTGGGACGAAAAAATATTTTTTCCTGCCATATTCTCCACTTAGTAGACAGAACGTAGTATTTATCTTTAAAATGTGCCTCGTCCTAAGCGCTACACGTCAAAATTTATTTTGTTTCTTTACAATCAATGTTGCGTTATTAGTGCACGTGTAAACTTTACACTGAAAAAATTTTTTCCGCCCAGAGCGTCGTGGATGATTAATTTTAAAAAAAATGTTCTCCGTAAAGTCAGAATAACGAATCTGACCTTTAAACTTTTCTACAGCCAGTGTTTGTTGAGATATGAAGAGGTGAACTTTGAATTATACATCTATTTTCTAATGCCGATAGATAACTCCGTATTGCAATTTGTTTGATCAGATTTTTCCTATTTCAGAGGTTTTTGACTCGTCTTTAATAAATAATTATTTTTATTATCATAAATGCACTATTCTTGATGAATATTTTTCAAAATAGTATAATCAAGCTAAAATCTTCGCTGCGAGACTCATTTAAAGTGCATTGTATTGACAGACAGGCACCTAATCATATGTTTCTATATGTCGCCATGTTAAAAAACCTGCAGCGTAATAAGTATAGGATGTTGTTTGAAAGTAGGGAAATGATTTCAGATTTTTATCTATTGACCACAATACAGCGAAATCATTAGTGACTAAGTATTAAAATCCGCCGATATATTGAGTTCGTGCAAGTGGCTGACGTATCCGTTCTCGCATGTGGATTCAAAAAAGAATAATGGATTCAAATCTTCTGCATACTGACTTTTTCATTTTTTTATTCTTTTGGCAAAACCATGCACTTCATTTGACTTATTCATCTATTTAGGTTAAGTAATCCGCTGGCTTCTTCATTTATCGTTTTGTAAAACTCCAAATTTATGTTTACTATTTTATTTTAGGGTCAGTATTTAATCATAGGTAGCGCGTTAGCGCGTACCTATAATATACTTGGGTACCCCCAACACCTGTGCAACCCCCTATAGGTATAACAGGACAAATCTGGGAGGTGCGGTTCTTTTTAAAAGAAAAATAATTAAAAAATCCGCTGCCTGTCTTTTTTTGTTTTTCTTTACACTCAAAACTGACGGTGTAAAGTTTTGGCATAACGTTATAACATACAGCGAATTTTGGGGGTTTTTTACCGGGCTTGTAGACAACTCAGTATTGACTCTTCCAACAGTTTAATGGCATAGATTCATAGAGGAAGGAATTCTACAGATGTTACGTTTTTTGTTTTTTGAATTTCGCCTTAGTTCACGAATGGGAGTGTAAAGAGTGCGAAAATCTGGGGTGAAAAGACACATTTTGGTCGAGTCGACTTGTTTATGTCTGCCAACAACTCCCATTATGAGTTTTAGGAAATTTTTCTGACAGAAATGTACTACGGATCAAGGGCTATCTTGTGGTTACCAGCAAACTTTTCTTCAATCAATATGCAATCAGTACCAGGAGTTTAAACTTTACACTCTAGTGGATGAGTAAAAAAACAGATTTTGTCCAAGATTTATATGTCAACTTTTTCAGTTATGAGTTGGGATGAATTGAATAAAATAGAAATAAAGTAACTTCTAAGGGCTACACGTCGAAGCAAGCCGCGTTCAAAAAACCGTAATATTGAGTTGTTTATGGGGGTGTAAAGTTCGAAATCTGAGGTGTAAAATGGGCGAAAAAACAGGTTTTTTTCGTATTTTGATTGGTAAATCATATCAAATATTTTGCGGAACATAAGTTTGGCACATACAAACGTACTACAATCAAAGGGCTACAAACTGACCCGAACCAAAATTATTTACACTCAATGGGGCGTTAGATTCAGATTTTTAAAGTTTAGAATGTGGTGGACATTGGAAAATACGTGTTTGTCCATTTTTTGTTCGCCACTTTCTCTGTTCAGAAGTCGGGCGAGGTCGAATAGGATACAAATAAAGTACTTTCTAAGGGGTACGCGTCACAGCGAATTGCGTTTGTTTACATCGATATTTAGCTTTTTCGGGAGGTGTAAAGTCAAAAAAATGGGGGAGTTAAGCGTGTTTCTGTCTTGTTTTTTCTGCCAAGTTCTGGGTTATGAGTCTGGAAATAATCTCAAGTCTAAAAATAAACCAGAAACCAAATGTGATACGCCAGTTTGTTTGCACTCAACAGTGGTGTAAAGTGATTTACATATGATACTTATTTGTCCTCAGGCCATTGTGGAGACTTAATTTTTTCATAAATGTTGATCGTAATATCAGAATTACGAATCCGACTGAAATTTTATTTACACTCTGTGGTTGTGTAAAGTTTACACTGCATATTTACTTTAGTTCTAGAGCCTTGCAGAAGCTTGATTTTTTCTAAAGTCTAAAAATATACCAGGAATCAAATGTGAGACGCCAGTTGAGCGCGTTTGCTTATACTCAGCAGTGGTGTAAAGTAGTTTACAAGTGATGTTTATTTGTTCTCGGGTTATTGTGGAGACTCAATTTTTCATAAATATCAATCGTAATATCAGAGTAATATTAGAATTACGAATCCAACTAAAATCTTCTCTACACTCTGTGGTTGTGTGAAGTTTACACTGCATATTAACTTTAGTTCTGGAGCCTTGCGGAAGCTTAATTTTTTTCAAAGTGTTCTACGTAAAATCAGGATTGGGAATCTGACTGTTAGTTTACACTACTAATTGATTTTACTTCCAAATCTGAGCGTTAGTGTTCCTTACACTTGGTATTTGCGTATTTATGCTGAAAAACTTTGATCTGTTTAAATAATGTAAGGTTGTCTTGTTTAAAAAGGATAATGCTGATGTTAAGAACAATATTGTTCTCCGCGTTCTTGGACTGCTGTGATTATTGTGGCATGTTACTGTATGTGTTTACTGACTGATGTACTCGAATCATGCTAATTAAAAGTAGGGTACCAGCAAAGAGAAATGCTCCGATGGAACAAAAAAGATGAATATACTTGGAATTGTGGATTATTAAGAATGTAAAAGGAGGGGACTAGGAAAAAGCTACCTAAAGTCGCAAAATCTGCTAAAAATCACACTTTCTCTAAGCAACGCAAAAAATCGAAGTATATCCTACGGCCTCTAAAAAAGTGTCTTTTTTAAATAATTTTCAAAGTTGCAGATAATAGTGTATAAACGAAATCTATGTTTACTTTTTTAAATTGCTGGCAAGTGGCAACGCTGACTAGCTTCGTTTCCTGATTGATAGAAGACTAAGTGGTATTGTATTTAAAGTTGTTTCATTTTGTTATGAGCATTATAGCAAGCAAAGCAAGGACCGATTGATTAGTGCACACAATCGTAACGGGCATGCTAGTGTACCTACATTTAGTCTGTTTCAAGTCAACTTACGCGTTTCCTACTGTTTTAAACCAACAATTTCTTCAATTGTCTTGGATGCATCGATGTTTGCTATTTCATTCAATTGGCTTAGAAAGACCGTCAGTTTACTCAATATCGTTTCCCATAGCTACTGCATTGCTAACGTGCTGCTTTTTCAATCATTTTTATGGTTAAATATTTATTTTAATCTGTTGGCCGCAGAATATACTTCGCTTTTTTGCGTTGCTTAGAGAAAGTATGATTTTTAGCAGATTTTGCGACTTTAGGTAGCTTTTTCCTAGTCCCCTCCTTTTATATCCTTAATAATCCACAGTTCCAAGTATATTCATCTTTTTTGTTCCATCGGAGCATTTTTCTTTGCTAGTATAGTATATATACGACGAGTATATGTAAATATCTTATTTGAGTTGGACGGGGCCGCAGGATATAAAATTTTTAGCGACCCTTAGCCGCTCAATCAAATCTTGGAACGCTCTTTAGAGCTTCTGCGAGCGATGCTTATTTTACCAGTTCAATCTTATGCAACTTTTTGGCAGAATATTAGTGAAGCCACTGAAGCAGCAGCAGGCTGTCTGTCAGGATCCGCTTTATAAGTTCCCTGGTTAAATAATAGGATGTCATCAATACAAAAAATGCTAAAAAAGGGAGAGACAAAAAATAAAACAAAAAACAAAAAAAGTGATAAAGGATAAGTAGATAAATTTTAAAAAAGAAAGAGGAAGAAGTGAAACATGCTATTAGTATTAAAGAAACAAAAAGACGCGAGAAATAGCACAGATGTACATAAAAAATTATATTATGATAAATTAAGTTTAGAGAGGCACAAGACTCTAAGTGGAATGTGAAGCCCGTAGTTCTATAATAAACATGTTCATAGATAGTATCGAATTTCGCCGTCGTCTTAAGCCTGACTTAAACCTGCAGATTATAAAAATCGGCATAAGTCAGGCTTAAACCTGACAAGTCGGATTTAAAACTCACTTACCAGATCTGATCGCAGACCGGTCGGGATCCACGCATACCGATACTCGTCGATGAGGGCGCAACCCGAGTCGTCGTCCGAGATCGACTGTCGTCGATATTCATTGCCGCCGGCGCCAATAGACAAATGATGACCAGACGGACCGGGCGGCAAGCGTTGTTTGCGAGCGCCAAAAATACTGGCGCTCGTCGGCAAAACGTTCAGCATCGAAGCGCTGTCGGTGTAATCTATCGACGACAACGTTTGATTGTCGTCAAAAAAGCAAGACGACGAAGGCGTCCGACGGCCGCGCGACGACGACGTCGACGCTAATGTTGACGGCGCTTCCACGTCGACGGCATACGCGAGGCGAGTAGTCGCCGGGACCGATACGTAACTAAAGGTGCATGGTCCAGTAGCCTTTGATGGCGATGAGGGTGCATTCTTTAATTTATCACTAGCCATTCATTATAATTTTCAATCTGGCCATGTTCCTCCGAATTATTAGTGCGAAATAAAGATCACCAAGTACGCTAAACAACGGCGCAGTCTTCTTTTAAGTTTCGCACCTGTTGTAATATCCTATTACCATTATAACTATTCCTATAACGAAAACAAAAATTGAAGCCACATCCGTACATTTAAAGCATAAGAATTTTGGGAATCAGCCCCGAAAAATTTTTATAAAACGCCTTTTTTACTAAAAACGATGGATACACGTTAAAAATACTATTTTTCACGTTTCTGACCATAATCGTTCTTTCTAAAACATAGAAAAATTCGAAAAAATTCCAGTAAGTTACAGAAGATACGGCTAGAAAATGACTATATGGCGCAAAGCACCGAAAATTCGACATTCCAAATGTTAGGTAAAAACGCTTAAAACATCACGATTTTTTGATTATAATTCTACGAGGGTCACAGTCATTAGCCATTCTTGGGGGTCTCCATCCCCCTAGGAATACGTATGTATGCCCACATAATCGAAAAACAGCAAAGAGTAACCGTAAATAAACGGTTATCCTTCCATCCGCATTTGCCAGATTGCGACAGAAATATCGTTTTCCAAGGAAAAACAATCGACTTTCGATATCTGAAACGCTTGAAATTTCAATTACTTTAATTTTTCGGTCGAATTGATGGATTTATTGACATTCTGATCACACTACCTATCACATTATTGAATATGAAACCGTGCACTTAGTTGTAGAATTTACCTCTTCGGAATACCAATTATGCTTAATGAATAATATTACCGACTTTGAGATACTTTAAGAGATCTAACGCAGTCAGCCCAGGTAGGCACAGTGGATCAGTTATAATTAAAATTGCGTCAACTTTACGCAGATACAATGGAGCATAATTAGGATACTCGAATACAGTAATAATTATAGAGAAGCCGGGCTCTTCTTGTGAGATCGGAAAAATGTCAGTATCTGATTCAAAACGCTTAAGCTGCAAGTAAGTTTATACTAATCCCAAACACCAACTCATTAGTTCACCTTGTTCCCATGGTCAATGCTAGTCTTTCATTAAACGTTAAAGAATGTTCGTGTTTTATAATATTCTAGAACTTGAAGGATTAAGACCTAGAACATTTTGGATCGTTCAACGGGAATAAAGGAGCAGAATTCTGAAGTGAAAAAACCACTGTTATAATATTAGTCCGTTGCAAATCAAAATATTGACTATTAAAATCCAAAGTTGCATCGCAAAAGTTCATCAAAAAGTCGATGAAGTACTAGGCAAGTAAGGAAACCTTTGAGTAAGATAAGATGATGGTAATGCATTAGGATATACATATTAGTTGACGTTGAAAACAGTTATAATTAAACAAGTTGTATGGAGTTTTACGCATATGTATGAGTATAATAGAGGATAATTAGGATACTGGATTACGGTAGGAAAATGAGCAAAAATAATACAGTCGCTATAAGTTATATTTTGTTCGTTAAATTGGCTTAGGCACTAGACAGACTTTGTTTGTACAACTTTTCGACAGAAAAACAAACTTAGATGGCCCAGACTCTAATAAGATTACCGAATTGCCAAGATAAAGTGTTTGTAAGGGTACCGCCTACCAATTCAGGGCCTCGTCGATAGGGTAATATTATGGATACGTTAATGGTTCCTTTTAAGTTTCGGCTAATACGAAGGTCAAAGTATGAGAGAATAGCTTAGCTACCATCCTCAAATGGATGCCGCGATCGGCGCAATTTTATTGACAAACTCTATTGCACTTTATCAGGTAAACAATGCTCACTAAACTGGTACAAACCTATTGGTCAATAAAACGAATGCAACATAAAGCACTTATTCTCGAATCACTTATTCTCAATAGGACACCTTTATATGATTGATTTTGAGTGGACATTAGAGCACAAGCATAATGCTAATGACTAAAAAAACAATTTTCCAAAATAGTATTAAGCATTAACAATCTGGATGCGGCCATAAACAATATTGAATTAGTCAGCCAAGCACTTGTTCTCACGTAAAAATTGAAAAATTAAGACCACTTCAAAATTTTTCGTTACAAAAGTTATCACTTGAGAGGCGGATCCAGGATTTTCTGATGGGGGACGGGATCTAAATTTTCCTAATAGTATCGAAAATACTCTAAAAAATCCTTCCACTATGCGTGAAATAGCGTTTTTCGTCTTCTTTCGACAGTTAGAATTCTTAACGATGTAAAAAATTTACAGATTTTCAAAATATTCGAAAGTTTTGTATAAAAAACGCGTACTTAGTCTGAAATTGACCGATGAATTACCTCAAAAATCGGCATAAAGCGCCAAAAAACGCAAAACGCTGCTAAAGAACAGAGCTCCTTCTACGTTACCTGTGGTCAGAGTTAAATAGAAATGGTAATAATGGGTAGAGCGCGAAGCGCAAAAAGCTTTAGAAATTCTAGCTATAAAATTATATAAAACTGTTTGAATTAGTTCGTCTCTACTCCAGAGATCATTGCAAAAAACGTAAAATGATTGTTCTGCACAAAAACTATTTTTCTAGTTTAAAAATGAGCTTTTCGAGCGTCAAGAAAGTCAGTAAATTTCATTAATTAATACTATTTGAAAAATTTGGGAAAATTATGATAAAAGGTTTAAATCATTGAACAAATACAACATTTGTATTATTTCGCCCATACATGATCTCGGGGGTTTGGGGAGTTTTCAACCAACCAGCATTCACGATTTCTCAAGTTTCCGAAAAATTCGTAGAAAAGGTGCTGGTTTAAGCGTTTTTAGCTATCTGTTTGCTCAAAAAAGTCAAATAATCGGTGCTTCGCGCCATATACTCATTTTTTGACTATCTTTTATTCAATTTATTTGAATTTTTTAATTTTTCAAATTTTTTGTTTTAATGCTCTAGAAGGATAGAGTAACGTCAGAAACGTCAAAAAACGATGTTTTTGAAGCGAATCGGCCCTTTTTGAGCCAAAAAATACTTTGAAATTTCATTCCCCGATAATTCCTATGCTGTGCATGTCTGATTGCGCCCACTACTTTTTGGCGACAGCGACAGGGGTAGGAGCGGCCGCCAACCCACCCCTTCCTAAATTCGCCATACATATTAGTAGGTAAACAATTATAAAAAAGTCTCGAGACAGATAATTAATGTCTTACTCGCATCTCCGATTTTACCATACTAGTAGATACTTGAATTTGATAGAAATGGGTCGCTTGGCTCACCATTTGCAAAAAAAGATGGATATAAATGATGGCCAATATGCTGAAAATTGTCCAGAAATTCATATGTGTCATAATGTTATCATATTATTCTTAATTATTCCTTTTATATTTTACTGTTTCGTCTTCACTCACTCTATTATATCCATTGTTTGGCACCTCTTAGTCTTAATGTCAAAATATCATAAAGAAGCAAAGTTGCCTTTTGCTTAACAAATCAAATTAGTTGGAAATCACCATGTTCATCAAAATGTTACATTTCAGCCAAGCAGATTTCTTCGATCACGTCACAATGAATGATTTTATCCTGCTTACTTATTAATGTTTTTTGCTTCATTTTTTCTGTCCGTACAATGAGAGGGCATTGTAGCCTGCGCGTAAAAGTTTGTCCCCATTGTAAATAAATGCAAAAAGTTCCATGCAAAATCAGCCGCTAGGAGCAGAAATGAATTGTATTAGCATTTTTGAAAGCCGCGCGTTTGCTGCTTTCGGTTGATTTACATCAAATTGCACGCACGCTAGTTTACACCATCAAAAACAGTATTCATAATTTGATATTTTGGTTCGCTGCGAGCTCGCTCTCAAAGATAAATCATGTTTGTAATTTCCTGTTAACCCGCCCCTAGGTGTTTTACGGCGCCGGATCGTGCACTTTGAGTAGTAAATTCGGAATCAGAGGTCTAAGAGACCTCAGGGGCCAAATTTTGAAGCAACACCCAAGGTGTGCTTTGCAAAAAGATAAAAAGCTTACATTTTACGTTATGGATAGGGCCTGTTTGTGCTCCTGTATCTCAAAAACCAATTCGTGAATTTCCTCCAATTTTCTACAGTAGAGTCAGCCACAAAATTACTGTCAAACAGTTGAAATTCAAATAAAATTTGTCCGCTACGATTTAAGATGTTTGAAAAATGAAGTTTTAAAAACGTATTTCTTACGATTTTTCGTCAATTTACAATGCAGTGTAAAGTAGTTTACACCAGTCGATAGCGCATTAAAAGTTGGTGTAGGATGGCGTAACAAATTTGCCCCATGGCAATTACATAAGCCGCAAGAGCCGCCAAATCTTTTTTATAGTAATCCGTCGTTTCCGGTTATCATGGGCCAGGTCGAGCCATTTTGATTGATAATTCGGAATCAGGGGTCCGGAATACCCATTAAGCCGAAATATGAGTATCACTGCGTCATCCGATAGATTAGCAGGGACTTCAATAACATAAACAGAAAATCCAGAGCTCCTCAAGCTATGAAAAGTTGCAGGCAGTTAAATAGAAGAAAATTTATTTTATAAGACTTAAAGAAACTTTTTACCGCTGTCGATATAATATGCTTTATTTTCATAGATTCGTATTCCGCCTACATATTATTAGATAAATTTAGCTCGTATACATTATGAAATATGAGATAACGGAGCACGTTTTATGCCATATCTTAGAAATCTTCCATTCTCTGAATTTCAAAGAAGTTCCGAATAGTTTATCTTTATTCATAGTCTGCTTCAAGTAAGCTAACGATTTACTTTTAGAAATTTTAAGCTGCCGCAGAGCAACAGTTTTCTGTGATTAAATTGAATTGAGCTACACTTATTGCGGCTCACTGTCCATAAAAATCCGTAAGAGAAAAGCGCAAAAGATTAGGTGAAGCAGACTTTTAATCTTTAAAATTTGAGGAATATAGGGTCGTCTGCAGGTGCAGACGCAGAGTGAAAATTTCGAATTAAAACGAAGCCAGTAAATTCTAAATAGCGGTCCATCATAAGTGGCGCGTTAGCGCATACCTAAAATATACTTGGGTACCTTCAACATATGTCCCCCTCACAGCTATAACAGGGCACTTCTGGGAGCTGCGGTTAAAAGACTTGATGGAGTTCGTTTTTTTGTTTACACTAAATACCGAGTTTGTAATGAGCGTGTAAAGTTTTGGCGAGACGTTATAATATATAGCGAATTTTGGTTGTTTTTTTACACGGCTTGTGAAATACTCAGTATCAACGCCACAAACAATTTAATGGTTTTGAATTGTAGAGGAAAGAATGTTCCAGATATCACTTTTTTTCTTTTTTGAATTTTGCTTTAGTTCTCGAATGGGAGTGTAAAAGGTGTGAAAATCAGGGGGTGAAAAAACAGATTTTGGTCGAGTTTTCGACTTGTTTATGTCTGCCAACAACCCCGGTTATGAGTCCCAGGAAATTTTTTTGATAGAAATATACTACGGCTTAAGGGCAACTTTCTGCTTACCAGCAAACTTTTGTGCACTCAATACGGAGTTAGTACCATGGGTTTAAACTTTACATTATAGTGGATGGTGTAAAAAACAGATTTCGTCTAAGATTTCTCTGCCAAATTATCCATTTATAAGTCAGGATAAAGTTAATGAAAGAGAAATAGAGTGCCTTTTAAGAGCTACACGTCGCAACAAACCGCGTTTTAAAAAACGCAATATTGACTTATTTATGGGGTGTAAAGTTCGAAATCAGAGGTGTAAAATGAGCGAAAAAACACGTGTTTTCCTATTTTGATCGGTAAATATCTCAAATATTTTGCTTAGCAGATGTTTTGCACATACAAACTTACTACGATTCAAAGGGTACAAACTGGCCCAAACCGAATTTCTTTACACTCAATAGGGAGTTAGGTTCAGATTTTCAAAATTTACAATGTGTATATGGTGGAAGATACATTTTTGTCCGTTTTTTTTTGTTCGCCACTTTCTCCGTTTAGAAGTCGAGATAGGTCGGGGGTACACGTCACAGAAAACTGCGTTTGTTTACATTAATATTTAGCTTTTCCGGGAGGTGTAACAACAAAAATTCGGTGTGTTAAACGTGTTTCTGTCTTGTTTTTTGCCAACTTCGCCGGTTATGAGTCTGGACATGATTTCAAGTCCAAAAATGTAGCAGGAATCAAACGTGATACGCCAGTTGGGCGTGTTTGTTTTCACTCAACAGAGCTTTAAAGTACATCTAATATTTATTCGTCTTCAGGCCATGGACTTATTTTTTCATAAATTTTGATCGTAATATCAGAATTACGAATCCGACTTAAATCTTCTTTACACTCTGTGGTTGTGTATACTTTATCCTGCAAATTATTTTTGGTTATAGAGCCTCGCGGAAGCTTTATTTTTTCAAAATGTTCCATGTAGCATCAGAATTACGAATCTGATTGTTGCTTTTCTCTACAACCAGTAGTTGTGTAAAAGTTTGCTCATTTCATTTATTGTCAATTTGTAATTTGCACTACAAATCTATTTTACTTCCACAGCGTTGCAAAACGTAAATTTTACTGGATTATTTTCTGTAAGGTCCGGATTACGTTACGAATCTTACTGTATGTTTTCTTTACGCCCAGTAGTTATGTAAAGTTTATACTGAAAATTTAATTTAGTTTAAGAGCGTTGCAGAAGCTTAATTTATTTCAAAATGTTTCATGTAACGACAGGATTACGAATCTGAGCGTAAGTGTTCTTTACACCAAATATTTGTGTAAAGTTTATGCTGGAAACCTTTGGTCAGCGTAAATAAGTTAAGGTTGTCTCGCTTAAAAAGGATAATGCACTGTCATTATCATACGTGGGCAGCAAGAAAATTCTGGGGGAGGGTGCAAGATTTTTCAAAGGTCAAAAAATGGCCTTAAAAATGGTGGTAAGGCGTTAAAAAAACACCATTTTTCGACGTTTCTCATCAAGCACTATCCACTGGCATCAAAAAATTGTGAAAAAAACGAAAAAATTTTCAAAAATTGAATTCTGGGGGGTATATTTCGGTTTCTCGGGGGTGCATACCCCCTAAACCCCCACGCCCAGGTGTAGTCATTATTGTGGCATGTTACCGTATTTAATTACGGACTGATTTACTCAAATCACGCTAATTAAAAGTAGGGTACTAGCAAAGAAAATGCTCCGTTGGAACAAAAAGACGAATATACTTGGAATTACGGATTATTAAGGATGTAAAAGGATGGGACTAGGAAAAAGCTCCAATGCATATGCCTAATGTCGCAAAACCTCTAAGAACTTTCTCTAAGCAACGCAAAAAATCAAAGTATATTCTGCGGCCTGCAGTTTGAAATAAACTATTGAACCAAAAAACGATTGAAAAAGCAGCAAGTCAAGTAAGCAGAAGCTATGGGAAAATTAGATGGAGTAAAGTAGGAGCGAGTTTGTAAGCCAATTGAATAAAATAGCAAACGTCGATGCATTCAAGACAATCAAAGAAATTGTTAGCTTAAAGCAGTAGGAAACGCATAAGCTTACGTGAAACAGGCTACACGTAGGTAAGACCAGAGGCGTAGCCAGGATTTTGGTTGGGGGGGCATAAACAAAAAATTTTTAAGACTACTTTTGCATTCAATGCCAATAACGTTATGTATAGTAAAACTGAGTTTTTCGACCTTTAGTAGTGTAGCCCAGTGTTTTTTTTTGTACAAGGTCTGTTTGTACATGTACAAAGATGGTCCCCAAAAGTCTCTGTATATTTTGAAGACACAAATTTTTGAGTACTATAACATGGTACGGTAGCGTTTTTAGTGTGGTAAAAACAGTTGTTCGACTTTTGATAGTGTATTTTAGCTAATTTCTGGGTCTCTAATGGCAAAAGTCACTAGTAATCGTCTTAAAACGGCGCGAAGCGCCGAAAAATTTGGCATTTTCCTTTTGAAATGCAATTTCTGACAGTAATTTTTACGAATTTTAGACTTTTTTTGGAATTTTTGTGGTCCCAAAAATCTTTGTACCTGTACAAAGACGGTCCCAAAAAGTCTTTGTATATTGAGAAAAATCTTTGCCGAATATAAAAAACCACTGATGTAGCCTAGCTTATTTATGGGTTTTTGACGATCAAAAATACAAAAAGTGTAAAGCGGCTCCAAGTGCCGAAAAGTTTTGGAATTTCTACCGTTTTCATGTAGAATTTACGGCCTTTCTATTGACAAACATTTCGGAAATTACAAGTGACGCAAAGTGCCGAGAAATTTAGTCATTTTCTACCGCCCTTAACATTTTGTAGCTCGGTGAATACTAATAGTCTGATCAGAGCAGAACATTATCAAATTTGTACGAAACAATTTTGACAGTTCAAGCTTTTAACAAGAAAACTGCGAATTACTAACTTTGTCTGAAGATATTTTGAGTGATGCAGGCTTTTAAGTGCAATGCTGCGATTACCGGAAAATTGCTCGCCAACAATTGCTCGCCCAGCAATTGCTCGCCCAGCAATTGCTCGCCCAGCAATTGCTCGCCCAGCAATTGCTCGCCCAGCGCTCGCCCAGCGCTCGCTCGCCCCGCAACTGCTCGCCCAGCGGTTGCTCGCCCAGCAATTGCTCGCCCAGCAATTGCTCGCCCAGCAATTGCTCGCCCAGCAATTGCTCGCCCAGCAATTGCTCGCCCAGCAATTGCTCGCCCAGCAATTGCTCGCTCAGCAATTGCTCGCCCAGCAATTGCTCGCCAAACAATTGCTCGCCAATCACCAACAATTGTAGCCATACGATTACTTGCTGAGCAATTGCTCGCCAGTGAATTGATCACATGGGAACCGCTCCCTGGGCATTGTTGCTTCTCATTTATTTAACTCCAAAAATCCACCGCCCCCGGATCTTGTAATCATCTGGTCTGAACAAAATGGTATAATTAACTACAATCCAGTTCTGCTAAGATGTTGCATACATTTGCGCTCATACATTTATCTATGTACAGATTGTTTCGTTTTTGGTAGGAAAGAGAGAAGAAGCAGTAGTTTCAGTTTGAAAGTATTCATTTTTAGTGTACTAAAATGATTTTTAATTCGTTCAATCTTAATTTTCAGTTTTAATGCACTCAATAAAGTCGACAGGTGCTCGCCACCGCCAGGCGAGTGCTCGCCAATCACCTGTGATTAGTCGAGAAATGCATTTTTAAGTTTTTTTAATCCGTTCGATCAGTTACAAGCTGATCATTGAAGCAGAGTAATTCAAGTCGGAAATTTTCCCGATCACAGCAGAACTAAATTGTACTTAATTACACAATTTTGTTCAGACCGGATCATTACAAGATCCGGGAACGGTCGATTTTTGGAAGGAACGCAGTTTCATCTTTATAGCGTATATGATTCCAATATAGAATGACAATTGCTGATTCGAAGAAATGAGAAGCAACAATGCTTAGGGAGCGATTACCATGTGATCAATTCACTGGCGAGCAATCGCTCAGCAAGTAATCGTTCGGCTATAGCAATTGTTGGTGATTGGCGAGCAACGGTTAAGCGAGCAATTGTTCGTCGAGCAATAATTTGGCGAGCAATTGTTGGCGAACAAAGGTTGGCGAACAGTAGTTGGCGAGCAATTGTTGGGCGAGCGATTGCTGGGCGAGCAATTGCTGGGCGAGCAATTGCTGGGCGAGCAATTGCTGGGCGAGCAATTGCTGGGCGAGCAATTGCTGGGCGAGCAATTGCTGGGCGAGCAATTGCTGGGCGAGCAATTGCTGGGCGAGCAATTGCTGGGCGAGCAATTGCTGGGCGAGCAATTGCTGGGCGAGCAATTGCTGGGCGAGCAATTGCTGGGCGAGCAACTGCTGGGCGAGCAATTGCTGGGCGAGCAATTGCTGGGCGAGCAATTGCTGAGCGAGCAATTGTTCTCGAGCAATTGTTGGCGAGCAATTTTCCGCACACGCAATGCTGGAGCTTTACAAAAAGAAACAACAGTAACTGGCGACGCTATGCGCCGGAAAATTTTGACGTTTTTGCACTTTAAACTCAATTTATATCGCTTAAATCATACAAAAAAGACAAATTAATGCCGCCGCGAAACAGCGAAAATTTTTAGAAATTCCTAACTCTTTTACCTGGCTTGTTCTCCCTAAAATCTCGTTGCACATGTACAACGAGATTTTACGGTTGCGGGGGTCTGGGATGGCGTGCTCAAGCGTTCCCAGCGGGGTCCAGGGCTGAGTCCCGGAAAATTATGTAAAAAAAGCACTTTAATGTTAAATAGTAACGTTAAAATTTTCGCAAAATCGGCCCAATCTCGGTTCTGAATCAAACAAGCCCAAAAACACTTAAAATTGATTAACTTCTACACTGCACAAAACTTCTGAGCTGAAATGCGTTTTTTGACCGCTGCTAATTACATAGCGCAGCAACGGGTCGCTGCCAATAAGATATAGAAAAATGTATCAATAAAAATTTTGTTCTTACCGTTTTCAGGCCCATTTGTGGCCTTCTTATTTACAAGATGCAGTTCGGAAAACAGGAAATGCGCAAAAACATAAGAAAATTTGGCCATTTCTTTCATTTAAAATAGGATTATGTGTCCTTGTAAAGAAAGACAAACAAAGCAATGAATAGACAAACTGGTACACAATCATTTTCACACTTTTACTATTAGGCTTAACATGCATGCGCATTTTCAATCAACGAACAAATAGTTCATCAAATTACTAAAGTGATGTGAAGTGCCGGATTATTTTAGCTGATTCAAGCTTTTTAATTCATTAGATTCATATAACAATAAATAATAATGACTCGGCGCAAAAAATTTTGACGTTTTTGCCTTTTTGAACTCAGTTTTCTGGACACACATTATTGCAACAGACAAATCAACAATATTTCTGAAAAAATTTCGGGGGGGGGCATGTGCCCCCAATGCCCCCTCCCCTGGCTACGCCTATGGGTAAGACTACATTCCCACAACGATTTGTTGCACTAAGCAATTGACGCCAGGTTCGCTTGCTATAATGCTCATAATAATAAAATAAAACACCTTCAAACACAATTGCAGATAGTTTTCCATCAATTACGATTTGAAACAAGCCAGCGTTGCAACTTGCAAGCAGTTTATAAAAAGTATACATTTTATACACTTGCATAGAAGCATTGAAAATTATTTAAATAAGATTACATTTCTACAGAGACCGCAGGATATACTTCGATTTTTGCGTTGCTTAGAGAAAGTCTGATTTCTAAGAGGTTTTGCGACATTAGGCATATACACAGGAGTTTTTTCCTAGTCCCCTCCTTTTACATCCTGAATAATCCGTAATCCCAGGTACATTCGTCTTTTTTGTTCCATCGGAGCATTTTTCTTTGCTAGTCAAAATATAGGTACTTACCTACCAAAGTTTGTTGTTGTATGTACGTAGCAAAACTTTCTTCAGCGGTTAAAATAAGACACACTTACATGCGATAATGAAATGTATGCTGAAGCGCATAATGTCATACGATATAATGGTACAATATTACTAAGTGTATGCCCGCCTACCAGTGAGCCATCCTAAGCCTGTTATTTTGTACATCTACTACTTACTATAGAGGTCAACGAGATAAACGGTTTCGCGTGCCAATTAAGTGGTGGTCCGCAAAATGACTTGAAAACAGCACGTTAAATATAGTAAGAAGGCAGGATACAAGAAAATTGATCAAGCCAGTTGAAAAAAGCTACCTATGTATAGAACACAAAATGCGAAGTAACCTATTATAAGGGTCAACCGAGCGTAGAGTAGGCTGACCACAGATAGAATCATGCGTGCATCCGCTAAGTTTAGACCCCAGTAAACCATCAAGTCTACGTATGACATGCAAGCGTGTCTTATACTCGAATGCTGTTTTTTCTGCCTTTGTAACAAAACCAACAAATACACTTAACGGGCTCAGTAAATCGTTGACCGTTCCGTTACAATTGAAGGAATCATACAAATGGTTTTATGGAAATGGGGACGGACAGGTACATATTTTTGCGGTCAACTTTTTATCGAATACCCGTCTTTTACCTTCAGCAGGAGCAATAAAATTTCAGACGGTGACAACAATGTTTTGCTTTCGTTATTTTTTGATCGGAACAATATTTCACTTGACTATTGTGCACTTAGTCTGCGGTCGACAAGCAGCAGAAAGAGAACAGGCGGACCCTATTTTGACGTACCGAATGGTCGAGTCAGGTCAAGTCGGCGTAGAATTAAATGAAACGAGTAGCAACTGTGTTGAGAAATGAACGAAACAAAACCAACTTTTTTAGACAAACCTGGTAGATGACATCAATCAAAAAGTGCCACAATTCGTCAACTATATAGCAACACGAAGAGCCAAGTATATTCATGTGCACGCCAATAAATAATTGGCGCTTCGCCAAAATTGTTGATGAAGAACAGAAGCTTACTATGGGTCCTAACAATTTTTTCGAGGTATTTAGCTTGAAAATTTGAATATATGCCTCCGATTCTGATTACATCATAGATTCAGTTATGCACATTAACATAAAAGCAGTAAAAGACTGGCTCATAGAAGTTTATTCGCCTGAGATTTTCGTAGATTAAGGCTCAGCCCCGCGTACATTTTAAAATTGCTTATACTCAATTTGAAAAAACATGTCAACCAGAAAAACCCCGACTACAAAAACTCCCTGTTTTGATGAATGACAGTAGCGCGGCACGGGACCAGCCATTAGTAATACTCAATGATCGTTAGCTAAGTAACGAAAACGAAAACTGCGAGCAATTATGAAAAAACTTCCGACATTCGGTTTTAATGAATGGCTTTTTGACAAACCTAAATGCCTCGGATATCGACAAAACATGTACGTGATATAGCAATCAGGATTATTTGAAAATTGGGGGTTACATAGAAAAAATAAGTTCATTGTTTTCAAGAAAAATCTGTACTTAAAAGTACCGATTTTTCATTTGAAGGCAATAAAAATGTATTTTGCTACTTTTAATCATACGAGAAAGTGGCTTCCAACAGTGAGCGCAATTTGATTTCATTTTAAAGAAAGGATACTCCAAATAGAAATATTTACTTTAGACATTTATGAATTCGAGCCGTCTTTACCATTATCGATCAACAAGACATAAAAAAGAAAAATTGACAAAATCAATATTTAAATAACCTCAAATATTTTTAGAATGAATAATGACAAAATCGACGCAAGTGATAAATATCACGGAAATACAAGAGCAGTTAAGGAGAGAGAAATCAAGCAACTAATATTTCATGACTTTAGGACTCCAAAGTCGTACTGTAAGGTACTGAGACGACCTTGACCCTTCCCGTGTGGTCCGCGTTTGACTTAAGTCGGATTTACAAAAGACTGTGCACAATAAATCAATGCCGCATTGGAAGTGCCTTAAATCTCCTGTTGAAGAAGTCATAATAGGATTAAAGTAAGCGTATGATTAATTATGACGATCTGGCCACCGAAACTGCTATTTTGTTCAGAAAATTTTGATGCTGTGAATATGCTGGTTCAAAAAAGCTCAACATAAAATGCTCTGCTGAAAATGACAATTAATCAAAATCTTTGCTCTGCAAAGGCTTTGAGACGTAGGCGAATTGAGGACGCTTTTTACATGACAGATAAAAAGTCATGTAGGTACGAGCAGACATGCACATGGGGGTTGGGGTTTCTCTAGACCCCTTAGGATGGAAAAAAATTTTGGGGAAAATGAAGCAAATGAAGGCCGAAAATGGATGAAAAATGAAAATTTTCTCCAAAAGTGCCATAAATTGACCCGAAACTGTGTAATAATGTAGTTTAACACTATTTTAGCGCTTATACCAGTTTTTGAGGTAACTGGCCCAAAAAAACTTAATTCTTGACCCCCCCGATCGGCCATGCTGTGCATATATGGGTACGAACGAGTGCCTTGATCTGAACTTTTGAACGTGACATACATAAGATGCTTGCGCTTGATTTTTGAAATGAGATGCCATTTACGGAAAGCCACGATGCTTAAATGATTAAAAACGTCGATGAATCAACAACGACGTTTTTTTCAAAGTTTTATCTCTAACAACGTTTTTTCAAAGTCAATTCAATGTAAATTTTCAAAGATATCAGCCTCCTACTTTGAAAAAAACGTTGAACTTCTTACACTAGTTAAACCATCATCAAATCATAATCATGGATAACAAGGCAAAAAATCAAATCTTCGCAAGCGCCAATAAATGAAGCACAGAAAGATAACAAAAAATATCAAAATTTTCCCAGGTTTGATATTTAACGTTGTTTGCGCCTTGCAGTTTGAATTTTTGTATTGAGCATGCGAATGGAAAAGTTGTGTTGGAACTGATTAGCGTTTCTAATCATTTGAGCTAACTAAGATGTCGACGTTTTTTTCAAAAATTACATTGACGTTTTTTCAAAAATCTCGCAGCGAAAATATTGTTCTGAAAGTTATCGCCTGCTTTTCAACACTATACTATCTGAATTACTATATATTGTAATAAAACAGACCGGGAGACAATAAAGCTTCCAGCACGTCGTAACAAGCATAAATCGCTGAAATCACAGCTATGTTAAATAATATCGATTCGTGTTTTACATTTTTTAATTTTACAGTGAAAAAATGAAATATATGGACCAACATTTTGAAACATGGAAGAAAATTGTGTCGCAGTTCCTAAAATACCTGGCTATAGTTTTCAAAAAACGGTGGTGGTAATAAATAGTTCCTGAAATAGCTGATAAACACAAGTATTGCTCCCTATTTTCATGCGTAGAATCCTATCGTATTATCAAAATATCATAAGAAGCAAGTACGTGAAACAAAACTAAAAAGAGAAACTAAAACACCGTCGTCGAATCGAATCAAACCTCGTGCCCGGTCTGTTTTATTACACAATATACAGTAATTCAGCTAGTGATAGTGTTGAAAAGCAGGCGATAACTTTCAAAACAATATTTTCGCTGCAAGTTTTTGAAAAAACGTCGATGTAATTTTTGAAAAAACGTCGACATTTTTTTCTAAAATAACGTCGACATCTTAGGTAGCTCAAATGATTAGAAACGCTGATGAGTTCCAACACAACTTTTCTATTCACATGCTCAATTTAAAAATTCAAACTGTTAGGCGCAAACAACGCTAAATTTCAGACCAGGGGGTTCGAAATTTCGAAATTTTTCGTTTTTATCTTTCTGTGCTTCATTTATTGACGCTTGCGAAGATCTGATTTTTTTTGCGTTGTTATCCATAATTATGATTTGATCATGGCTTAGCTACTGTAAGAAGTTCAATGTTTTTTTCAAACCAGGAGGCTTGTATCTTTGAAAATTTACATTGAATTGACTCTGGAAAAAAACGTCGGTAACTTTTACAATTTGAAAAAAACGTTGTTAGAGATCAAAACTTTGAAAGGAAACGTCGTTATCGCACTCATCAAAGTTTTTAATCTTTTGAGCCTCCTGGCTTTCCGTAGCTATTATCGTATACTTTTAGCTTAAAATTAAAAGTAAGCACATAAAAAAGACAAATCGCACATGTTAAAATAACTAGAAAACAAGTCGTATGTGTGTACATTGCTATAAAAATAGGTCGATTCAGTAATATTAGATCTGTTGATTGGCGCATTTTTTATAAATCACGAATGTAGACGCTTTGCTGCTTCACGTACACGCTTGCGATGAATAAGCATGCATAATTGTAATAAAATGAGAATTTTAACGCGCCTTCTTAGCGGTTAGCGTATGTCTTAATCGTATATTCGCTAAAAACATTATTTTTCAGCTTTTTGCTCATTGAAGCAAGTTCGCAGATGAGAGGAAAATGAGTCACGATCGGAAAATATTTGAGATTGTTGATTAACTGAATTTCACTGCTAAAACACACACATATGATTATTATTCCACTGTTGATTGACTGAATTTCGCTGCTAAAAGACACATATGATCATTTACCCAAGTGAACTAATTCATTCATACATTTAATGAGCTACAACAAGCACCCTCGCAAACAGCCATTCCCTAAAGCATTAGCGAAACTGTACACAAATAAGATTTTAACAAGATTAGATTTGAACTATGAATTTTCTCCATAATAATATCTTTCTGAATATTAGTAATATCAATGAATTAGGTTAACAACTTGCTTAAACAAACACTGGTGAGCCATTCAATCAACTTAGCAGTTGCGTTCCAGCGACAAGTAAAACTAAAAAGTTTAAAATTCTCATAAAGAAACAGGAAAACTATCGTAGAACAACTTTTCACAGCGACAAAATCGTGCAGTAAAAATGAGTAAAAATATGCGTTTTCAGTTAGGTACTAAATCATCATCTTAAAATGGGGTCAAGCGTCAAGATGGTGCTTCAGATACTGCGGAGAATGATGAAATATCTGAAAATGACGTAACGACTATTCCTTAAAAACCACGACCAACTTCAAGGTGTGCATATTGCATTGACAGAGCAAAATTTGCGACCGATGCTCATTTTGGCATTGTGTTCAAATAACGAATAAATTGTCCACGATTATGCAAATCTCAGTCGTTAAGGTAAACACGCACGTAGGTAATAAGGTAGGCACCTATACGTAGTGTATACATACGTACAACTACCTATTATGTAAAAGCCGCAAATGATAGATTAGCTGATGACCAAAATTTGCCAAATTATCCATCGGTCATGTTTTGTAATAATACGGTGACAGAGGTCTCTGCAGGAGAAAGGTCAATAATAGCTTGATCCGGGCATCATCCGCTTCGCGTTATTAAGGTGAAGTAAATCGGTACCATTCCGATTAGTATTAGCTGACCAAGCTCAATTCATTATTCATATCTGCACATCAAAGCACACATTAATCGATATTCATAAAATGCCTCGATTGAGGCAAAAGCAACTGTCCGAAATGAGAACGAGATATCATGCCGAGATAAAGTAATAAAATCTAAATAGCTAAACGCAAAAGAAAGACCTCGCAACTGAACACGCAACTTTCATAACATACCTACTACGTTCTACGACGTCTTTCCGGTTAGGTACAATAGTTATTCAGATAAAATACAAAAAGTAGGTACGGTTCCGGCCCAATAATAGCTATGTGGAGCTTGGGTATCATTAGCCTGATTGACATTTTATAAATTAACTTCGACCACCGCGTTTGCAGCTTGTAATGCGAGATAAGGCACAAATTGAGCGTAAAAAGACTCGCACTTGTATCGCATTGACCTATTCCTTTCAAAGACGATAAATATACGTATAACTCAATTTCCAGACCGACATAAATAATGTGTTTTGACATTTATTACTCGCTCCTTAAACAGATTTAGCGCACAAAACGAGTTAGATTCTAGTAGCCGAAAACCGAATCATAAGATCACAATCTCATACTTGCTCTATTATAAAGCCCTTGAGTACAAGGAATTTTTAACGTCGAGGCCAGTTTTTGGATCAAAATAGACTCACTCAAGCAGGTAAATATGTATAGCTACATAGCCAATATGCAGCTAGCAGTAGATTGGTACAAAGCATTAGATCACCTACTTATAATACTAAATCTATAAGACTCCAATCGAATGGATGTTAAACCTACAGAGGTATATGTACATTGACGAATCTAGTATTTTCCTAATGGGGCGGTATCCCAGTTTTTCCTAACGGTCGAAAATAGGTCTGAAAATTCCCCCTTCACTTACTAAATAGCGTTTTTTGCAGTTTTACGTGTCAACTTTTAATTAAAATCATTCTGTGCAACTCCAAAAAATTTCAAAATTTTCGACAATTTTGTGCGAATAGGTTATTAAAATTTTCCGAAATTTAGGCAGACGGACGATCAGAGGCTTGACTGCTCGATTTCAGTATTTGTGCATTGGGATTAGGTACCCACTGACGCCGTTGAAGAATTTGACGCAAGCGTCAAAAATTTTTGTGCTTAAAAATGGAATGAAAATATGCTGAAATAGCTGTTTGTATGCTCCAGAAATCGTTTTATGAGTCATGAAAATGTTTGTTGCTAACTACAAATTCATTATTCCTGGCGTAAAAAATATGGCTTCAGGCTGTAAAGAATAGATATTATCAGGCGCGGAGCGCCGGAAAAATTCGAGAAATTACGATTAACAATGGCCCAAAATCATTACAAATTACATTCCTTATCTCTTTACCCTTAGATTCGTCCCAGTGGATGTACATTATATTCCGGGATTGAACAAAGACCAAAATCCCAAAAAGTAAAATGAGCTGGCACGTAGCTGAGGAAAGGGACTGATGGAACCAGTACCCTCAATTTTGAAGTATGAGTATTTTTACATACATGAGGGCATCCGGAAGAAAAAATAAAAAATTATTGAAGAGCATTCGAAAGTCCACTAGAATAGATTTTAGCGTACTTTTGAGGTAAAAAGCCCGAAATTTCAAAGTGCAGTCAAGGGCGGATTTAGGGAGGGCGTCCACCCTCTTGTCGTCAAAAAATACTTGACTGCAGTTATGCAATATGTGCTAAGAATTGAATTAGAAAGCTAGAAACATATTGCTTCTAAAGTGCGACTGAATCACAATGTAAATGTGATTTGATATAATCAACCGTAAAATGTTAAATAAGCGAGTCTGTTAATATTTCCTATTATCACAATATATCGCGCATACGGTCTAGGCATATTCCATTATTCAGCTCTTTAGTTACATTATTTTATTTGTGCCGAATTCTTCTTATTCTTCATTGTAAACAAATTTAAACAAGAAATTATCTGTTAGCGACGCTTTTTTATAATTCATTCACTTCAGTGACCATTATATAAATTTAAACTGCAACTTTTATTCACATCGTGCGCGCAACTGTTTTAGTTAGACCTGGTTCAAAGCCTATCGATGTTCCAAATGCAGTCAGCCATAGGCGTAGCCAGGGGGGCATTGGGGGTACCTGCCCCCCGAAATTTTTCAGAAATATTGTTGATTTTTTTGTTGCAATGATGTATGTCCAGAAAACTAAGTTCAAAAAGGTAAAAACTTCAAAATTTTCCGCGCCGAGTCATTATTATTTATTGCTATATAGATCCAACAAATTTAAAAGCTTGAATCAGCTAAAATAATCCAGCACTCCACATCACTTTAGTAATTTAATGCACTATTTGTTCGTTGAATGAAACTGCGCATGCTTGTTGAGCATGATAGTAAAAGTGCGAAAATGATTGCGAACCAGTTTGTCTATTCTCTGCTTTGTTTGTCTTTTGTGTACCAGTTTGTCTATTCTTTGTTTCCTTTATCTTTCTTTACAAGGACACATAATCCTATTTTAATTGGAAGGAATGGCCAAATTTTCTTATGTTTTTGCGCATTTCTTGTTCTATGAACTGCATTTTGTTAATTAGAAGGCCACAAATGGGCCTGAAAACGGTAAGAACAAAATTTTCATGGACACATCTTTCTATATCTTATTGGCAGCGACCCGTTGCTGCGCTATGTACCCAGCAGAGGTCGAAAAACGCATTTCAGATCAGTTTTTGCAATGTAGGAGTTCATCAATTTCAAGTGTTTTTGAGCTTGCTTCCGAACCGAGATTTGGCCGATTTTGCGAAAATTTTAATGTTACTATTTAACATTAAAATGTTTTTTTACAAAATTTTCCGGGACTCTGCCCCGGATCCCGCTCGCCACCTCAGACGTCCCGCAGCCATAAAATCTCGTTGTACATGTGCAACGAGATTTTAGGGAGAACAAGCCAGGTAAAAGGGTTAGGAATTTCTAAAAATTTCCGGCGTTTCGCGCCGGCATTAATTTGTCTGTTTTGTATGATTTAAGCGGTATAAATTGAGTTTAATGTGCAAAAACGTCAAAATTTTCCGGCGCATAGCGCCGCCAGTTACTGTTCTTTCTTTTTGTAAAGCTCCAGCATTGCGTTTAAAAGCCTGAATCACTCAAAATATCTTCAGTCAAAGTTCGTAATTCGCAGTTTTCTTGTTAGAAGCTTGAATTGTCAAAACTGTTTTGTACAAATTTGATAATTTTCTGCTCTATCAGATTATTAGTATTCACAGAGCTACAAACTGTTAAGGGTGGAAAAAATGACTAAATTTCTTGGCACTTTGCGCCACTTATGAATTCCGAACTGTTTGTCAATAGAAAGGCCGTAAATTCTACACGAAAACGTTTATGCCCCCCGAACCAAAATTCTGACTACGTCTCTGCAGTCAGCTCCAGATAGACTTAGACTTGTTTTTGAATAAATTTTCATTTCCGGTTGATTTCAAAATTGCTTTTCGTCAATGTGTTTTCCTGCTGCAAATGTTTTAATGACGCTATGAAGATACAAAACCTGCTTCACAATTTTTTGCTTTGAATTATGAAAATGACTTAAATTTCATTAAATGCATACGAATTCTTCAGATTAAAGCCTTGATTCTATTTAATCTTGCATTAATTTTTCAATAATTTTACTGCTTAAATATCACTTTGCCCTATACCTCACTGTCAACCGTAAATAAACGATGTTCACTGCATTCTCTTTTATCTAAGGTCCTACCCGGGTATACCCGGTATACCCGGGTACCCGGGTACCGAATTACCCGGGTACCCGGGTAATGAAATAGCCGGGTACCCGGGTAGTAAAATTTGCAAAGTGTGCAGCTCTAGGTGTAATAAAGAATGGAAATTTGTGATTTTGTCCATTTTTGAGATGATTTTTCAAATGTTTCCCGAGCTTCGCGCCGGAAAATAAGTATAATAAGTAGGTACTCATTAATGACATTTACTGACTCTCTTGGCGCTCTAAAAACCTTATTTTTACGTCAAGAGTAGAACATAGTTTTTGTTCAGAACAAAGATTTAGTTCACTCACAATGATTTCTCGTGTAATTTTTTGGCGCTTTGTATCGATTTTTGCATTAATATTGCGGGTTTTTCATAGAATACTAAATTTTTTTTAACTTTTCAACTTTTTTTTCATCAGAAATGCTTCTGTTTATCATAAGACGGCAAAACTGCTACTTTTTAGTGGACGACTTTCTCAGACAATTCTTGACGCTGTTAAGAAATTCGGGATTCCGCCCGTCGGAAATTCTTGGATCCGCTACTAGGAACTTGGCGAAGAGATGGAGGCATGTTTCAAGCCGTCTTTGAAAATTCTGAGTTTGTTTTGCTCTTGGATGACCCGATCCTTCCCGCTCTGTTGTCCAAATAATGTTCTACAGCTTTGGCCGATCTATGTGGGACAAAAATAACAGTTCCTCGTACCAACGTCTGACAGACAAATCAAAGTAATGTGCAAAGAGCAGTCCTTTCAAATACTATAACCGTTCCATAATGATTCCTCTTCTGGATAACGATTGTTTTGCTAAAGATCACTTTAGAGTGCATTATCTGAACGTCTTTAGCCAATCAACGTCCACCAAAATTTTGCAATAATTTTTTTAGTCTATCAGTACAAAAATCGTGAAACTTATTTGACTGATTTTGTAGCCTTTTGGAGCTCCTCTGATCTAGAACCATGTTTGGCTATTTACGGCAGCTTAGTCAAATCGATGCACTGAATTTGCCCTTTGGCAAAGGAGCTGGGACGACAAATCTGCCGAATCTACCCCTGACCAGACAAGCACGTGGTAGGGTGTTTTAGGAGTCTCCACAACATAGGTGGGCAGCATCAATATTCCGAGGGGGAAGTGCAAGATTTTTTCAAGGTCAAAAAAGGGTCTTAAAAACGGTGGTATGGGGGAAAAACGCCATTTTCTAACGTTTCTCATCGAGCACTATTATTGGATTCAAAAAATCGCGAAAAAACCGAAAAAAATCAAAAAAATTGAATTATGGGTTTATTTTAGTTTGGGGGAGGGGAGTGTTTGGCATTCTAGGAGGGTCCATACCCCCAAACACTTCTGCCCCACGAACGTTGACGCAGCGATCTAGTCTCATCTCGCAACTCTGAATTTTTTTCGAACATCTCCAAAATTGTTACACGTCTTTATTTTTGTATACACACTTATCCAAACTAATATGAACCTATATCCATTTTCTCGCGCCATAGTCTGTGTCACACAAGTTTGGCATGAATTTTAAAAATCATGTCCGTCAATAAGCTGACAGATTGCGATTATAGCATTAATTTGATATATAATTATCGTAATCCGTCGGCTTACTTTCGAAACACTTCTTATAATTTGTGCCCAAATTTACGTGAAACAGACTTATAGATCCTAACGATGCGCATGCGACTGTTTCTGCATCAAAGGAATCTAATGAACGCGGCTTTTCTATCCTGAGATATCTGAAAAATCATAGTCTGTTTTACACAACTTCAGGCATAAATATTAAAACTGTCTCAGACAATAAGATGCAGATTGCGATTTTAGCACTGATCTGATACATAATTATCGTAAACCTTGACCTATGTACTGTCGATAACAGACTATACTTGCGCTTGACTAATGACAAATGATCGCTTAATTAACAGCGCCGTTATTTGTTTGTCATAAGTTTGCAATGATGCACTAATTTCGCATTTTGATCCGTTTTGTGGTTTGCTTCAACTTAAGAGTCAATTTCTGTAACGTTCACCCCGGCGGCGGACAGTCAAAAAATAATCTATCCTCATTTTAACGTATGTTGTACAGTTTTTAATTCTAAGCAACATGGTGCAAAGCGTTTTGTACAAAAACCATTTTCCGCTTGGAACATCAACCTCAAAGTTTGAAAAATCGACACTTTTTGTCAAAAAAGAGTAGATTTACTTTTATGACTATAATTTCTTAACAACGCAAGATATCAGGGTCAAATTTTTTTTAAATGAAAGAGCGAGATTTTTTATATGAGTCATTGCTTTGATAAGTCCACAAGATTGACGGGTTCAGGAATTATGTAAGACTAAATATGAAAAAGTTTTACTTTGTGCACTAAAAAATTTCACATTTTGTACTATAACTCCTATACTAGATGCGGGTGATTCTCAAAATTTTGATATAATGTGGCACTTAGATGCGACATGTATCTGGCAAAAAAATAAAAAAATTAAAGGACCACTTTTTGAGCAATGAGTCTTCACGCAAGTCCATTTATTGCGAGTTACACAATTGTTCTTGCCCAAAACTTTTCTTTTAGACGTTATATCTCGCAAGTAAGGTAAGACCAACTCTCAAAATTTTGGTTAAATAATTTACTTAGTCTTATGATGTTATTGGCAAAAGAATATGAAAGTTGTCAAATTTCTGATTGAACAGTGGCCCTTAGCGTAAGTGCAAGTCAGGTAGGAATGGCTGATTATCAGCACACAAAATTCTTCTTTTTCCAATTATAACTCCTGCATTAGACATGGGACAACACATTGTTACTGTAAGCCCTTTTGTGCCATTGGTAAAAAATAAAAAATATTGCTAAACCACTTCTTGAGCAACGGATCATTAAGTAAATACTACTATGACACATGAATGGATACACTCAAAAACCTTTCTATGTTCTAGGGGATCATTCTTTATAGGAAATTGACACAATTTTACTGCACCTCACCATATTCAGCGCATAATAAGAGAACAACACCCAATTTCTCGAAGCATGACTATCAAGAGTTGTCTTATTTTTTAGCTTGCTCAGTTGTATATCATAGGTAGCGCGAAGCGCTACCTATAATATACTTGGCCATCCTTTTTTCTTATGTTTTTCACAGCGAGTGCGAAATTTGTGTCCCCCCCCCCTCACAGCTATAACGGCACACATCTGAGAGGTGCGGTTTTTTTTAAAAGGTAGACAATAAAAAACCTAGTGCCCCCATTTTTTTCTTGTTTACACTCAATACCGAGCGCGTCGTGAGTGTGTAAAGTTTACAACAAAAATTCAAATAATTTGCGGAGGGCCAATTTTTTTTAAAAATGTTTTCCCTAATTAGTAGGTTACGAATCTGGTCTTAAAATTTCTTTACACTCATTGGTTGTTGCACAGGAGTGTAAATTAGACGGTTTTTTACAGTTTTCATGTGGCCAAGCATATCTAACTCAGTTTTACATTCTATGCAGTCTGATTGGTTTCAAAATGTAGACGGTTAAAAAATCTAGGGGAGACTTTTTTTAATTTTTTTTCAAAAGTAATATTCTCGAAATTAGAGGCGGTTTATTGTAAAGAGTCTGGGACGAGAAAAATTTTTTCTGCCATATTCTCAAATTGGTAGACAAAACGTGGTAAATACCCTTAAAATGTGCCTCGTCTTAAGCGCTACACGTCAAAATTTATTTTGTTTTTTTACAATCAATATTGCGTTATTAGTGCAAGTGTAAATTTTACACTGAAAACATTTTTTCCGCCCATAGCGTCGTTTTTTTTAAGGATCATTAAGTAAATACTACTAAATATTATGTGGATGATGAATTTTTTTAAAAATGTTTTCCCTAATTAGTAGGTTACGAATCTGGTCTTAAAATTCCTTTACACTCATTGGTTGTTGCACAGGAGTGTAAATTAGACGGTTTTTTTACGGTTTTCATGTGAAAAAGCATATCTAACTCAGTTTTACATTCTATGCAGTCTGATTGGTTTCAAAAGGTAGACGGTTATAAAATCTAGGAGAAACTTTTTTTATTTTTTCTTAAATAGTAATATTTTCGAATTTAGAGGCGGTTTATTGTAAAGAGTCTGAGACAAAAAATATTTTTCTCTGCCATATTCTCCACTTAGTAGAAAGAACGTGGTAACTACCTTTAAAATCTGCCTCGTCTTAAGCGCTACACGTCAAAATTTATTTTGTTTCTTTACAATCAATATTGCATTAGTAGTGCAGGTGTAAACTTTACACTGAAAAAATTTTTTCCGCCCAGAGCGTCGTGGATGATGAATTTTTTAAAATGTTTTCTGTGAGGTCAGAATAACGAATCTGACCTTCAAACTTTTCTGCAATTAATACACAGTACCAGGGGTTTAAACTTTACACTCTAATGGATGAGTAAAAAAAACAGATTTTGTCCAAGATTTCTCTGCCAACTTTTTCGGTTATGAGTTAAGATAATTTAAATAGATAAATATAAAGTAACTTTTAAGGGCTACACGTCGAAGCAAACCGCGTTCAAAAAAACGTAATATTGAGTTGTTTATGGGGGTGTAAAGTTCGAAATCTGAGGTGTAAAATAGGCGAAAAAAACAGGTTTTTTCGTATTTAATTGGTAAATCATATCAAATATTTCGCGGAACATAAGTTTGGCACATACAAACGTACTACAATCAAAGGGCTAGCAAACTGGCCCAAACCGAATTTATTTACACTCAATGGGGCGTTCGGTTCAGATTTTTAAAGTTTACAATGTGGTGGACAGTGAAAAATACGTATTTGTCCATATTTTTAATCGCCACCCCTTAAAAAGTACTTTATTTTTATCCTATTCGACCTCTCCCGACTTCAGAACAGAGAAAGTGGAGTGTAAATAAATTCGGTTTGGGCCAGTTGTAGTCCTTTGATTGTAGTACGTTTGTATGTACCAAACTTATGTTTGTAAACTTTACACTGAAAAAATTTTTTGGGAAAAAATCGGTTTAGGTTTTTTTGAAACAGATGAAAAAACCGATTGATTGCCCCGGATGTACATTCTTGTGCTCAATTTCCATACGCACGTACACGACCGTTAAGAGCAACGCTTAAGTGAGTCGCCCGGGACCACCTTCCCCTTAAAATTATCATATTTTTCATTCCATTCCCACACATATTTTCAATCAAAATCCGGGATAGGAAAAATGGGTACTCGGGCTTAATGCGACTTGAGTACGAATTGGTATGTGTGTTATCATATCTTACGTGTGTTAAAAGATCATATGTGTGTGTCTCATATTTGTGCCTGTCTCGTTTGTACATACCTTCACCCAGGGGCGGATTTAGGGGGCGGCCGTCTCCCCCATTGGCCCTAAAAAAGTGCGCAAAATTAAGCATTTTTAAGCGATTTTTAGCGATTTTCGGGTTAAAACGGCTAATTTTTCCGCCCAAGTCAGGGTTCCAACCCCCCCCCCCTTAGGGGTACCGCCCCCCCTTAGGAAAATCCTGGATCCGCCACTG